>VYZM01006423.1:167765-178926 GCA_013398915.1 Dromas ardeola | reverse complement strand
AGAAAAAGCTGGAGTGGAAAACAATGACATGACAAACATGACAAACACAGAGGAAAAAACACTCTTGAATTACATTATCAAAAGCCATTTGATCACAGATTTACAACCTGTTGTGCACGATGGCCAGAAAGCAACCAAGAAAGACAAGAAAAGGCAGCAAGCAAGCATATGGGAGGCCAAAGAAGTACCAGTTCAATGACCACTTCCCTTCTGCACCCCCCTGCCCCCACCCAGCAAAGTACCCAGTAATTGAAGCAAAAACAAGGTAATGAATTCTTGCCAATGTTTTTGCCTCAGATCAAGGTCTGCAAAAGGGAAAATTCTGCCTCTGTGTTGTACTGCCTATCTATCTTCTACATGCCGTGTTGACTACTCCATGGGAAGAGAAGTAGTCTCCTAGCGTCTTTACAATTCTAGGCCCTATTCCATTGCTACACGGCCAACAGATGTAATGAATCTCACTGTTGTTGAATCAAGATGACCGTCTGAAGTGTCTTTTACTGATTACTAGAGTGCTGCTAATATATTGAAATTTAGGTTTATGCTAATCCGGAATTCTTTCAAGTTGAAGCATTTTAGAATCTTTAAAATAGTTGCTGGTGTCTTTAGAGTAAAGTCTGCAGAATATATTCGTTAACTACGGAGCCATTACTGTAGTTTCCCACTGACTTGAAGACATACAGGAACTGATGCACTCATAAACAGAACCATTCTTACAGTCGCTTTTCTGATTATAAAAATAATACGAGATCTACTGTATAAAAATGTCCTGGGAAGTTCATTTTTCATTGACATGAAGTTTAATAAGTAAAATATTTCTCACATAAATATAAACATGTAAAATATACAGACTAACTGAACACAGCGGCATATTACTAATTTTTATACAAAAATACATGTGTACATTAAGTGCATTAAAATGACATGAGTATCTTGGGAATGGAATAGAAAAAAGGCTACAGTCAGATGGCTATCTGTAGTCAGAAAATGAATAAGCCAACAATATTTCTGTCTGCAGAAAAGAGATCTTTTACATAGCATATTTTTCTTCTCAATAAATTTTATTTCTAAAAGGAATTGCAGCATTGGTTTTATTGTTTTAGTTTGAATATTGCACGGATTTGTTACGAGGGTTCAAGTTTTGACAAAAGATCAGTAACCACTTTCTTCTCCCACCATTACAGGGCTGTTTATCTGTATTTGCCAAGAAAGCCTAGCCATGAAGGGCAAGTATTTATTTCAATTAAGCTATAATGAATGGGAAGAGATGAAGGACAGGTAAGCACACATATATTGCTAGTTTTACACTAAGCTAATTCCAGAGGTAGATGTACCTTGGAGTGAGGCTGAAAATCACTAGAGAAAATATTGGCTTTTCTAAATTAGTTTTCGACTGGATTCTTATTATTACTTCTAATATTGCAGGGTTTGTAAGACCTTTTCTGGCAATAACTTTCAATCACTCGTCAGGTGTATGGGATTTCAGCTCAAAACTCTTACAATCACTGAAATGTAATTGTCAACATACAGATTTAGTTGCAACAATCTTCTTTACTTTCTTGAAAACACGTCTTTGGAGATTAAAACAAAAAAGAAACAAATGCTAGGATTTGCTTTCTGCAATAGAAGAAAAAAGAACGTTTAAAATTGGTCCTTTTTAACTTTAAAATTAATACCTGATGAAGTAAGCCTTGTGTGATTAAGTTACAAAGTCAGTAACACCTTGTTGGTAATGAAAATGGGAAGGCAAGATAATTCTCATTTCTCTCAGCCACCCATCTATATTCAGCTGGCTGTTCAACTATTTTGAAAAAAAAACCCACCACAAAGATATTGTGTGCAAAAATCCATATTTATTATCTGCAATCTATAAGCCTTACATTCATTGTAGACTATAGATTTACTTATTATAGTCTCCATTCCTTGTTAAGAGTTGTAATTATTATAGAATCTGTAATTCTTATATATTATATCAAAATTCATTTTAACTGTTTGCCTGTTTTTATCTGCATGATAATGTCATAATCAGTACTGTAAGACAAAGTCTATTTCATAGACACATATTAGGAAATAGGTTGAACTGTATGCTCCAAAACTATTAGAGAAACAGTTTGATTTTGGCTTAATTCCATGAAGCTCACACAAAACAGCCATTCATCTTTTCCAGGAACATCTAGTAGCAAATGAAGACCATTTTTTCTACCCAAATCTTTACTGTTTTGAAGAGCATGTGGCTTTCCTGGCTTGCTCTCATTCTACAGCTGTGGACTGAAAAGATTCTAGCATTGATTCTGGAGCGGATTTTGCCTCCTGGTTTGAAGGTGAAGAAAGAGAAACTTCTTGCTTCTGTATGAGCTGTGAAAACGAAGACCTGAGGCTTGGTGTTCTTGTCCACATTTTCAGTGTGTATTTATTACCTTTGTCTGTATTTTCCCTGATAATCTGACTGCATGAAGAACCGGTTAATAATACCTGTGTTTCTGAAAATTCACTCTTCCATTTGCAAGCGAGAGTAGGAAGAGCCCCAAAGAATTCATTATTTTGTAGGTATAAATTATTCTGAATTATTCTGCTGGGCTCATTCTTTTTCTAAATGTGGGAAATCTGCAGGTAGAAAAAGAGTTTCAACCATGACAGTTCAGGCTTATTTCTAGCATTCTAGATATTGAAGATGTTATGAGAAATATCTACCTTTTTCTCCTTCAGAATTTTGTTAACACTTGCTTTGCTTTGTGTGACCATGGTAATGTTAAACTTTACCATGTAAAGTACTCTCTCATATACAGAAATTTGTGTGAACTACCAAAAAAAACCCCAAACCACCCCACAAAAATAAAAGCAAATTAATTAAAATTTCTGAGGATATCTGTGCAGCAGAATTAAAATCATGCAGCCTTAAATTTTGTGCAGTGAAGCTCTGTGTCAGTTAATCTGCTGGTGGGTTCTAGTGAAAGATACTTTGTGTGTTTCCCAGCTGACTCACAACAGAAGGGTGTCCAGTTAGGCTCTAATTTGAAAGTCTTAGACACGTTCATTCTGTCTTACATGCTTCTTAGTACATATCTGGAGGAATTTCCTTTACTACTTTAAATTTCCCTTATTCTTTGGGCAAAAAGGAGGAATATGCTCAAAGCTGTGCCTGTGTGTCCTCTCACCTGGTAGAGTAACTGTCTAAGACTGAACAGCATGTCAGTGAGGCTGACCTCACTCTGATTCCATTTTTTTTCACACCTTCTTCTCTTTTTTTCTTCTTTTCTCCCCTTTCTCATATTCCCTCTGCTTGTCATAACTGTGAGACAGTCAGGAAGTTTTCAGAGCTTTTTTCCATGTTCTTGATATAACTATTGCTATTTTCTTATCCCATTGCTGATGTTTACAAAGTATTTTGTATTTGCAGGATTTTATTGAGGTCTTGGCAAATTTGACATTTCACTTCAAGGACCTGCTTCTAACCTCTAGCTTTGCCTAGACAGCAAGAAGTAACGCACTTCAGCATGAGTGTTTTTCTAAAATTAAAATGTGATTGTTTTGCAAATACAGAATTTACTCTAAAGGTGCTTTTAATTCTCATCTTGTAGATAAATAAAGCAAAGCAAAATCACATCCAAAGTTCTAGAGGTGTAGAATAAAACCTCATTCACTTCTGTAACTGCAGGTAGCTGCATTTAAAATTTCAAAATTCATATGACTAAATACCTGCTTATTAATTTCAGACTAAATGCAGTACAAACTGTCATGCACCAGGAAAGAACAGGACTAATTTGGTAGTTTTATTTTAAATTAGAGAATCTGTAAATCTGTAAAGATATTGTTTGTGATCTTAAGAATTACTTGCTAAATTCAGGTGCACCCTTAAAACCAAATCTAACACATTCTCTTTTTTTTTTTTCGTGGAGCCTACATCAGATCAGAAAGAAACAATATTTGATCTCTGTGGAAATATTTTTGACAGTTTTGTCAAAGGAGAATTCACAGTCTGCAGCTGGATGCCATTTTATTGACATTTGTTCTAAATAAGTTTCTTCAAAATTTACTATAATTACTGATAGGTCAAATGTATCTGGTTACCAAAATGTTTAGTGACTCTTTGTTTGCGTTCCCTGAGTTACCAACTTTCTGGACCAAAAATAAGTACTGCAATACTTGAGCCAGGCTGACACTCCTTGACTATTTAGCATACTCAGTATGCTTATGCCTCGGTTTAACAGACTAACTTGGAGAAAGAACTAAATTGAACCTTTACGCCAAAAGGCAAATCAAAACAAAATGTCGTAGGCTGTTGAAACATTTGGCAATCTTTTCTTCTTCTTTTTGCCTGTCAGTTTCCTGGTTTTGACCATAACAAGAAACAGGAATTGAACAGAAATGAACTGCAAGACCTATCCCCTCCAAACCAGACTGGTTTAGATAAGCAACTTTTGGAACCATCCAGTAGAACTTCCCAGACTTTTGATGTTTACCGAAAAGTATACACACACTTTTCATGCTCCCAGCCACAGATGTGTCAATGAACACCCTATAAAATAAAATGTCACCTCTGTCCTCAATTTAAAGTTTCTTGCATTCTTTTAGTCCATATCATATCACTCTCCCATCCCAAAGAAACCCACCACACTTTTTTTTAAAAATTCAGTTTCTTACTTTAAAACTTTTTGATCAATAAATGGTTCAGTTATTTTTCCTATCCTCTCCAGACGAGAAAAAGAAAACAGAAGAATGAAAAGATTTTTCTAAAATGTTTATCCCACTTGATCTTTTCTTTCTCCTAGGAACAATCTTTTATCTAGTAACAAATGGATGAAGATTTAATTGGAGGGTGGGGTTTTTGTACTTTTCACTGTTCTTTCCCTGCCATTGCCTCTGGAAAAACACTAGCTGTTTACATTTCCCTCTAACACTTGTCAAGTAATACATCGTTCCATACCAGAGCTCTCTTAAGGTCTGTGGGGCCTAATGTACAGGCCTTAGTTTTGAATATTCCTGTGGTGTAATTTGCATGGAAGACCACAAGGTTTAAATCTTATCTCTAAATACAGACCTCTCTGACCCTGGTTCTGCTACTTCCTTTTTCCTGTTCCTTCATCTTTTCACCTGTTCTTCATTTTTTGAGAATTTGGGCTTCTTAATCTTTTTCCCCTATTTTTTCCAGGCCGTTCATTGATGAAAACATTTCACGACTTCTATTCTTATGAAAAAGATTGAGGAACAGTCTGTGCAAATTAAAGTCTGTTTCACATGGTGAATGGAGCAACACCACCCCAGGCAGTGAACTGAAGCCGCCAAATGCGTGAGAACTTTTCAAAGCACAAAGAGAGAGCCAAGGGTATTCACCTCTGCAGCCCATGCCTATGCTCAGCAATGGATGTTCTTTTGGAATGTAGTACCAAAGATAATTTTTAGCTGGAAGATAGAGATATTGGAGTGAACACATGATGGATTCTCTTGTGGCTGGTAAGCACAGCCCTGAATTCAGGCAGTGCAGAACTGCATCATCCCCAAAAGAACATTATAATGGCTTTTGCCTCGATATGCTACAGTGCCTTTCAGACCTCTGAAATGTAGTGGAGATATGCTGTCTAACAGCCCATTTTCAGGATGTACATCATCTACACACCTGTCATACAGCCAAGATGCAAAGAAATAGGTGTCACTTTGGTATCTGTCAATACCTTCAACCTGCTTTTGGGTTGCGATATTTACCTGGCAGCTCAGGCAGATCTTGATATTCTTTCTCTATGACCATTACCTGATGCATATAAAATTTTCAGGAAGAGGTTTGGATTGGTACGTTTGTTCAAGATGCAAACAGAGGTCCCTGCCTCAGTATTCTTTTGTATTCTTCTCAGTATTCTTGCTTTAGTTATAAACCAAACAATGTAGCTTGTTCTTACATGATGGTTTTGGAAACATAAGTAGGTTGTTCTGCATGTTGCCAACTTAAAAATATTCAAGATACCCAGTCTTGAAGCAATATTGAAAGCAATATGGTTCACCTATTTCATTATGAGCATGTGGAGGAAGGAATTTTATAAATCTGTGGCTTGCTCCAAAAGTACGGGCAGAATTTGTACAGGGGTTTGTTTGCTCTGTGTGTTCTAGCAGTTCAGGTAAATATGGAACTTCCTTTTCCATGACCACAAAAGTGACTTTAAAAAAAGTGCTTCTAGAATCTTGTTCTTAAGCAAGATTTTATATTTTTTTCCCTTTGTGGAAGGGAAATTGAAATATCATGGCATCCTGAAGGTTAGGACAGCTAAACCAGACTAATCCTCACACCAGTCCTGTTAGCATCTCCTCCAGTAGTTTTGGCAGCCAAATGTGGAGCCAGCCAACAGTGCGAAGAGATTCAAGGAGGAAGACAGCTAAAGCCCCATATACCAATGCTGGAAAAAACGCATTTCGGAACTCGGCATCTGTGCTCTGATGTTTGCCAAGCACACCCTAGGAGTGGCCACACATGTGCTGGGTTTAGCAGCAGAGAAGCAGAATGAAAACGAGAGAGCTGTGTGAGCCCCATCACAAGTGGTAGGGAACACTCTGCCATAGTCCATTTCTTTCTTCTAGAAAATGGAAGATTTTGCCGAGAAATCAAAGTGAGGGTGCACATATTTTGCCTAATGTACAGGAGGAACCTGACTTTTTATTTACATCCAGAAATTTTATTTTCAGGTCTGCTGAAACTGCTCTGACCTGTTATTATAGGACAGTATATATCTAGCTTCTCAGTTATCCCAAGTCATTCACATGGAAATTAGTTGGGATGAAATGCATAGCTGATGATCTGCAGCATTTGGACAGCATTTCAAATGCCTGTCTGGTGCCATTAAAAGGATTTGACTTCCATTAAAGTTTTTACCTATATATGCATTAAAGATTATTCTATTAGGTGATGAGCTCTTAAAAAGATAGGAATGGTTGTACTTGTTCAGATTTAGGAATATTTGGGTGTTTGGGCTGAGACTGATATCCTGTCTCCAGCACTCACCATAAGATTGCGGCGTCCATCTGGAATTGTCCGTGGAAAATTCTGGCTTAGTGTGTGTACACTTTCTTTTTACTCAGTCCTGCTCAATGCTTAGGAAGAAACATATGATCCTCAGGTTAGAAGCCATAAGAAGCTATGAGTGAGAAACTACAGTCAGCTATCAGAAATTGAGAATGTATCCAAAAGACCAAATGACAGAGTAACTGATGATATTCAACAGCATCTGCTGAGGTCCTCCTATAGAAGAGGAGGAATGGTCCAAAACAGTGGTGGTAAGAAGTCATGTGAGAGCATTTGCCCCCCTGTTAAAATAAGGTATACCAAAATAATGTTGAAAAGATGCTTACGTTTAACAGTAAGGAACTTGTTTTTACAGAACAAGTCAATTGTGTAGGTGGAACTTGAGATGTAATTTAAAAAGGAGAAAGAAAAAGCAAAATTTTTACACATTCCTGAATGCCTAGATTTTTTTAGTTTATTCTGGTCCCTTCCAGCCAATTTTTGTAATTTGAACCACTGTTTATGTATATTAAACCCAGACCATCTCAAAAGATTTATTCAAGGACTTTTTTTCTGTGGAGGAATCAGGGGGTATTGGTCATGATGCCCAAAACCTGAATGTTCTCTGTTACACTTGGTATGGCCAAGCACTCAGATGCATCCCTTGCTACCAGCATAATGATGTGGAAAGACCAGCAAACCCCGTCCTGTACCAGTATATATCCAAGTCCTTACATCTGATGTCTTGCATTTGACACTGAGAAGACAGGGCCATGCTTCTGAAATGTACAGAAGCACAGGTTCACGCATTTGTAATGATAACATTTTGACTGTAGTGTCTTAACCATGAAACAAACAACAGCAACAAAAAAACAATAAAAAAAAACCCAAACCAAACCAAAACATTAAAAAAAGCTTTATACTATTGAAAAACCCTTTAAGACAAGTATATTCTTTTATATCAAGTATGTGTGGTAATTTACGTCACTTTCAATCCATGGCCTTGGGCAAACATATGGGCCCAATACTGCCATCTCTTTCATTAACTTTAAGAGAAAAATTTCTGTAGGACGGGACCAGTAGATTTAACTCCCCTTAATGCTGTGGAAAGAAAATAACATGACAGCAGTTTGGATAGCAACATTAAGAAGAAAAAAAATGTTTTTTTTTAATCCTGACATTCTCTTGTCATTTGTACTTTTAATACCTGCACTGATCTAGGCATCCACCATGGGGTGCTTTTAATGATTCAGGATAATGAATAGCTGAGAATTTTTTTAATTGACAATCAAATGTGGCCATCAAGAGATACCATTTTTAGGACTAAAATAAGTGATTACATCCAAGAAGTCTAGTTTAATTGGATCCTGCTGTAGCAAAGTGATAGCACACATTTTTACTTTGTTTGCAAATGCCAAAACAGCAGGAGTGCCTTTACTTAAAAATAACTCCCACCCTTGTTGGGGAAGAAAAAGTCAACCACATGGGAAAAGTGTAGATTCAAAAATAATCTACATTACAGTTTTTTTTCTGGGAATATTTTCTGTATGTAAATGCACATACACATGTTTCATGAACATCCACTGTATATAACATTTTGAACTATTTTTCCCAGAATTGGTCAGACATCAAGTGGAAGTTCAGCTAGAGCAAAGTAGACATCACTCATCCTTCTACATCAGTCACATAATGTCAATATATCATGGCATCCTTCGTGAAACAAGCTATTCTATTTTTTAAATCTAGGAAATAGAATCAGAAGGAACCTCTGGGATCATCCAATTCAAATGCTTTTAAGAGTTGGGAGATAGAGCCTACAACATCTTTCCTAGAGAAATCTAGTTTCATCCCAAAAGTACTTACAGTTGTAGGTTCTAGTTTTTTTTCTAATGCAGAGCTGTACTCCTGTCTTATCTAAGAAACTCTTCTAATTGTAGCACTAATTTGAATTATCATCACTTTATAATTTTTTTTTTCTTCTACTATTTTCCTTCACTATTTTTTGAGAGAACTGCTGTTACCTAAACAGGCCAGACCCTTTAGCAGTGGTTTTCTTCCCTTGACCATACCAGTGGCCTTTATGTGCAGCTTTTCCAATTTTAACATACCTTTTTGTAACTTGAATGATCAGAGCATAATCATTATTTTAGATGATGTCTGATCAGTGTCTTGTACCTATTAAAAGTATTAATTCTTCCTCGCTAATGAAGACAGCTTTGTTGTTAAGTACTTAATTTGTATGCATATTTACATGAACCATTTATATTACAATCTCATCAGAATTAAGACCCCTTGCTATTGAATGCTTTGTAGTTTTGTGTGCTAGTTCCTTTCAAAAATCCAGAACGGTGTTACCTAGTGCTCCTCTTGTTTGAGTGCAATGGGGTCTCTGAGTTTTTGAAATCTCTTTACAAATCACTGGTAGCTGCTTTTGTTCCTGTGCTCAATTTCTACAGTTTCAAAGTACATAAAAAGTACATATATCTTGGCTTTGAACCATAGCTTTTATTGCCCTAATTTCTAGCCCACCCCTGCTGTGTAACTGGTTTATTTTTTTGTTACCCTTTTTATTCTTTGTAGCCTGCCTGCTGCTTCTTTACATTTTTCTTGAGGTAATTATTCACCCAAACAGACATGGAATCCTTGGCTTTGTTAGGCACATCTCATTCACGACAGGTTTAACAGCTCCTGCTTTGAAGAAATTCCAGACCTTGCCTATACTCATGAGGTTCCTGAACTCTTCTACCCAGTTGTCTTCATTAAATGTGTCCTTCATTAAATACTTCCCTGAATTTCTCAAGGTTTTACCTTTAAAGATTCCGATCCCCCCATGCAAAATTACTTTTGCTAACCTTCCAAATTTCAACAAAATTAGGTTTTAATCAGTCAAAATATAGATCTGTAAATGGGGCCTCTATTAGAGCCATCTATTAGAACCATCGAAGTAGGGCAGTGACTTGAATTAGGGAATGGCTTCGTGACCCCTCAGCTAGTGGGTTTTATTTCAGAGATAACAAAAGATGGCTCCTGGTTCTCATTCCAGAATTAGAAATGACAGGCAATACGCACATGGAGCTACAAGAAGCTGCTACATGCTTTTTGTCTTGTTTTAAAAGACAAAAAAAAGTTACGTGATTGCCACAGTGTGCCATGTTATGTATGGTGAGGTACTCAACTGTATAGCTGTAATTCACAGCAATAAATCTCAAATGACAGAACCAGATTGTGTCCTGTTGTTATCAGAATGACCCACAGGGTGCATACGGTGACTTTCAGCAGGGACATCTTCATTGCTTTTGTTTGCTTTTTACTGGTAGCTAACTATTCAGCACATACAGGCAAATAGCATGGCTTTGGCCTTAAAAAGTAAGTACGAAATTAGCCAAGTGAGGTTTTTTGCATTCATTTTAGGATCCTTGTGTAGAGAGAAACAGCAGAAGGAAAACAAGTAAAACTTTAAGCTGTGAACTTGCAAAAACTACTCTTGAAGGAAACTGCAAACTAATACAGTTCAAACTCTCATAGCTCTTGGTGTCTGTCAAGTGTTTTGAAGAACTTTTGTCGTCTTGCTGACAGAAATAGTGATACATGGGGTTGAACAGATACGAGTTCCTGCTTCAGATACCTCTGCTTGGCACTGCTGTGCCCAACCCCTGCGAGGCCAGTGCACCTTGCAGGTGGGTGCGGGCTGCCTGGCTCCCTCCCCACGCATCTCCAAGCCCTTGCCAGGCCGAAGAAAGGTCCATCCCTAGGCTCCACCAGCCAGCCCAGGCCTCATCCTGCAGCTTCAACTTGGACATTTCTTTTGAGCCCTAGGTGTTTTTCCATGGGAGGGGTTTTACTTAAAATTCTCTCTGCAAAGGCGGTACCATATACATTTTATGGTACAGTTCCCGGAGGTTTGGGAGGGGAGGAGGCAATGAAGGAAAGCGCAGAATTCCCTTTTGGGCCAGCTCTACCTGCACCGCTCTCTCTCCATGTGCTCCACACCCGCTGGCTGCCCTCCTCCGCTGCCCCCTTCGCACCCCCATGTGTGCGGAGGCAGCGCCCCCCACATCCCGCGTCATCCCGCGTCCACCATCATCCCGTTTCCTGCATCGCACATCCTGCATCTCGCATCATCCTGCATCCCGCATCATCCCACATCCTGCATCCCGCATCATCCCACATCCTGCA
>VYZM01006423.1:73600-167739 GCA_013398915.1 Dromas ardeola | reverse complement strand
CCCGGCCCCGCCACCTCCCCTGGCCCGCCAGCCCCCTGTAAAGCTGCCCCCCACGGTGGGCAGGGGCTGCTGCTCTCCTCTCAAACCATCCCGGTGCATTGCTTTGAATGCCGTTATTTCTAATTGTCATCTTGTTCTTATTTTTTTCCAGGGAAATTCAACGTTGAATTTCCTTTTTTCGGAGCGGGAGAAGAAAATCGCAACCAACTCAGCTTCTTTTTTTTCCCCTCATTTTTTCCCCTCCGTTTGGAGAGAGAGGAGGCGGTGGTGGATGCAGCATGGACCCCGCTGTGTGTGTCGCCGCGTCCCGCTGACAGCTGCGGTGGCAGGGCAGGCTCGGGAGGAGAGAAGGAAGAGTCATTTTGATGTTTGACATTTCATTTGACAGGCCAAATGTGGGTGGCTCTAGATGCTATTCATACTGTTGCCCTGGATGGAAAACTCTACCTGGATGAAATCAGTGCATTGTTTGCAAGTTTCTGGCTTCAAGTTTCTACTGCCCCAGGGCTGATAATAAAAATAAGTATTATTCTGTGAGTTACAGCTCCATTCAGGATGAGAAAAGATAATTCAGTTCTGTCTTTTGTCTTTTTTTTAAAAGAAGGAAAAGGAAGAGGAAGAGGAAAAGGAAAAGGAAAAGGAAGAGGAAGAGGAAAAGGAAAAGGAAAAGGAAAAGGAAAAGGAAAAGGAAAAGGAAAAGGAAAAGGAAAAGAAAAAGGAGAAAGAAAAGAAAAAGAGAAAAAGAAAAAAGAAAAAGAAAAAGAAAAAAGAAAAAAGAAAAAGAAAAAAAAAGAGACAGAAAAGGAAAATGGATTAGCATGTCCATGTTTCTTGTAATCAAAAGATTGGCCAATGGCTGTATTTTCTTTGGTGCGTTCATAAGATGTATGCCTCCACTTGGCCTTTTAAAAGGAAGAACGCAACAATGAAGGAAAAAGGAAGAACACGACAATGAAGGAAAAAGGAAAAAACCTTCCATAAATCTAATAACCTAAGTAACAGAAAAAAAAAAGCAGAAAGGTATTGATATAAAGTAGATCAGATCTGAAGTTTTGTGAAACTTCTGTGCTAGACTTGGAATTACAATCAAATGGAAAACTTTTTTACATCTGGGGTGCTTATTCCCTTGCCTGTCATTTTTAGTTGTGTGTTTTAATAGCTATAAAGCTTGTAGACTCAGATTACTGCTTGGTCATAATAGGTACTGTGCTGACAGATGTGGCTGTTGACATGGCTTGGCAAGAAAAAAAGGGGGGGAAAACTGCTCAACACTCGGGTTCAGAAACGTTGTCTACCTAGAAAGGAAACAGAGAATTAAGTTGAATTTTCTGTCTGTTAGATAACAGCTGATATTAGATACATACTTCATATAGTCCTTGAATTTTAACGTTTCCATTCATTCTAGCCTGTCACCATTCTGTTTTTTTTCCTTCTGGGTTTCTAAGTGTTCATGAACACACAGAGGTTTTTTTTTTCTGTGAACTGTCATGAGGAAGCAAGATACACTCCACCATTGCTCCCAAGCCTTCTAGCCAGCACTGAAGCTGGAGCTGTGGCTGCAGGAGAGGAGAAACTGGCAGTATTTCCCTCTGCCCTGGGATTAGCTGCTCCTCGGCATGTTCAGGGGTGCCCCTACAGCAGCCTTTGGAGACAGGGTTGCTCGTTGTCTCTGGTCCCTGCAAGTCCAAGGCAGAGCACCTGGAGTATTAGACATACCTCCAAACAAGAAGAATGACACCAAATTCCATCAAAATCAGAAAAAAGGGTAAAGTCTGCATAGGATACATACAGTGTGCAATACAATGCATTAATGCTCTTTTAATGGATTTGGCAAAAAAGTACCAAATCCTGTAAAATGCTGAATATATGATTGATAAATACAAAGCCATGGATAAACAAAGTTCAGAATCTGTTCCCTAGCTGAGTTGAAGAAATACGTGTGGGAAATGGGAATCAGACCTGAAGCAGTGAAAAAATTCTTGTTGGTTTAAGTGGTGACTGGAGTAAGCCTGCCTGCTACGAAGTGGTACTATCCATGTGGCTTGTGATGAGAAACGTGCATTAAGGAGCTCAAAGAACTTGTCTCTGA
Organism: Dromas ardeola; assembly: GCA_013398915.1. Classification (NCBI taxonomy): domain Eukaryota; kingdom Metazoa; phylum Chordata; class Aves; order Charadriiformes; family Dromadidae; genus Dromas; species Dromas ardeola. Next base: position 165,650 of record VYZM01006423.1, on the reverse strand, counting down.
TCGAGATTTGCATTTCATTCATCTGCACATACTAGAAGAGAGATGTGTAATGACATATATGTAGAGTAAGAAAAAATAAAATCAGAAAAAATTGTTTAAGGTAGCAGCACACCTGCAGTAAAAATGTTGTCATCAAGGCATCCGAATTCAAACAGTGTTTGAAGACATGCACATACACACACACACACGAATCAATACATTTGCACAGTGGTATCTGTTCTTGCCAATACTGGCACAGATTTCACATTTGCTGAACAGCAGCACCACCGTGTGACACTTGTATGTAATATTCTATGGGGTTACACGCCTATGTTTTAATGCGGCGCTTGCCAGATGAGGACACAGCTGCTGGGGCTTGCACTGGTCACAGGAGCCGCAGACCCCTCCCCAAATCATTCTGTTGGCAGTCGCTTCAGCTATACCCTGTTTCATTTGCATTTAATTGAAACACGGACAGCTGATCCAGCAATCAATCAGGTGAGCAGGACTAGGGAAGAAATTGTCCTGCTGTACTCGGCACTGGTGAGGCCCCACGTCGAGTACTGTGTCCAGTGTTGGGCCCTTCGCTACAGGAAAGACATTGAGGTTCTGGAGTGAGTCCAGAGAAGGGCAACAGAGAGGGAGAGGGGTCTGGAGCACAAGTCTTATGGGGGGCGGCTGAGGGAGCTGAGGTTGTTTAGCCTGGAAAAAAGGAGGCTGAGGGGAGACCTTATTGCTCTCTACAACTACCTGAAAGGAGGTTGTAGCAAGGTGGAGCTCATTCTCTTCTTCCAGGTAATAGGTGATAGGACAAGAGGAAGTGGCCTCAAGTTGCACCAGGGGAGGTTTAGATTAGATATTAGGAAAAAATTCTTCACCAAAAGGGTTATCATCAAACATTGGAACAGGCTGCCCAGGGAAGTGGTGGAATCACCATCCCTGGAGGTATTTAAAAGACAGGTAGATGTGGTGCTTAGGGACATGGTTTAGTGGTGGTTTCGTCAGTGTTAGGTTTACGGTCGGACTCAATGATCTCAAAGGTCCCTTCCATCACCTAGACAATTCTATGATTCTATGACTCTGTCAGCTCCCAGAGCACCAGCCCAGGGAGGTGCTGGGAACTGAGGTCCAAATCTGGTCATTACGGTTTGTTTCGGAAGGACTACTACTGTCATTACACGCACCCTGCAGCTGTACTAACTCTTAGCATCATTAAAAATGCAACAGGAGTTAAATTAATCTGTCGCCCTTGTTGGGGCTGAGGAACAATACAGAAGAAAAGAAACTTGTCATCAATGAGGCAATGTCATGGGGTTTTTGAAGTTTAAGGAATGATGTCAGTGTAGGCTCCAAGCAACAGATAGGAAAACTGTACATAGAAATACTGTTACAGACTTTACAGACTGTGCAGTCTCCTACACATCCACCCAGCTTGGAGCACGCCATCAGCTTTTCACGAATAATAAATAGTAGTGATAACAGCAAGTACCACAAGAAAATAGTGGTGTGACAGAAAGGAGGCTGTGGGTGATGACAGAGCAAAGGGCAGAGACCTGCAGGTTGAATTTACCGGCGACAGCAAAATGAATCTGTCTAGTTTCAATCTGTAGTGCAGGAGCCTGATGTCATCAGCAGTTTCTTGTGATTTCTGCTCCTTTCAGAATGAAGGCAGCCCTCATATTTATAGGCTTTTGGGCCTGACACCAGCATCTAAGCAGATGAAAACAAAGATGACTGCTGCCATGCTCCCTGGTGCCAGTAACTCTCCAAAAGGTCATGTTTTCTGTCACCACTTTCAGGATGGACTGTGAGACAGGGTGCAGATGCTCAAACATGGACAGGCAGTGGTAAACATAGGCATGTAGTGTTAAACACTGACATTTTGGGTGCTTTGGGTGCCCTAGGGTATCCTGTTGGGCCCATCAGTTCAGAAGGGCACAGGTTCCTCTGTAGGTCTTGTGTCACATCTGCCGGCCTCTTGTGGATGGCTTGTCTATGCAAAGTTGTCTGAGGTGTGTCACCTGGGTGCAGTCCTGTGTCTTGGTGTTTCTGGGGTTTCCTTGCTCTGCCACAGTTCCTGGAGTTTTATCACCATGTGTCCTTGTGTGGAACAGATGAGCACTTCCTTAGAGGTCCTAGGGGCAGGAGGACACTCAGATACTCACTAAGATGCTCAGATGTGAAAGCTGGTACGCTTCTGATAGGCCTGACAGAGGTATTTCATGACATTATTTACACTTGGCAGCATGCTCTTGTAGCAATGCTGAGGACAGACACATGTCCTCCTCCAGGGACCTCACAATCTATAAAAAAAGTAACAAAAAGATGAAAAGCATCCCAATACAGTTGCCAAGATGAATGAAGTACCTTAGGGAATCCTCTTTTCTGTGCAATTTACTCAAGTAATTTATTTAGATGTTTGTTATATTAATTCATTCAGCTTTCATACGGTGCTTACGGTTTTATAGCTGTTAACTTGCAATATCATGCTGAGGCTGTTAAATACGATCATCACCATGTTAAGAACTGGAAAGCTGGCAGAGAGATTAAATCTTCTCAAAGACTCACAGTGAGACAAAGAAAGATTTTCAGTAAGGTTAAAAGATGAGACTTCATACCTTTCTGCCCTGCTTTCAGGCTCCAAATGTGCACAACTTTTTGCAGTAGCTGTCTCTACTTATCATGTGCTTTTACTTCTTAAAATGTATAGAATTGAAGCACGCACTTAATGTTAAACTACGTATGTGTTTCCATTCCAGACCAGAGGTACCAAATCAGATTCTGATCTTACACAGCCACACGTGGCCAGGACCGCTCCGTGTCCCTGTGAGCCGTGGTGGCCATTCCCTCAAATTGTGTCTGCTTCTTGTCTTCAGCATCCCACACTGCTCCGGATGCTCCGGAGTGGGTACGCTGGCTGCTGCTCAAAATAAGCCTTCCCAGGGGGGAGACACGCTGTTACCTTCACCTGGGGTAATTTTGTACACAGCCCTAAGCTTTGTCCCCTCCTGCTCACTGCCTGTCCCTGGTGCAAAGTCCACACAGCCTGCAGTGCTGCCTACAGCCTGCCTGCAAGACAACACAAAGTCACAGGAAAGATCAGCAGGCAACACCGTTCCTGTACAAGATACTTCACGTACCTACCACATACCCTCCACCATGCTACTCCCTGTAGCCATTCCCTACCCTTGCCTTGGAGAGGGAAATCCCTGGTCCTCCCTGCCATTGTGCCCTCTCACAGGACAGTCAACGTGTGATGTGATAAAAATCCAATTTAAAGCAATCTCAGTCATACCATGTTAACAGGGTTACTTTCTTTGGGTTGTGCAGAAGGGATGCTAATGGCTCATAGCCATCCCCTACAAAATTCCCAACCCTCCACCTGCAATTCCTAACACAGTCCTCTGCCACCTGTGTAACCCTTCTGCTCTGGCCACTCTGTTCAGGCAGCCTTATCCTATTCAGAGACGCCCTGAAAGCACAATACGTATAACAAGGACATCAAACTATGGGTGTCCAGAGGAGGGAGACAAGGATAGTGAAAGGCCTTGAGGGCAAGATTTACAAGGAGTGGCTGAGGTCACTTGGCTTGTTCAGCCTGGAGAAGAGAAGGCTGAGGGGGAACCTCATCACAGTCTACAACTTCCCCAAGAGGTAGCGGAGGGGAAGGTGCTGATCTCCTCTTTCTGGTGACCACCAATAGGACACAGGGAAACGGAATGAAGCTGCATCAGGAGAAGCTCAGGAAGAAAAAGGTTCTTCACTGGGAGGGTTGTTGGTCACTGGAACAGGCTCCCCAGGGAAGTGGTCACAGCACCAAGCCTGTCAGAGTTCAAGGAGTGTCTGGATGGTACTGTTGGTTATATGGTTTAATTTTCAGCAGCCCTGCGAGGAGCAAAGAGTTGGACTCAATGATCCTTATGGGTCCCTTCCAACTTGAGCTATTCTATGATTCTACGATTCTATGACTACTTAAAATTCAGAGCAATTATTTATTAACTAATATGCAGAAAATATAGCTTTTTAAACAAGTTTGGCCTTTCAGTGGGAGGAAGCTTTCACAGAGGAAAAAGAGGTTAATGGAGATGGTTGTATGTTTCATTGAAACTTGCCTTGCTCCCTCCTGTGAGATTTTCCCCCCTCTTGTCTTCTTAAAGAGTATGTGAGGCTGCCTCCCAGGGCTAACCTGACCAACATGAAATCCACTCTCCCCTTTCTGAGAGCTGTGCAGTTTATTACATCCCATGCTTTCCTATGGCTTAATCTGCGTACGTGCTAGACTATTTGAAGCATCTCTGCCAAAGGAATAGACCTGGTAGAGAAGACCTAATGGAGACTGGAAATTTGACCTTGGTTGGCAGAAGAACATGCAGAAACTTAAATCTTAACAACTAATCACTCAGAAGGTTTCTCTTCTGTGAAATTCTCTGTTTCCTTTAGCTGTTTTTCAAGGCTCCCTCTGGCAAGTAACAGGACATGGAATTATGTGAGTCCTCAGTAGTAGGAACATCAGCCGTACAGAAGAGTGGTGCAGAGAAGTCAGAAAGCTTTGAATAATGTTTGGGTGTGGTAGTGTGCTAGTACAGTCTCTTTTAGGGTTAAGTGAGGAGGTTAAGGATTGCTTTGTTCTGGACAACAATGGAAGTTTTTGCATAAGATGAGATGTCTTTTGATGAGGTGCCTTGGGAACATTTCGTAGCTGTCCTCTGTTTTAATTCCCACATCCAAAGTCAGAAATAGTGACTCCCACCACAGCTTGTTCTCGCAACAGACAGAAACAGTGAGGGCACAACCTGTTTAATTTATACAAAGGTTGATGGGTTGACTGATAAGTCACTGCTAGGGGCACACTGTGAATAAGGATTTGATGAAAATAGATGTTATCGACAAAGCAATAATTTGTGGGATAAATGACATCCCTGAAAATTCACCATACTCGGTGCCATGTGGAAAAACAAATGGCAATGAAAATGCTTACCTGTGCCATTAAGGGGTTTTGTGCGGGCTGTATTGTTACTTCCTTTTTATGAACATTCTGGAGGAAAGTAACCATTGCCAAGCAGAGTCCGCAGACAATTTAGATGGATTACTGGATGAAGGGCATGAAATCTTCTTTAGGGAACTGCACGCCATTAAAGGTTTGCTTTTAACAAACATACAGTAGGATCACTGCCTTAGATGAGTCAACTGTGGTAGTTTGCAAGAAACACATTAATTAGTTTTAAAATATTTATAGTTTGTATGTCATTTAGGCTTACAATATTAAGAGAACACATCTTTGTGTGTGCGGATTCATATTGCAAAGTGATCAGGGGCAGCACTGACGTAAGGTCTGGCCTGCTTCCCCTGTCCCCAGCCACTCATTCCTGTCTCCAGACAAAGGCAGGATTTATGCTGCTTCTCAGCTGTATCAGCGCAACTGTTTGTGTGATTGTGGTATGAACTAGAGCAGGGAACTTCATCTGAATAGTCATTAATTTTGGTGGTAACGCTGGAGGCACAAATACAGATTTTTTTAGCGTGGCTGAATTTGAACACGCTCTGTAGATCAGTAACAGAAATGCCAGTAAAGGACATAGGCACCATCTCTGACCCCTTGTGAACTCCAGTTCCCAAACTATCATTTAGAAAGCTTCAAGCATACTGAGGGAAACACTAGTTTCTCCATATTCGAGCAAAAGAGAGAAGAAATCTGGCTAACTTACGTGACAAAAATGTGCATGCTGTTATCTTCTCCAGCTTGCAGTGTTTTTTGTGGCAAGAAACTTTCTGAAGCTGTACAATATTTCATGTTTATTTACAGTGAGGCCTGTACTGATTAGTATAGACTTTTGAATTCAATCAACCGAAGTGCTAAAACTGTGCTCAAGAAAAATGCCTTTTGCTTTAGTTTAATAGCATTTCTGGTAGGGAAAAATCAATGTCAAATGAAGAAACTAACCGTGTCAGCCTTATCTAAATTTGTTTCATCACACTGTAACATATATTTGAAAAGCACTTTCAAGTTGTAGAAAGAGAGTAAAGGTTAAGTATCAGCAACAATGGGCAAATGCAGCTGGTAACGTCATACATAGTTAACGATATTATATGGATGTCATGCTCTTCCAAAGTTATTACTGCAGTTTTGTCTTCAAAACACTGTGGTGAATTTGTGATAGGCTTGACAAAAACTGTCACTGAAAACGAAAAAAAGAAATTACAATTCTGAATGTGATGGCGGAAGCGCTTGCAGACTAGTATTGTCTGTCCAAATCAACAGAAGAGAGCAAATGATACATTTTTTCTGACTTTTTTTACTTACTGAATTAGTCACAGGCAAGCTTGCAGCTAGGAAAAAACCCAGCATGCTGAAATGAAAGGAAATGAGCCGAAAGCAGCCTCAGAGAGAACAGCAGAGGGACCACTGGGAATTTCAAAATATCGGCCTTCTGCTGTAGTGGTTACGCTGCTGAAATGGCGCATAGGGACTAGATTTTTCTGTCCCCAATGAGGACACTGAAGGCAAAGTGGAAGTAGTTGCTTAATATGTCTAGTGCCTTTCTCATTGCCTCTTGTCATAACATGAATGAGATTGCTGTATGAATCTTTTGATTCATACATGATTTCAGATTCATTTTTACTGTAAGTGCCTTAAACATTTCCATAACCCACAACAAAACAGTCCTGAATAATGACAGGTGAAAGCAGGTGTTTATGGAGTAAGGGGCATATTTCATCCCTCTCTAAGGATGGCTTTCCATGCGGAGGGGTGAAGGAATGTAGCAGAAATCCTTCCAAACTGCTGGCGATCCTTCTCCTTGGGCTTTGTGTCATCCTCTGCGTCCCTGAAGAGGTTCCTGCACCTATGGACACATTATGGAAGGAGGTCACACATGTGCTTTGCAATGGAAAAACCCACAGAAGGCAGAATATTCATGGACAGGAAGGGATGTCCTGCAGATCGCCCTGCTGCCTTTCCAGCCCAATGCTTAAATCCTTCCCACCCCAGCTGACTCTTGCTTTCTCACCAAGCTTGTGATTTGCCTACTTTCCTACTACCTGGCCTCCAACCCTGGCCATCACCACATCACAGTGAGCTTTGTTTCCACCAGAACCTTGGCCATGGCGAGAAGCCCAATAGCTGACATGCAGGGGAGAGAGGGCCCCCTTGGAGCTTGCTTCCTCGTCTTGGAGAGGTTTAGTGGAATATACTGTAGTGTAGTGCAATGTAGAATAGCACAACACAACACCTGTGCCACCAGCTTCAGTGTTGCTAGCTGCTTCTGTGATCATCTGTGTCCCAAAAGGATGCAGGAGGAGAAATCCAGACCATGACCCTCCTGCCCTTTGCAAGGGCTGGGGGAGGACTAACTGCTTCAGCACACCTGCGTTTGGTATTCAGGTTTTCTCCCCTTTCTCCTCCTGACTTCATTCCCCAACTGGTAACTCCTGAGTCAGTCTTTGGCTAGTTCCCTTTCCATTCCATCCCAGAAGTAGGGCAGGCTCAGTCCCCCTGCTTTCTCATGCTGTCTCCTTTTGGTGGCTGCATTTCGGCAGCAGAAGCTCATTCATATGCTTTCTTCCATCTCTGTCATTGGTGCTAAGGTCACCCAAAAGCTTAGCTCCACATTACACCTCTGATCCTTTGGCAGCATTTAGGGATCATTACCTCTGCTTTTCCTACCGCTAATAGTCTGATTTTTCTAATCAGTTTAGGACAGAACATTGTTTGTTTTATGTGTTAAATAGGTTTGAAATACTATTATCATAGTAAGATACTTAAGCCTAGTGATTAAGGCAAATAAATTCCTTTGGCAGTTGCTTTTAATCTCACTAAGTCAAACTGTAACACATCTATCATGGGAAGATATTTACACACACACACAGAATCACAGAGTGGTTTGGGTTGGAAGGGGCCTTAAAGATCACCTAGTTCCAACCCCCCTGCCATGAGCAGGGACACCTCCCACTAGACCAGGCTGCTCAAAGCCCCATCCAGCCTGGCCTTGGACGCTTCCAGGGATGGGGCATCCACAGCTTCTCTGGGCAACCTGTTCTAGTGCCTCACCATCCTCACAGTAAAGAAATTCTTCCTGATATCCAATCTAAATCTACCCTCTTTCAGTTGCTAGTTAGTGTGGAATTACTCCAGAAAGAAAGCCCAGACTTCACTAGTACTCCATCTGACAACTCATTCTTCTCACATCGTTTGCAATGCTCTATAAACACAACTTGTCATCACTCCCTGCCTCTGCTTAACCATTGGACACCTGAACTCTTGCAAAAGTTGTTCCTCCAGTGACAGCGTAGAGCAAACTTGAGCTCCGCTTCCTTCGTAGACTTCTGATTCTCTAAATATGTGCTTACATAACTTCACACGGGCCTGTAGTCTTTCTGAAGCCAAAGGATTTGCTTATTTGTGAGTATAAAGCTATACACATGCGTGAATGTTTGCAGACTAAGGGAATTCAAATCTGATCTGTAAAAAGTTAATGTAGTGAGTTGCCCCATTCACTTCAACTTTAGGACGTCCTTCGGAGTAACAAAATGGCTGGTCTGCAGATTTGCAGACCTCCTCTAAATACCTAGGGACATAATTATTTTTGTTATTGTGAGAGAACCTTTTGGAATTAGTGGAATCATTCAGAGTAGTAAAATAAATACATACATAAGGCCCATAAGTAAATTTCAAATGGTTTTCTGAGTTTGTTGTGTCTCTGCTCTCTTGTACTGTAATTTATTTTTTTTTTTACTAATAATAGGTCTCGGTGCACTTTCAGGTTAAGTTCTCTGATAGGCTTCCTGGTAACTGTTAAAACACTGTAGACCCGGCTGGAATAGCAGACAACTGTTTTTTCAGTGGCATTGCATGGTCTGAACTTTGGAGAATAGAGACTAACTGCCTTGACTGTAAGTCAGCATTATTTGCTATCTACAAGAAATTATTTAAATTTCTTCAATGTAGCCCATTGTAGCATTACAGTAACGACATTCTCGCTACTGTGTTTCTATGGGTTGTTCTAGTTCATTGGACCTAGACTTTTGTAGAAGCTGCTCTTTCAGAACTAAGAAGGGCAATCAAAGATCAAATATGCATCTCATCTGTTTTTAGAGAACTAAAGGCACTGATAGCATTTAGGAAACTTGGAGGGATTTTGAGAGAAAAATACCTCTTGGGGAGCTGAGCTGCTCTTTGCTCTGCAATGAGACAATCTTGTAATTTTTTTCTTTCGTTCCAAAAGAGAAAGACACAGAGCCAAGTATGGTGAGTTTTCTCTGACTTTTCCCATTTTTTAAAAAAATGGAAACATTTGATCACGAAGAATCTTACTAAGAGCGTAGTAGTATTCCAAGGAAGTTTTAAAAGGTATGTAAAGCACTGGAATATGTACAGTGTGGAACAGTCCTAAGAAGACTGATAAACTAAATAAATTCTGTGATATCTATATTTTTATGCTATGGTTTTCTTATTTTTTGACAATTGACATTACTTATTTGTTTCAAGAAGAGCTTGAAACAACAGACATTCTGCACAGAGATTGACTGAGCATAAGTCCTATTAATGTCACTGGAGATAAGCCTGTAAACTCCACTATTTTTCTTGAACTAGGAAAATTGATATATCCATAGGAGGGTAACACAAACTAGCAGAACAAAGAAAAATCTTATTTAAAACCTAAAATGGCACTTCTGCTATGACAAGTTGAGCTTAGACTTAGGAGTGTGAGACCATTCAATATGATATTATCCCTGCATGACATAAGCATCAAAGGGAGAAGAAGAAAAAAAACCCAAAACTAATCACAGAGTATGCTGATTTCTTTTATTAGCATGTTCAAATCTTGTATTTGTAGAGTTATTTTTGCTTACCAAGATATTTTTTTTTAATTCCTAGATAAGGCTTCTGAAAATTGAAATAGTGTAAGTGCATATTTATGTACACTTCCATGTATTCAACAATATAGGTCATAAAGGCCTATATATTTACAGAGTCTTTGCACAGGTACAGCGGTACAAACTTATTTTGTTTTTAGCTTATTATAACTGGGAAGATCTTAATTTTTTAACATGTAAATATCTATCCATCTACTTGTATAGAATTTTAAATAAATACTATAGACTTAAGATGTTTAAATTTTTGAATAAGAAAGAACAATATTTTAGGTTGATAGATCCTTACGGTGCCTGACCTGAAACAAAAGTACATTTATCAATATAGTTAGATCTTTAAAAAAAAAAAAAAATCTTTAAATTAATTTGCTTTTAGCACAGGAGACGTGTATATATATATATATATAAAAATACATTTTAATTTTTTTTCCTTTTAGTTTAAGCTGAGTTTGATTCCTCTTCAGGACAATGAGGAAATCAGAACATGCAGATTAACTGTCCTTTTCTGTGGTAATATTGTTCCCCCTCTTTTCTTCTAGCTGTAGCTAGATAAGTTGGTAGTTTATATCTCAGACATTTCTGCATTTCAGTATATTTATATTAAAATTATTAACAGTAAATCCTCCTAACTGGTACACAGCGCACTCCTGTGCACACTGCACAGTGTATATGCAGTGCATCAGTAGGCATTCTCTATTTGCTCCAGTTATTTATATTTTGATTTGCTTTCTGGTATAAAATCAAGAAGGAAATGAAAAGTCACTATAAAATACATGTATTTGACCAAAGAACCTTACATTGGAAAATATGTGACTGAGTAATTTTCATCTCCCCTGGCAATTAAGGTTTTTTTATGGTGGTCATCACCTCTCTTATTCCTTTCTACCTTTCTAGTCACTTTTTAGCTTTTACCTTTTGATGATAGCTATCTATTTCCATGTTTCCCAAGTTGCATACCTAAAAAAATCTTTATTTCCACTTTTACTCTCACGTGTAATTTTATTAGCCTTTTTCTATTTTCCTCTTTTAGATTTTTGGAGGAGTAGAAGCAGCTAGTTCTCTCCTTTGATGACCCTCACTCACTGATGTTTTTCTGCCTACATTTTTTTTCAGTCAATTCCACTCACTATTTTCCTCAACGATCAAGATACACTTTCAAATACCAGTTTAGTGTCTTACCAGTTTAGTGTCTCCTTATATATTCCCATATAATGTGATGAAGTCATAACTACTCGTTTCCATCCAAATACCATCTTATAGTCCCAACCATCATGGTGAAATCCAGAATGTTTGGAAGCATCATCCTTTTTTTTTTTTCCTTCCTTTTTTTTCCCCAAGAACTTAATGATTATTTTTTTAAAAAAACTTTAAGATTTTTTAGAAATTTTTCCAAGTGCAGGAGGCACCAGGTTAAGCTGTCTCCATAAACTACTATTTTATTCATCTAACAGAGAAACTGAGGTAAGTCAAACAGGATCTTGTATGCTCACTTCCAAAGGAATCCTGTCATACCCAGGCAGAATCCTGGAAACAAACCCAAACAGCACTTAATACAGCTCTGACTGATGACCACTGACTGACTGCAAATATTCCCTGTGTTATCAAAAACTCTCATGCCCAAACCACAGATGCATTTCTCAAGGGCACGCAGCACAGAAAGTGTGGATTACTCATTTGCTTCTCTTACCACACTCATCACAGCAACTCTGAAGGTAAATGGCCAAGTATTTTCTCCAACAGTTGGCTACCCCCTAGCCGATGAACAGGCTCTGGCCAAAAGCGGACAGCTCTGGGATTCTGTGGGAACCTAACCAAAAATGTTTATTTGTATTTAAAGCTCCTGTAAGCCTAAGTAGTTTAAAACCTTTGTAGTGCCAAAATCTTGTATAGTAGTTATTTATGTTACTATCTATTTCTGTATATTTTTTAATTTTAAAAGAGTGACGTTAGTACATTGACAGTGTCTTGACACTATAATGAGTTGCCTTGACATCGTGTGCCTTTATAATTAGCCATAATAAGTTGCCTTACTAGATGTGAACTGACAGATTCTCTTGGTTCCTAAAGTTCTAATGTCATCCAAGTGCTTTAAGAATATTTCATGAAGTTAAGAGAGTTTTGTTCTGAGAAGAAAAAAACACATCCCAAAACCAGACTAAGATGTAGAGACTGCATTTGTAGAACAATAGTTGCAACATTTCTCTAAACTGAAAATACTTACCCATTATAAAAAAAGGCAAAACCTTCCAAAAGGTCTGTGTTAAATATCAGTTACTGTTAATTTTTAAAAAAGATTTAACTTTTAAAAACACATGAATCCCGAATGTTTTTCTATGTGGGAAAGGGTAATTTTACAGGTTAGCTCAAGGATGCTTTTCAGGAATGGCCTTTTCAAAGGGTATGAAGGAGCAAGAGATCTCACATATGACTCCCGGTCGAGACCTACATCTGCTTCCCAAACAGATTTACTACCAATCATGAAGCTGGTCTATTGCCATCTCCCCAGTGCATGAAGTCCTACAGATATCGTTATCAACAAATAATTTGGATAGGTCCTTACCTGTTTGGTAGGAATTACTGAAGGCACTGATTAGAACCTAACTGAGGTTGGCTGCAGAAGTTTAGCTTTAGACAAAGATTAGGAGTTTCCCATTTTGTAATAAGGAAGTCTAATACTCTTATTGGAATTTAACCCCTAAATCCCCAAATCTCCGCTAGTCTGGAAGGATGTCTCGTAACGTATGACAACTGTATTCATTATAATTTTATAAACTATTAAGCATTTGATTCGGCCTTTCAGTTGTTTCTTTTTAATACAGTATATTGTTGTGCAAAAGGCTATTTTATCAAAACTTTTTTATGTCAAACCTAAATATGTTTGTACTTCTTAGTAGTCTAAGCCTGGGAGAACATAATGGTTTCTTTATACTGAAGACCTCACAGATCACATTTAAAAATTGTTCTTTAGGAAAGCTGTTGAGCATACCAGATTAACTTAGGTTCTCAATTAAAGCCACCTTAGCATTATAGTAACTACCTGTCTGATTTTTAAATATCAGTTCTGATATTTTAATTTGATTGAATTAGGAACAAAGTCTTACAGTATCTCTTATGGTATATTTTCTGTGATGCAAGGTGTATGTGTAATGTATGGTATCCAAGTCATTATTTCACTCCACATGCTACTTCAGCTGCTGATTAGTTGTGAATAAGATGTTCTGAAAATTGCTTTTACTTTAGGCTACTGCCAGCTTTGCTGTTAGTAACCTTATTTCTTCAAACTTAATGTGATATTTAAAATTTTTGTGATTAATTATGACCAGGCATAAAAATATATTATAAAAGGTTTCTGATTTGATGTATAGGTTTTTCTGTTTCTTGTGTCAAATTCACTTTTAATTCTTTTTATTAGTTTTGAATACCCGATTGTAAACTGTGCAAAAAGCCATGACCAATTTCATTAGGCTTCCACCGTAAATCCTTAGATCTAATGGATCAAAGCCTGAAGACTTCTGTTTCCAGAAGGACAGACGAACTTACGAAGAGCGAGTTATTTTTTCACATTCTCACCAAAATCCTTTTGCATAAGTAAATTAATGACCTACTTGAAGATAGAAAAAAGGGAGTTTTATTTATGATGGCTCCAAGGACTCTTTTTTTTTTTTTATGCCAATGGCATAACAGGGATGTAAAGGAATCCCTAGGTTTCTGTAAACATTTTATATTCTTCAGAACGTGCAATTAGTATATAATAGCCAAACTTTGCAAACAATGATGAATAGTAACTAAATACCAAGAAGTCATTAAAAGACTGTAAACTAAGGCAGAAGTTGTCTAGTAGCTTTCTGCTCACCTACTTAGCTCAATATTTTTTTTTTCTCCTCTTTTTGCCTCATCGATTTTATGCAGGATTGGTTGATACTGAGTAACAGGCAAGCCTTAGACATAAACTCAGTGCAAATTGGAGATTGGCCACTACTCGTGTGAAAATAATATAATTTATGAGGATACTTGATCCAAATTCTCTGGGCAAATCCAAGAGATTTTTTGTTAATTTGTTTTTGAATTTGTAGCTCCTTGGATTTGTGCTTGTAGATTTTATTGTGAGTAGGTACTTCTGTTTCTGTCAAACCTGAACAGCATAGACAATATTTTTGTCAATGTGTAACACATAAACCAGTAGAGTCAATCCCAAAAAAAGCATTTTGACATGTTTTTTTCCCAAAGTTTACTCTTCTGGATTCTGATTTTGGTATTTGCTATCATTTCTTTTCCATACTAATAGTCCTACCAGCAGAGTCACTTGCTTGCGACGTCTTCTCTAAGTTACACCCAGTGTATGGTAATTGGCTACCTGCTCTACCTGGTCCATGGCTAGAAGATACCCCTTTTTTTAAGAGCAATGTGGAGCCTGCTAGTCACTGTGTGAGGATGTTCTCTTAAAGAAATCTTTCCTGAACTTGTCTAGCAGCATTTGTGTATACAAACCTTCAAAAAGAACAAGACGAAATAAGGTCAAAGAAGGATTTTGGATTATTTTATTATTTGATTTATAGAAATAGAATGATTCCAAGGAAGTCAGAATTAAATACATGGGAGCATTTCTTTTACATATAAACTTTATCTCTGTGCTCAGGTCATGCTCTTTTTAGCAGGGAATAATTCAGTGAAATTTTTCTTCCAAAATTCTGATTTTACAGAAACTAGATTAATTTTTGCTGAATCTGTCCCATGTTTAAATCCTAGTTTCACATTTGATTTTCTATCTTCTGTTGATTCAGGTCAGATCCATGGATCTAGAAAGCAAGAATAACGTAGTCAGGTCAGAAGCTGAAATGTCAACTCTATTAGGTGTCTGATGTCTTTATTATACCTACATTAATCGATGTCTGGTGTTTAAGATACAGCTACATTTGCCTGATCATAGTAATTTGCAACTACAATAAATGGAATATATTTATGTGGATGCAGTTTATCAGATACATGCACAATTATGGACATGAAAATACTTTTGGGGCAAGTATAGAAGTTAGAAAGAGGCCCTTTGTAAACATGATCTTTAAAGTCATGCTGACACAGAGTTACTATTTTGCTCAAATATTCCATAAGGAAATAATTGTGACTCTTTGTCTGCTGATGATTACAAAAAAGTTCAATTAAAATGTATTATAAATGTATAGAAGTTCACTTTGCACACATAGCATACAGCATTTTTCATCCAAGGTATGCACAGTGATTTAAAAAAACTAGGTAATATAGCCAACACCTGCTTCCTCAATCCTTCAGCCCTATGCCATTAAAAAGATTTATATTTTATTTTGTTTTGCCTAAAAATAAACTATATAAAATAGAGAGAGGAAGTGATTTGCTCTAAGTCACACATATATTGCTTGTTATAATCATGTCTTTTCAAAAGTATTAACTGTGTAAGAAGAATGGGAATATAAAAGTATATTGGCATTTTTAGATATAAATTTTGAATTGAAATTTCTCATGCTGTTAGGGCACATTTCAGAAAAACAATTCACAGGACTGTAATAGAGGTGGGGCTTTTTTGTTTGTTTGTTTATTTGTTTTTTTAAAAACAACCACAGTATCAGAAGATGTCAGGTTCTTGAATTTTTAGTGGTTTACAGAGTTGCAGTACTGTATAATAAGAAATATGAAGGAATAAAAAAGTGATTTCTGAAAGAGTATTTTGAAAGTTCTTTACATAGAATCTAGAAAGGAAAGGCTAAGTAAGTGAAGTTTTAATAAATGCCTGTAAGATAATTTTATAAGGTTTGTTGAACAACATGGTGGTTAAAATTTTCATTCCTATAGACCATTAACTTCCTGCAAAGAGCTTCTGATTTAAGTAACGCATTACCTACTGAATGTCTCTATTATGTGGTTCCTTTGGACTTGAAATTAAAGGCCATGTCCTTGCTAAGAGTAAAATTAGGCTATCTGCAAGGTAATAGAGATTCCTGATGCTGTTTGTTCCCAGTAACCTTTTTCTCCTCTGCCATTTTTTTTGGAGAGTTTAGACAAGTGATTATAAAACCTGTAATTAACTATACCAGATGTGGTGTGTTCAATGAAATAATAGTATACTCTTGTTTTTCTTACCATTTTGAGAAGCTATCAGACTTTATTATTTTATTGAATATACCATGTTTGGTATTCATGACTACTATGTTGGAATGAGTGTATGACTGCCTCTGGATGGACATTCAGCTCTGCAAACCCTCAGGCCAACAAACCATGATAAATCTTGTGCTATTTAACCATGTTCTAAATGGCTTGAGATCTCTGATAATCACCCTGCAAGATCTTTGGACTAAAAGCTCCAGTAAAGCTAATTTTTCAGGAATGTAAGGTTTTAGATTATCAATGCAAAGAGCCAAAAAGTATGTACAATTTTAGAGGATCCAATCCTATCAGACATACAATGAAAGTCAAGTAACTAGAGAGAGCTAAGAATTATGTGCAGAAACTCCAAAAAAATCTGCCATCTTGCTGGTCTAAATAGTTTTTCTTTCTGTTAACATAAAAAGATAAGAAAACAGAACAATTGTTTTAACATAGAATTGGTATTAATATGATATGATTTATTTTTTCCTCAAATCACAGCATGACTCTTCATAGCAATTCTATATTAAAAATGAACAAATTGGCAGCATGGCTGCTTAGGAACATATTGACCAGACAGCAGGGTTCCTCTTGTAGTCCATTTGCTGCCAGTAGGACAACTAGCTCTGGCAGTTAACTCAGAAATGGAATAGTGCATCAAGCCTTCAGAAAAGTGCTATACCTGGGGTGACATCAGTTCCACTCTCCAGCTAATTTGCCTCTGAAATATTTTGTATGGAGTCAGGCTATTATGGCTCCATCTCTGTGGGAAGAACAGCCCAAAAACTGAATCAAAGAACTGCAGCTCTGGCTCTCTGCAGCTAGTATCTCAACAGAACAAGTACATATTTTTCAAGACAGTAAAATAATAATAAATATTATTTTTAAAGGTACTAGGTAAATTTAATTTCAATGAGCCTTCTTTGAACCATGATATGTATATTTTTAAACAATGATAAAACATAAAATACAAGGGCTAAACCATCCCTGTTTATGCAGAGAAAACCCACAACTTCACAGTCACAGATAATTGTTTTTGAGCCATCCAAACAGTGGACAAAGGAGAACTACCAGCTATAATTATTGACTCAAAAACCTTTGACAAAAGTCTCCAGTGAGATCATACTCTGGAAACCAGCCGCTCACTGGATCAGAGGTGCATGATTGTCCTGGATAAGAAACTGCATAAGAGACTGGAAACAAAACAATGGTTCCTGGATTGTTTTCGCCATTGCAGAGGTCCCGTTATGGCACAATATAAGTGATGTTGCCTAATGCATTTATCAGTCACTGGGTAAAAGTGTATGAACCGTGAGAAGACAGATTTTGCAGGTAATAAACAATTATGCCAGTTAGGCAATATCAAAGAAAGCTGTGAAGCAACTCAGAGAGACCCAGTGGAGTTAGATGAGTACATAAGAGGTGGTAGTAGAAGGGCGCATGCTGAAAGAAGGAATCTGAAATAAGATGAAAATGTGTTAAAATGCTAATGGAAAAAATATAAAATAGTTTGAGACACAGTTTCAAATGTTGTTATTGTTTAGAAGAAGTATCCTTATAAAATCAAAATGGAAAAATAGTTTTACCGCTGTTCCACAGTCTTGGGTTTTAAATTAATTTAATCAAGAAGGAAAAGATGTGTAGATATTTATGAATGACTCAGTGGAAATGCCCCTTCTCTATACAGCAGGATACATAGAGAATTCCTCATCTGAAATGCCATACTCGGTTCTCTTAGTCCTTTCTCAAAGTGATAATATGGTAGGAATGTTAAGTGTCAGCAAACAGAAAAGACTTGCTGGCTTAGATTAAAAATAAAAAGAAGTATAGAAAGCAGTAACTGTGATTGTATACTGTGCACTTTAAATTATCATTTTTCATAATAAAGGATAAGGAGAGATACAAAAAGATCTAAAGGAACTATATTTGAGTTAAGGTGTTTCAGAAGGTACAGAATACAGGTTAATTCTGTGAAATTCATTGTTGAAAAGATCTTCGCCTTGAGACAACATTCATCTTTGCATTAGAATAAATACACACGTGTCACATTATGCCAGTCATTACAAATGAAGAGTTAAAAAAATTGCCATGTATGAATCATTTCCTAATCATCAAAATTTTTACATTTCTGAAATACCTGATTGCAGTGAGCTGTTCGAGACCTGACACTGAGCCACACATAGTAGTAGAGTAGGATTGCAATTCCTGTGTTCAGAAAAGGCTTGCCAGATCAACACTAACCTATCTCCATCCCTAGCTGAAGTGATTAGGAGGGAACTGGTTGCTTGACAACCACGTTAGACCTAGGTCATTTTTGCAATATTTATGAGCCGATGTTCTATTTGCATTAGATTCATTAGCTATGCCTTTCAGAAGGGTGGAAGGAAGGCACGGGCAGCTGACTCCTGCTGATCACCACAGATGAATGAGTCAAGACTGGCTTAAAAAGCCCAATGTGTGGGGGTGGGGAATGGAAAAATGGAAATTGTAGCAGGTAGAGAAATGAAGCAGAGGTGTTTCATGCATGCGGGGTAAAAGAATGGCTGTAAGCACAGACTGGCCTGAGATCCAGTCATCTCCTCCACACCTCACGTCCACCTGGATGAGCTGCACACTAGTTCCAGCTGTTACTAAGGGCATTTGGGCTTGTGGGACTGTTTCTAATGGCATTTGGACTTGCGAGGTCACCTGTTTTTCTGCAAACAGTCTGGAGCTTTCCAGTGGTGTGTCTTTCCAGGCCTGGGTTGAAAAAGAGCAGCAGTCTTTAGCTGGTGATGTAACCAAACCCAAAGAGAAAGTGAAAAGGAGGAGTGGGCAATTTGGAAAGAAGATGAAATACAGGAGAAAGGGGAGAAGAAATTAAAATGAAAATGATGAAGAAATAAGATTCTGGTTATCCTAATTTTGGAAAGTGCCTCACTTTTCTTCGAAGAAATAAGTAGTTAAGCAAATGTTGTAATGGAATATGTCTGATAAACTAATAAATAATCATACCACTGGGTCGTAAACTTGAAGTGATTCTTAATAAATCTTAATCTAAAATTGAGTATCTCAGAATTTTTTGGTACCATTATTATTCCTGTGGCTGGTCCTCATACTGAAGAGAAAAAAGTATTTAATAATAGTTTTAGGTGACTTTTTTTTCTTTGTAGATGCTTGCTTGTGCTTTCATTTTTGTGACTTTTTTGGTTGCAGTGCGCTGTATTGGATTCCAAAGCCTGTATTTGTGAAGCTTCCCTTTTTTGCAGCAGTCAGCTATTGGTTAAAAATAGCTACATTATATTGTCATTAAATATTCATTAAATTGAGTTGTGGTAGCCTGTGAGAAGCATCCAATTAAGCAGTTCACTTTCTACACATAAGGCTACAAATGAGCAGTCTTCTTACTTTTCAATAATGCATCACAGGCTGCCGTTAGTATCTGTAAAATAATTGATAAGGCAAAAATTATTTGTAAAATCCGTACTAGAGGTAGAAAAGTAGATTAGAGAGGATGATTTTGCCTTGGGACTTTCCTCTGACTGTGGGAAAAGTACAGCATACTTTGATTTAATTTTTACATAGCCTGGGGAAACCTGAAATGCCATATCTAATAATTCAATATTTTCTACTTCTGACATGTATTATGTATTACTAAATCTTAAAAATCAGAGATGGAAAACACATCATAGAGTTTGCTCACCCTGAAGCCATTACAGGACAGTAAATATTCCTGGGTCATGGGAAAGCCTCAGCGATGTTTCGGATCTCTGCAGTTTACATTCTTTTGTTGCTAGCGCATTGAAGCACCCATAGACTTGTTAGAAGAATGTGCCTCGGCTGCAGTCAGAGGCCCAACCACCATCTGTGCAGGCGAAGCTGGGCTGGTCTGGGCAGCAGTGGCAGCAGAGGTGCAGTGGCTCCGGCTTCAGCACAGGAGAGAGCAGTTCTGATTTCCCAGCACCAGCCCGTGCTGCTGACCCCTCACCGACACATCGGCTGAAGACATTAAAGCTAGTCAGGTTTGCTGTATGTATTATCAAACCACTTCCTCATCGGCAGTGCAGACCCGCCTCAGATCATGCCCTGGTTCTGTCACAGTGGTGAACAATCAGCAATAACAAACTGCAGGAACCTGGAGATGTCTCCCCCAGCTTTCAGTGTACCACAGTGGTAGGGCAAGGGGAGCAACGCCATTCCCCAGCCATGGGCACGTCCAGGGACAAAACTAGGCTTTGCGTAAGTCACTGTATCTCAAGTTACATATTACATGCCCCTTTTGTAGCAGCTTTCGGCTTCCATTTTGCCTTGGATGTATCTCACCTTCTGCCACTTGCCGATTATTTCTCGCCTGTATTCACTTACTGATGCTAGTTTTAATTCACCACTTTATTTAATTGCTGATTGCAGTGCACTGCTTCAAAATGTACCTTCTGGTTATTATCAAAGCCCTGTGTACAAGCTGGGCCTAAACTCCAAAGGGATGTTGGTTCAGCAGACTGAAAATTGTTTGGCCATTTAATTTACATTTAAAATGTAGGCTTTAATTGAATATAATATGAAACAAAGCACTACAAGATGTACAGTGCTTTTTTCTTTTATTTTTTTTTTTTTTTTTAACCTGGGATGAAATGACAATTACTTGTATTGTCCCTATGGCGCAATATTTAATGAGACACAAAAATCTCATGTTGACTATGCACTGATGTCAGAGGAGGAAACCTATGGATGTGGCAGGTAGCAGAGGCCACCTAAGGCACTCGGAGCCTTTTGAGGCAGAAGTCCAGTAAATGTCCCAGCGCTGGGAAGGAGGGCATGCTTTGCAGCGTGATTGAGGACCAACTGCCACAGCAAAGCATTGTTGTGCTCCATCCTTCTCCGCGTTCCACCCGCAGTCTTGCCTTCCTGCCACCTCCCCCGTGTCACCGTCAGCATCCATCCAAATGGGCAAATGGGGGAGCTAAATGAGCGCACAACCAGACCCGTGAAGGTGTGAAGAGTCTTCTGATAGCACATCTCCTGTCAAGAAAAAGGGGTGAAATCCTGGTTTATGGGAGCAGCGGTAAAATTCCTACTTGAAAAACGGGGTTTCATATATGATAGAAGTGAGTATGCATCTATGAACTCAGCAACAGTCTAATTCTTTGTTAACTTTTTCAGCTCACCCTTGCAGCATTTTACAAGCAAAACATTTTGTGAAGACTTAGACTTCGATCATTTAGTATAATATCATTATGAAAGTTGTATCTCAATTAAAATCTTATTTAAAAATATGATAATAATACATTTGGTATCATAAATGCAAAGCACTGCAATTAATTCAATAAGAAAAGTAAAGCTGTAACTTCATTTTCATATTTTTTTCCACGTTTTCTATATTTTCTAGGGTATAAATTGGAAATCACAGACAAATTCATTCATAAGTCCAATCTATCAGAAAGCCCAGAAATTAAGAACTCGCTAGAAAAATGCTTGTCAGATGCACAATATGTACTGAAAGAAGAAATCAACTTATCTGCTATCTGTCTACTGCTATATATAAATAATATATATTATTTATTTATTTTCCCCTGTGGTTTTTCACATCCATCAACTCTTTCTATAGAAGTAGAAACAAAAGTTTAAAGTTTTAATAATTAAAATACTGAGACAGTAAAAGCAGTGACACACATAAAACTAAGTCAAATCAGGCTGTGATCTTGCACACTGCTACATACGCAGACAGTGACATTGTTCCTTAAAAAAAAAAAAAAACCAAAACGTTTTTACTCTGTGAGGCTTGCTATTNCTCTGTGAGGCTTGCTATTACTGTGCCTGGATATCAGAGGAAATCTTCCTGACAGGCATAATTAGAATTGCCAGCTTTTGAAGTTTATCTTAGTATTTACAGGGATCATCTAAAGCCCAGTCAAATCAATGGAAAATCTCCTGGGATATGTCTGCTGCGCAAAGCACAACAATATTAAGCGACGCCTGACTTGGTGCTAAGTGAGCTGCATTGTGCAGTGCCTTGCAAGAGGCAGTAAGTAGGAAAGGCTAGAAAGGAGGGTAACGACAGAGCAGGTTAAGCCCCAAACAGATGACGGTTCCAGAGGCAGCTTGTTCTCGGCCAGTGTATCGCCTCCCTGCAGCTATAGAATTCACAGCACAAATACAGGTTGGGCAAAGAATGGATTGAGAGCAGCCCTGAGGAGAAGGACTTGGGCGTACTAGTAGACAAAAACTCAACGTGAGCCAGCAATGCCTGCGTAGAGCCCAGAAAGCCAACCACATCCTGGGCTGCATCAAAAGAAGTATGGCCAGCAGGTCAAGGGAGGTGATTCTGCCACCCTACTCTGCTCTGGTGAGACCCCACCTGGGGTACTGCGTGAAGCTTTGGAGTCGTCAGCACAAGAAGAACATGGACATGCTGGAGCTGGTCCAGCGGAGGGCTACAAAGATGATCAGGGGGCTGGAACACCTTTTCTATGAGGACAGGTTGAGAGAGGTGGGGCTGTTCAGCCTGGGTAAGAGAAGGCTCGGAGGAAACCTTACAGGAGCCTTCCTGTACCTAAAGGGGGCCTACAGAAAAGCTGGGGAGAGACTCTTTATCAGGGAGTGTAGTGATAGGATGAGGGGTAACAGTTTTAAACTGGAAGAGGGTAGTTTTAGATTAGATATTAGGAAGAAATTCTTTACTGTGAGGATGGTGAGGCACTGGAACAGGCTGCCCAGAGAAGCTGTGGATGCCCCATCCCTGGAAGTGTTCAAGGCCAGGCTGGATGGGGCTTTGAGCAGCCTGGTCTAGTGGGCAGGGTCCCTGACCATGGCAGGGGGGGGTGGAACTAGATGATCTTTAAGATCCCTTCCCACCCAAACCATTCTATGATTCTGTGGGCAAATGCCTGTTATATTATGAAGACGTGTAGTTTGGCTTCAAACTGAAACAAATTCAAGTTGTGCCTGATCATCAGGTGTCATCATCATAGCGTTTATGTGTTTCTCACCACATTATTCACCCAGTAACCTGCAGTAATGTAAGACCGGTAGCAAGCAGATGATGTTTTAAAATGGAATCTACTGCTTTGTTGCTGAACTGTCAGTTAATGCATAATTTTTCCCCCTAAGCTCAGTCAAGGCAGATCATTTCTTGCAACCACCAAAGAGGGCCTGGGGATGGAGAGGACGTCAGACTGGTGGCAGCAGGGTCAGGAGTTTACGTTTGATCTTGAAGGCTGTGTTTCTCCCCAAGGGCTTGTAGGGTGTAGTCGCAAAGCAGCCTCAGTGGCCACGTACGGTCAGTCCCACCATGCCCTCTGCCACTGCCCACCACCATTCGCGGGACCATGGGTTCAGGTCATCAAGGGAGCTGATTTTTGTGATAAGAAGTCACTCTTTTTTTTCCTCCTCTTTGCTAGTTTCCTCCCCTTAGAGTTAGTCTCCAAACACACGAGCTTCTTGAGCTGGTTTATGACACAACGACATCTGCTCAGTGCTGTGGTGGGGCTGGACTCACACCACCATTTAAGAGCATGATAACATGTCAAGGTGATGGGCTTACACTGCTGTGAAACTGCTGACACAGTAGTGTTTTCCTAAAAGCAAAAGCTTTTTCAAACTTATTATTAGTGATCATGGACTATGACAGGGTCTACTGGAAATTGTAATTGTAATTTAATAGTATTTCACTTATACAGCATGGTAAAGGGATGTCAAATCAGTAAATGGCTTACTTGTGTCTGAGGTCCCAAAACTAATGCTTCCATAATACTTTAAAATGTATCAGGATAATATACAGATTTTAACTAGCTTATAGTTGTATAAATCTAAATTTTTGCAAGAGAATTTTTATCCATATTATGAGGAGTAGTTTAGCTGTAATACTGCTTTGATGAATTTTATGTTCTATTTTATTCTCTCCATTAAAATCTTTGCAACTGTTTTGAAAGGAGAAAACAGTAAACACCATATTCTGCAACCCAAAATGATTCCTTGTGGGCTTCCTAAGCCAAAAATAGATAATGCATAGAAACAGAGTGGTCATTCAAATTGGAAAGATATTATGAAAGCGATACATTTGGCATTTAATAAGCCCCAAAGAGAAGGTTGTGGTGCTACTATAATTTGTCCTACGTTCCAAATGGAAAATGCAGAAATTATAAAACACACTTAAGGCCCTATTTGCAAATTACAGACTTTCATTTTGAGGGTTATCCTTTGTGCTGCAGTTCTTAAACTTGGCAGGAAAAGAGCATTGGCTAAAAGAACTCAAAAAACTTTTATAATTGGCACCCTAGAATGGGCATCTTAGTGAGGTTTGGCTGCTTTTGGGCTTGAGCTTAGCAATCCATTTTTTGTCCAAATTAAGCCTGGATTCATTTCAGCACCAGAATAATGCTTTACAACACATTCAGTAATAAAGAAGCAGCCCCTTTTAGTGAACAGACATGTACAGATGAAAACAACAGCCTCAGCCTAATGCATTTACTGATACTGTTAATTCTGCAGTCTCCCATCAGAAGTGCCTCATACCTTCTCATCAGTGTAGAAAAAAATGGATTTTGTTGCCTTACAGATAAGAAAAAATAAGTAAGCCCCAGACAAGTATGCTTCTTGTTACTGTAGAGAGGTTTGGAAATAAGATTTGGTGGAGCTGTGAAACTGTGCTCCTCCAGCAATCACACCAACTCCGCACTGTCAGATCTCTTTCTTAGGATCACCACCAATAAAAGCTTCCCAAGGGTCTTGTGCAGAGAAATTAGTTGGTAAAACCTTTTCTGTCCCTTTTTGGGGTGATTTTATTCAGGTTAGTCTGCCACTGCAGACAAATGTCTGATTTTCCTGAGCCTGAAGCTGATCCTGTCTTTCATGACCAATACTGCTGTCTTCTCAGTAACTACAAAATGTTGAGGAAGGAAGGGCTCATTTTAATTCCTTAATGGTGGAATTACTGGTGCATGAGGCCAGCTGATGGTATCAGCACCCAGCATCATTTCTAGAAGGGTGGTAATAGCAGAAAGGAAAGAATGTTCTGGCTCTTACATTTTTCATAGGAATTGCTGAAAATACGCAAAATGTTAACTGATCTAATTATTACATATTTTCCTCATTTAATGACCAGAGTGTGCCAGTATTTTGGCTATTACACACTCCATGTGGTTATAAACCATTTCATAAGTGGATGTCTATTGAGAAAAAAGTGTTTTGATGTACAAAAATGTGAACGACAAACCCCCAAAGTAGTGTAGGGTAACGCATTCTCAGATTTCCCAGCAATTTTATGGTTACATTGGTTGTCATAGTAGTATCCTTGCACTACCTTGTCTGGAGTTATAGATTTGTTAACAGAGGTGTAAATAATTGTTTTTGTTGGTATGTGTTTAAACTGGGTAATAAAACTATAATTATAGGTATGAATGCCTGTTCTTACTTAAATGCTAACTCTAGAGATTTAACACAGATGCCTCATTAATTCCTGCTCTTGAGTTTTGCATCAGCAAGCTCATTTAATGATGTCTCTAAAATATGCACTTTTCTTTCAGACAAAACTGGTTTCAACTTGTAAGAAAGATGTTTCATCAGTTAAATGAATCAAATTTTTTTAAAACTTTTCTTTAACCTTTTACCCTTTTCCTTCCAGACAGGGAAAGTTAGGTCTTAGCACTTTAGGTTCTGGGGAACACGTGGATCTTCCAGAAGCCTGGAGTGAAGCAATTATGCTGTCTCAGTGCAAGTGTGATATTCAAGAAGGTACAATTTTCTTAAATTATATTTCTGTTAATTACTCTGAGCCTTTCTAACTAAGCTGTGAAAGCTAACTTGATTGCTCTCAAGTATGAAATTTGGAATAAAGCCAAGATGAAAAAGGCTTCTATTTCCTACTTGAAGAACAAAACTTTAGAAAAATATACTGGCATTATCAATGCAGTGAATGCATTCATTAACAATGAATTTTCTGTTTGAACCTTCTCTTTTTAAGTTTCATTTGTCGAACTGTGAAATCATTTCCATTTAAGCACCTTTCATCTTACACTTGTATATGCATAATTTCTTTATAACCTGTCTCAGAAATAACAATGAATTCTATTAAAATAGAATTTAATGATCTCAAGCTGAAAAGCTTTAAATAACTTCTTATTTATATGTTTTCTTAATTAGTCATATTACAAAAAAACACAGAACATTGATGGATATTTTAAGGTGAAAATGTTAACTATTTTTTGGCTTGGTTTTCCAAGTGATAAATAATTATGTAGTGATTATGTGTATTTGTCTGTCCCCTCAAAAAACTTCTGGTTGCAATGACCTACTGTAAATCAAACTTGATGTTTCATAACATGAAGCTGCTATAGTTTTGTGAAAATCAGTAGCTGTCTGGAGAAGAGGAACCAGTGCTCTACAGTGTGCCCTGAGGGAAAAGAAGCTGTAATTCGGAGTCTTATCCATTTCAAGAGGCAGGATTCAGATGCTCAGCCAAGATGTGCATACTAGGTGATCACTCTGCACTTTCGTCAGTTCCAAACCAAAACCAGCACGTGCTGACTGTCAATCAGTCCAAGAGGTAGGGATATGAGAAGAAACAGGGAAATACCATGAGGAAGAAAAAAAGGCAAGGGCAATAGGATGGTGCTGAGTGTACTAAAGGTATAGGGGAAGTGGCTAGGAAGTACAGATATAAATCCACAAAAAAGGAGGCTGCCTGCGATGCTGTTCATAGAGGAACTCTGAAACACTCTGAATCATGCTTGGTAAAATCAGAGAAGAGGAAAAACGATGCACTCACCTAAAGCATCTTTGCATACACACAGAGCTTTAGGTAGAACAAGATTTATGTAAGTGAAGCTTTATTAAGTAATTTAAAATAGGCTTCATACCTGCTTTCGTTTTTTGGCAGCTGAAGTGCAGGCTAAAAAAAGTGTGATTTAGTCCTGTAGAAAGGAAACAGGAATGATGGATGAATGTGTATGCAATATCTATGATGTACAGTCCACAAGGCTGATGTGTAGGACAAAGCAAAGTCACTCATTTTTTATTTTGTAGGAGAAACAGTGCTCTGTGTTATTTTAGTGTTAGGTGCAGGGTCATTCCCTGGTAAAATGGAACTTCAAAGAGGTCTGTGCTTGGGACAATGGTTTGCCATATTATACCTCATTCAAAAAATACGGATGTTGACAGCTACAAATTTTCATGATGAAAATGCAAAAACTGAGCTGTCAGTTTCACAAAGTGCATATTATTTTAAAAATATCTGTTAGAATATATGTTGATTTGGAATAAAACCTAAGAATTTTAGAGATTTCTTTTTACTTATAATTCCAGTGCAGTACTGGTAGAAATCTGTGGACATTTTATGGTGAAAAATAAGCTCCTACTTAGGTCTCACGTCTACTTTTTAAAATATTGTTGAGGAGGAGAGGAGCTTTATGTTGATAATACATGGATCGTGTTACCTGTCAAGTCAAGGATCTACCCTTTTAAAATTAAATCAGTCCTCAAAACAAACTAAAGAGCAGGTCTTATCACCTGCCTACTAACATGTATTGTAGATTTAAAAAGTAACAGTAATGCGCTATGGTATCATTGAACCATCAGTTCCTGGTTTAGCCACTTGTTGACTGAGTGTGAACCACATGAATATCTCAGACTATATGACTACAAAGGAATATGCAATTGTAAAATATTCTGCTCTTCAAGAATCCTCTGAAGCAGAGAATGCTGATTTGGAGATGCAAGAGCTTGCTTCCATCTTGCAGGGAATAAATTAATATACCTTTCACTGGCTGTGGAGACGGAAAGCTCTAGAATCATTTTGAAATCAAGAATGAGGTTTTTTTTGTATTGATATTTCGGAGAGGAAAGGACCATAAGAACTTTACAGATTGTCTCCAAAGAAGTAACACAATGTTCACAAACAAAAACTACTGATGGTAAGGACTCTACTGTAAGTTTGCACTGTGATTCTAACTATGAGGGTACAGTTTACCTGACTAAGAGTTGAAATCCATATTTAGGCTAAAAGTCTCTCCTAAAGATGTACTTCTATAAAGTCATAATTCATCTGTCCTGTTCATGCAGTGGGGGAAATCTGGACAACTGTGCCCTCGATAGTGATTCACCTTCATGGTGTTGTATCAAGGTACCTGTACACATACTTAGCCACTTGAAATACATGTAGGGGACACCTGGTACTCAGCAGCAGCTAATCTGCTTTACAGATCTATTCCTACTGGGCTAAATCCACTTACTAACATAGATATAGCCATATGTAGAGGACTTAGGTGGGGAAGGAAGCAAGCAATGCCAAGGGCATAGGACAGAAGGGGACTTAAATGTGGTAGCTAGGACTACACGAGAAATAAGAGCAGAGCTACATACTTACATTTTCTCATCTCTTTAAGAGCTTATGTTTCCAGAGTTATGTTTCCATTCAGGCAGCACTGCGACACTCATAGCAGCTGCCACTGAGTTGTCCTGTGCTAGAAAATGAGCCTCCCACACTTTCAGGTGGAGGCAGATAGTAAACTGATGAATACCTCATGTATTTCAGAATACTTGGTTTTCTCCTCATCTTTCCTAGAATGGTGTGGGGACAGGTCAAACATTCTCACACCTGTTGTGAATTCTTTCTTTTCTCAGCCTCTCAGTCATCAAAGGCAGCTATGTGTTGTGTGGGAATTCAGCATATCAGTACCCAGTTTCCACGGCACTGTTCTCAGTCTAGGAACTCCCTGGAGCCACATTTCATGAACAGTCCAGTGGTCTATAGGTTCCCAACCGAACACTTCTCCCTCTCGTTACCCTTGTCACCAGTGGAGCCCTGGGCACTAGCGAGGAGCACAGCTGCAGAGCAGACTTGCTGCTCTGCATTTCCCAAGCCAAGTAATTAGATCAGCATGGGAAAGACGTCCATGGAAGTGATTCAGTTTAAAGATTTGCTTATAACCTCGAGATGCCTGTCCCTGCCTAGACCGTCTATCAGTGCTCAACATATTGTGTTTCCAGTCCAGTGGTCACACTAACAGAAACTCTCAAAGGTGTGTCTGAGTTCTTTACTCCATAGATTCATTTCCCAAGAGCTTGTTATTTCTAGCAATCATTGAAAGAGGAGTGCTGGTCTACCATGTCTTCTTGTTTGAGGCAACGTGGCCCCCTCTGCTGGGAGTCAGGGACAAGCAAGGCTTTTCAGAGCTGCATTGTATAAACTCAGCCCTGTTGTGAAATTCCTATTATTAACACACCCACAACAGTGTCCCAGAATGAAAGTATAAACATCAGCTATGAAGGAATTGTTGCTTCCACTGTAGCTCCTTCTGACATTACTATTACCTCTGCCTGTCAGGCAGTAGTAGCAGGGCATGCTTGTGAAGCAAAGGAAGGTAAGAGTCTTTTTTTTTTTTCCAAAGGAAAAGCCTTTGCCCACACTATCCCTGAACAAGGGCCTGCCAAGGCTGCATCTAAGTGCCTGGGTTGGTGCCAGCCTGCCATCTTCTCCATCTCCAGGAGAGGGACTGTCCAAAAGACAGCACAGCAAATGACCAATGAGATAAACAAGGCAGTCATAAATTCTAGATTGTTTTTTCTCTTTTTCTGTTACAACTCAAATTTACATCCACATCACTTTTTCAGTCCATATCAAATCCTTTTGTATTTCCATCAGACTTACCTGTCTGTGCTGTCCTTTGCTCAGAGGATGCTCCTCTGCTGAGTCAGAGCTCCCTGGATTAAGGCAGCAGCATGTGACAGCAATATCTTGCACCTGGTGAGCCTCTGTAGCTCTTGTCCTGCTTTTGGTGCCTATGATGCTGTGTGGATTAATCTGCCCCACTCCAGGATCTCCATCGGCCTCCAAGGCAGTTGCTGTTCACCTGGTGACCTTTTCCCCTCGTCCTTCCGTGAGGTGGCTGCCTTCCCTCAGCCTTTTGGCCTGCAGAAACAGCCAATGGTACCTAAAGGCCGTGCACAAGGGTGGCCTGAAGTGTTGTGTGATGTGCTCTTCCTCTTCTTGCAATTGGTATACAACAACAGTGTGTTGCTTGGCAAACATGGAGGCGTGTTTTGGGATGCTGCCCCCAGCCTATCTTTACTACCTCTATATTAGTCTGTTTCTGCTCGCTAGGCAGGGTTGTTTTAATTGTCCTGGAACCTGATATGCCTCATGCTAGCCCAGCTGGGCCCACCGCTACATGGAAACTTCCCCTTTCCCCAAATACTGTCTCCCACCAAACTCTACATAGTCTTTCCTGCATCTCTCTATTTTACTTGTTCTGGAGTTTCCATGAACGTCCAGTAGATTTCTCTCTTCTTTATTGTTGATGCTTATGCTGTTGGTGATCGAGGCACCATGCCAGGTGCATGAACAAGTGTGATCTACAGACTAATATCACCTTGAGAGGTGCCTTTTTTGAGAGATGCCCAGCTGGTGGGTCCTGGCATTACAAAAATTAATAGTTATGTAAAGAGCAAAAAGCTTATTGCAGCTGTCAGTAAGGGAGAGCTGAATTATGTCCAGTTTTGGCCATGGTTTTAAATGCCTAGAATAACACGGGTGTGCACGGAGAATCTATGCAAAGGAAGCAGTCCAGACCCCTATCTGGACCCGTACCTGAATGCAGCTGCCTGCACGAGTGAAGACAGCAAACTTGTTTTTTTGGTGGTAGAGGGGGAGTTCAGGTGAGCAGCTTCCAAACAGCAAAACACTTGAATCAGTGTTAGTAATCTACTTTTAGAGAGATAAATTGCACCCTAACTTCCCGTCTCACTTGAGATCTCTAGGTGTTACTGTGCTATAAATAATAATAGCGCTTCTTTTGACAAGTGAAGGAGGTTGAGAAATTGACTGGGAGAAAGACTGATTCTTTCATCATATAACATATGGATGATGAAGATGGGGGAGAGGATGTGCTGAACTTGGAAGATTTGTGTGAGGCTGCGGTTCCACTCTTCCTTGCAGGATTTGTGAGATTTCTTTTCCTACACAGAAGTTGGCAGATAAAGCAGATGAAGTAAAGATTAAAGCACAATGACAGGCAAATTTGGAGAAATTTGCATAGTAACTGCCTGGCTAAATTTTGCCTGTGAGATCTATAAATCTGTCACTTTCATGAACAGAAGATTCACGCAAATCATTAGCCAAAAACTGAGAAAAGCCATGACTTGTTTCCACAGAAAAAATAGTTGAAAGAACAATTTAACTATCTTTTCAACCATGAAAAGCAATACTACCTTTTCAGCCATAATGTTGTATGGCTGCCTTCACTGACATGTACAAAAATCAGTACAACGGGTAGAAATTGATATTACACAAGCTTTTAAAAGATGACATTATCTTCAGAACAGGTTTTGTTACACCTTCTCAACAAACTCTTTGATGTTAATTCAGACAATTTTGAATAAAACGCGGTAACACCTTAATGCAAAAAATCAGCAATACCTCAATACAGTTTATTAGGGAAAGAGCCTCACTTCTGAAACAGGCCATTCTTTTACCCATTCATAATTTAGCTACTATAATATATAGTATGTAATATATCTACTATAAACTCACAAAGCATTCAGGATTGAGCTTAATGAATTTGTTTTCCATTTTGTTTCTACAGTAGAAGCCTTAGTGAACCTTTTAATTTCTTTGGACCTGATGAATACAGAATATGTCTCTGCTTTATTTTTCATTGCAGAGTCTATTTTCTTTAAAGCCTGCTGTGATATAGTACAGAAATCACAATTATGTTCAAGAAAACTCAAGTTAGCAAAGGTTATGCAACTTTTAAATTTGTCATTATTTTTCCAATATATGTTGTACTCGTCAATATTGAAAAATGTGTACTGATTTTATGAAAACAATGTAGATAGTTTGGATTTACACCTTTAGAAAGTGAACAGAATCCAGCCAATTTGCTAAAGTACTTTCATTTCAGTACTTGAATTTTTTGTTCTTATTTGCTCACATTATGTGTTTATTATCTATGGTGCTAAATACTCTTATTCCTAGTATCCTACATGAATACTGGAAAAAAAAATCCTCTTTGACAGATTATTTGGCAGAGCAATATAAAATGCATGCTACTGTTTATATGGATTTTTTCTTGCCTTTATTGATGGCGTTTCTTGATAAATTGTTTGAACCCTTTGTTCTTGCACTTCCACTATCCATAACCAAATACAGAGCTTCAGGATACATTTTTTAAAATTAATCAGCAAGAAAACTATGCGTTCAGAAGAAAGAATGGTGCTCTGGATAGATGCACATCCAAGCACACATGGGATTAATCCAAATTAAAGCCTCCTCCTTTAAAATTTTGGGTAAATATTCCAGCTCAATTTAAGACTTTCTTTATGCTTATTTGTCTGTCTTCTCCTGAGTCCCAGAATAATTCTTATTTCTATTTTCCCTGTTAAATATTTCTCCAGGGGTCTTTTTACAGATAACTACAATACAGAGAAACAACATAGTAAGGCTCGTGTTTTTGATAGCTTGTATGAATGCTTAAAAAAAACACTTTTTTTTTTTTGTTTAATTTAAGTAGGGCAAAACATTGATAAGGTGTTGCTGAACCTTCTTTTTTTCTGTACCTCTTCATCTTCCTAAAAGGCATTTTGGCTGAAAGCATGCTTATAATTAAAATGGAATTAAGTTGTGAGGTATTCTGGGAGGTTTAAGCAAGAGAAGTTCTGCTATTTTTGATTTGTCCTGAGGAATAAAAAGAGATATTGTCCCCACTCATCTCTGGAAGAACAATTTCCAGACCTGTCAAGTTTGAAGTTCAGGCAATTCTGAGTAATCTGTTTTGAGCAGTAAAATACAGAGAATAAAGTATCTCTCTCTGTATACCTATAGACACAGAAAGAAGTATTTGTAGTAGGTGTTCACGCATACTGAATTAATTTTACTCAAACCTTTAAAAGGATATTCACCTTTCAGCATTGTTTATACAATGGAAAATTACATCTAATAGAAGGTTTTATATGGAAAATGGACAGCTGCAGATAAACTATTCTGCAGTCAAGACAGTAGTAAATGATTTATGCCAGCTGGATTTAAATTAATGGGAAGATGCTTTGAAATTTCCAGAATGCATTGATGCTGAATTCAATGGAAAACTTACTGTTGCAGGAGAAAAGCATGTAAAAGTTCCAGTGGATCATGAGGCTAGTAAACATTATGGAAAGACAGGTTATTTCCAGGCACGGTGAAGAATCACTTAGTGTTTGGAGTTTTTTGTGGTATATAGATTTTGCTCATTTTGTGAGGTCTGAAGTTTCTTCCCTATAGAGTGTAGATCAGGCTTGCAAGATCAACACACATTTTAGTACATTTTTCCACTTTGATAGCTTTTAAAAATTCTGTTAGAGGGGCTCATCAGGGCCAACAGCTGGTTATTTGATAAATTTTTCTTCCTCCTATGAAAATTGTATTTACAATAAAAAGCATCTACCAGGGATTCTGCAGGAAGATTTACTTTTTTTAAAGTGTCTCTTTTTAGTAGTATGAATAATCCTGCAGGCCAAACCACTTTGGAGGTCTTCAGATATTTCTTTTTAAAAAAATATTATACATGAGGTAACCTCTTTGAAGTGGAATGTACTCGCATTCTTCTATTTAAGATATGAAAGCAGGAAATTAATTTTTTTTCTGAATTTTTGTGCCAGATGAACAGCAAGAAAAAGGACAGGAGAGACCAGTCCTGACCATATATTAAAGCTGGTGAGAGTTTCTGTCGCTGACATGAAGGTGAGCAAAACTGAAAGCTGCAGAATATCTCCCATTACAGGGTTGGATCTACTCTTATGTTAATTGCTGTGAATCCGGAAAAGATGAAGAGTGGGATTATAAAAATAAAGCTTGTGAAAGGCAAGTCAGGCCTCATGCGTTGATCCTATAGTCTGCATGAAACCTGCTGTCAGATTGGGCTGCTTATGCCATCAGCATTTTACCAAAATTTACTTGCATTAAGAAACTTTAATATTTTCATACCTCAGGATTATTGGA
Source organism: Dromas ardeola (assembly GCA_013398915.1). Lineage (NCBI taxonomy): Eukaryota > Metazoa > Chordata > Aves > Charadriiformes > Dromadidae > Dromas > Dromas ardeola. Next base: position 131,743 of record VYZM01006423.1, on the reverse strand, counting down.
CTAGCAAAAAATAACAGCCCTTGTGCCTTATGTATGCAGACTGTTACTATGACAAAAAAATGGTCATTGCACTAGCAATAATGGGGAGGGAAAGAAAACAGAATGAAAGTATCCACAGCTCAGGAGCAGTCAGTCTTGGGGCCAGCCTCTCTGCCTTAGCCCTGGCTGTTCATTTTGCCTTGCAATGGTTCTCCAAGATGCTCGATACTGGTTGCTGCCTTACACGGAGTGACTGGAGGAGTGCAGTGGGTGGCTCAGGGCAGCAACGGCAGCTGGTTTCTGCTGTGTGCTTGAATTTATGGCTGCAAGTAACTTCAAGTGGAAAACATAGCCGGTAGAGAAAGAGAGCCAGGTGGGGAGACAAAAGCTCATACCGAAACTTGCTGGAGAGATCCAAGCAATGCAGAGAGGTACAACAGGAATGTGGTTGTTACTGAAGAAAAAGAAGGAAGTGCGAAGAGAAGTACACCAGTAATTACTTTATATTTTTGAAGGATCCATACTTGTTGCCATTCAAGTATAATAGACCAGCAAATTAAAAAACACCAAAGAGAAATAAAAAAGTTTGCTTAAAATGCTTGGTAAATATTTTGTGCTGTTTCATAATGCATAAGATCTTTTGCTCCCATTCCCGTCTAACTGGAAGTTGATGAATAGGAAGTCAGATTCTGTAACTTTTATTACAAGAACAAATTCTTTCACTTTGTCTGTGTTCACAGAGCTCAGACCTGAGAGTGAAAAAAAAGTGCCAAGATGTTTATAATAGAAGATATCCATTACTTTCCTAGTTACAGCCAGAATTCTCTCTGTCACACACATCTGTCACAGTGAATTAGGCTGCTCTTTCTGCACCTTTTTCAGGGGTCTTATGTGGACCCCATGTTTTGGTTCCATATACTCCTTCAGTGTCGTCTGTATTACATCTTCAGCTACATTCAACTGCAACACATTTACGACCTGCTTTTCGAAAAAAGCAGTAACGTTATTTTCTCCAGTCACTTGAGGGCGTCCAATTATTCTGACATTTAAAATTCTGATTGATTTTCAGAGATTTTCAAACTCATGTTAAAGATTTCAGTTTCCTTAACAATGGGTTTGTAGAGGCAATTAGTTCTCTAGTTCTTTTTGCAGGCTTTATGGCTTTTCACATGTCTATTAGTTTGATCTGTCTGTTAATAAAGGCACCATCCAAGTCCATGAGCCATGAAATGCAGGAGCTGAATTCTTCTGCTTCAGAATCGGCGTGATTAAAATACACTAGCATTTAACATACTTTTTGATGAATTGTTTGGGCCTTGAAACACCCACTTCGTAGCCTAATCTGTGTTCGCCAAGGTGGAGGATGCCCACATTTCTCTTACTTGGTGTTTTACCAAATCATATTGCTTTTTTTTTTGTTCTTTTTTTTTTTTTTTTCATGTAAGTATAACTTAGTGAGCTGTGGCACCTTAAGAGGTACTGATTTCTTTAACAAAAAACTTTGTGAATTTTTATTTTTCTCTTCTCTCTTTCTACCTCCAAAAAGTTCCAATAGTTATTAATGAGAACTGAGGACTCACAGTAGAATAATAAATTTGTTCATAATTGCACAATATATGTAAACTTTAATTAGATTTGGGGCTTTCTTACTCAAAGGTGTTAATTACATACCTCAGATGGTTTGATGTATAAGCAAAAAGCTTGAGTTTTTCACATTTTTGGGTTTGATTGGCTGTTTGGTAAGCTGAATTTTTAATGCTTCTTGTTTTCAACCTTTCTGGTCATCCAAAATCTTCCTAAGAACATGTATCCAAGCTTTACACAGAATTGAAAGGTAAAACGCTGTACATTATCAGGACAACCAACACATCTTCCTGAAAGTACTTTTGACTTAAACAGGAATCACAACTAACACAGGAAAGCAGTCAACAGTTAACACGTGTTAAACTAAATGCAATAGAAAGGAAAACACAGAAGTGTGGTTGAAAAAGAGAAAAAATCAAAACTACTTCACGTCTCTGAATTATTATCTTGAAAGACACTGTAAATTAAGTAGGAAAAGTGAATATTTTTAAAAGTTTGATCAAATTTAGTTTCTGCTTGCAATGTGGTTAATGTTAATTACTTGTTAAGCCATTCCTGAAAGTGTTCTTACACATCACCATGTATTTCAGATAATAAGAGGACACCATTATAAATAGGGAAAAAAATGACTTTGCAGTATCCTTAAGCTTCTCCTAGCTTTAGAAATGTCATATAGACTAATCCTCCAAGGTGTTAAATACCTCATTCAGGGGACTGAACAACTTGGACTACATTAGAAACAGGAATGAAGCTGTTTCTGGTTTCAGCTCCAATATATTTATTAAGCTAGTATTTCTGATACAGGCGCCTGATGGCAGGTGTTTGCATGATATTTCATAGCCTCCATCCTTTGTGTGTGCTGCATGCAGTGCATCGGTAGGCTGCTGCTGTGGCAAGACTGCAGAGGCATTGCAGTCTTGCTACTATCGTTGGTTGTCATGGCCACAAGTAATACACAATACAAGGCACAAAGATTCACACAATTTTTAAAAATTATACCACTTTTTCCCTGATGTGTGGGTTTGGTTTTTTTTTGTGTTTGATTGTTTTTGTTTTGTTTTGTTTTGTTTTAACCAAGCTTTATGCATGATTATAGAAAGCACCTACACACAATAACAATACCTTTGCAACTTGCTGTCTTGCTTAAGGAAAACCAGTACTTACATTTATATACAACATCCAGTGACTAAATTTGCAAATAGTTACATTTCTTTTATCGATTTGCTATTGGCATGCGTGTATTCGACTCTCAAAGATCTTCTATGCATGCAAGCAGATTCAAGACACTTGTGAATTACTGTATTTCTTCAGTGCCAAACATCATTAATGACAGGAATGAAGCTATGTTTTCAGTAGCAGCATCTGTGTATTACTGCTGAATGTGGAATTTTAAAGTCGTATCAGAAATTAAAAAAAATTAAGAATACCTTGAGCTAATGAAAATTGAATTAGCTAGCAATTAAGAGTTATCCAAAATACATGCACTAATTAAACGACTGCCATGAAGGGAGATTTTTTCATTGTGATTTGTCATTAATAGAGGGTTTTATAGGCAACAATTAGTCTTTGTTTAATAGAAATCTAGCCATCAAGGCAGATGGGCTGTATGTAGATTGCAGGTTGCATAAACTGTGTTATCTATCGATCATATGTGTAGTATTTTATTATACCACAAGAGGTCACACAACATTTATAAATCTATGCAGTGGAAAAATTGTTAATAATTCTATCTGCAAAACAGTAAAGTTAAATCACATGCACTAAGTAAAAGGCAAATTGTAAAACAACAACAAGATAATTTTTTTTCCTTTTAAAGCACTCTCAGCCTGTGTGATCTGCTATGAGCCATATCCAAATATCCTCTCAGCTGTACATTTCATGCTGAAGGTAGGGGAAGCCATATGCTGTGCTGTGGTACCTTCTGAATCATTATCAGTATATGATGTAACCTTGGAAGAAGGACAAGATCAGACTCTCCTTGGCATGGTGGGTAACATAATCAGATGATATACGATGCATCGGATGGGATTACGGTGATCAAATAAGCATGCTTGGCAGCTCAGTGGAAAGCATTAAAGCTGAGTTTAGCTGTAGAAATTGCTGCTAGTTCAGCAAAATGATAGACACAAAAAAGATTTTAATTTTGCAGAGATTGCAGCCTGAATTTGTGAAACAGGATCATTTCATAAAGACATCATCCAGAATTTTCGACAGAAGTCTCAGCGTGATACAGTAATGCAATTCCTGGTATCTTGTGTGGCAGTAATACCCCTCTGCGATTCCCATTTGCTCTCACTAACTCTGAAGCAAGCAGAGGCCAGTGAGGCAAAGCACGGAAGAAATGTGGTGGGTGGAGGAAGCTGGGGAATTAATCCAGCGTCACCCCATGGCATGGCAGGAATGGAACAGCCTTGCTGCTGTGGGAAATACCCGTGAAGAACACAGTTTTGGGAGGAAGTATGGAGAAGCTGGTTCTTTAGTGTCTGCCCTAAGGGTATGCGCGACCCCGTACAGGTACAGATGTGAGCATACTGCTTGACGGCCATGCTTCTCGGCTTCTCCCATTGCTAACCCTCCCTTCTGAAGGGATGATACATCACGTCATGTGAAGGTTATTTCTAAGTAATTTTTCTACCTCCCAAGCTTTATCTGTAGTAGGGTAATGATAAGACCATAATTATTTGACACACAATAGCCTATCATTTATATCATTAAAAACTGCCTAATTATATGTCTAGCCTACAGGCTATTACAACTTCAATAGTGTCCCTTGGGCAAACAAGTCTTCATTCACTCAGGCAAACATATAATTAAAGAGGAAGGAATAACACCACGCAGGAACTGACCGGTATCATTTTGGCTTTCTCTCAGAGTTTAAATACAAACGCTGTTTATTGTATTAATAATTTTTAGTACTTGTATTTTTTCTCTTAGGAACTCACAAAGCTTCTCAACAAAACGCAAGTGTATTTATTTCTATTTTACAGACAGAAAAACAGAACTAAATGCTTAAACTGTCATGAGGAATAAACAGCCCCAAAAGACAAAACCTATTTCAAACATATAGCCTGAAATAGCTTACCAAGCTTCTTTTGTAAGTGCAGTCCTCTGTATCTTAAGGAAGGTCACACAGAGCTACCCTCAAACGTCCTCTCTTTTATATAGTTGGTGATGTTAACTTTCACTTAAGTTTGTGTCTTTTGTAGAGCTACGTAAGCTGTACACGTCGGTCTGTTTTTACTCTTCAAGTGAGCATGAGAGAGGGCCAATAATTAAATATGGTTTTCTGATTCATTTTCTGAAGTGCCTTCTCAGGACTGAAGACTCTTAGGCATTTATTTCTTACAGCAGAAGGATGATCTTTTCTGTGAGTACCTGATATTCAGGAAATGTTAGTTTTTTTTGTATGAGCTCTCTCTGTGACCTTGAATGAGTTATTTAATACCTTTACACTTCCATTTCCCACAGAGAAAAGACATGTAATACTCCTATGGTGGCTGGAGGAAGGAGGAAAATTGGTAAATATACGAAAGAACAAACAGCCACAACGACTCCTCTCTAAAGGCAATTTATTCCAAAACGTAAAAAAAAAAAGGGAAGAGAGAATTAAATTCCTGAGGAGGAGGATTGTTTTTTAGAGCAAAGCAAGGGGTTGAAACAGATGGGAAGAGGGAGAATGTGCCACATCCTACAAGCCTTATGTCAGGGCAAGGCTATAGATGGAGATTGTGAATATTGCTCACTGCAGAGAGCTTGCAAGACCAAACAGAACAAATTAAACTCAATCCCTCACTTCATCTCAAATATTCAATGCAATGAGGAAAGGGCATCTGTAAAACGATCACTATTACTTAAGTTTTCAGGCAAACATTCTTTGTTTTAAATAGTCATCAAGCAATGGAGACACTTTCACGGGAGTAACTGAGGTGTGTGGATAGGAGGCTGTGTGAAGTGTCTGTGGAAGGCTTTTGTGTTAGGAAGGGAGGTACAGCATAAACAAATTGCACAATGAGGAAAAGAGTTTACTTCTTGCATGGGAAACAATAAAGCCTGGTTGTTCCAGAACAGATGGGAATAAAGAGGATTTAAGCAACTTTTTGTGTCTGTGCTCTACCCTGCTGCAGGGACGAAAGTCAACCAGAAGTGGCGTGACCGGTGGGGTGATGGGTTACCCTGAACCAGCAGCACGGTCTGTGGCTGGTCCAGCGGTGCCCACTCTGTGGTGCACCAGCTGCTGTGGCAGCTCCCAGATGTGCTGGGAAGACTCCCACCAGGCTCAGCTGACACCGGAGGGCTTTCTGGTGTGGCTTTGCTCCACCAGCAACAGCCTGGCAGCAGACAACTTTCACCTCCTTTGTGACTAAATCCAACATACGAAAAGGTTGCAAGCAAAAGTGATAAAATCGTACCTAATTAGACTAATTTATTCTGAGCAATTTTCCCCAGTGAGTATGGAGACAAAAGAACAGCAAATGCTCTCATAACAGTGGCTTCTATTCATTAATGAGCATGTCTTGAGTACATGGATCATTAGAGAAAGAAATCAAGGAAGAAATGAGTGGTCTGACAGCAGCACCTTCCTGACATCCTCTGAAATCCTTCTTTCAGTCACAGAAAGTGCAGGGAATGTCTAGCATGCAGTACTGATAGTACATTCCCAACCTTTATTGAGACATGTAACCATTTTTAAAAACAAAAAAACATCAGTACCTGGCACTGAAGGAATCTCCTCTGAAATCCAGATATGTCTAAGGTTTTTGAATGCAACCAGTTCTCCAGACACTGCTGCTAATAAATTATAGACGATACACACCTACACTTTTCAAGAGCAAATTACAGCAGCTTCTTCTCTGCCTATTTTTATTTTCCTTATTTCAAGGTCTGCTGTTCTTTGTCATAGTAATGAATCCCTAAGTAAAAGTAACAAAGCTGAGTAGAATTTAGAATATTAGACAAGTTCAGGACAGACAAATAAAGCTTTTCATAGAGGGGAATCAGTTAATAAAGCTTAATTTGTATAGTGTTTAGAAGCACGCTGCAAAATATATTATGCCTCATGGTTTACCAGATTAAGGAGCAGGGTCTTTTGGCATCCAAGAATGAGTGACTGTTGAATTGCCCCGGGTAATTAAAAAAAAATTTCAATCCAAATTCAGTTCTCTGAATTTGCTGAGTCCCTGATTCATGCATACAGCCACTCAGGAGGCTTAATACAACCTGTCAGCTGCATGAACTTAAGTGCCTGCAAAGTGAGGAGCAGTAGAGCTGATGAGGCTGTTTTGCCATTTGCATGAGCCTTATGCTCCTAAGCTCAGCTGTGGAGTTATTCAGAATGGGAAGTTCAAGATGGTTGATTTTTCCTATGAACAGACTCATCTGGCAGCACAGGAGCTCTTTAAGGACAAGAGCCTGGAAATACCGGTGGTTAAGTTGCCTTATTTGCCCATGCAGAGTGACTACAAATGTATAGCCATTCCAAACTATTTTAGTTCAAAGCCATTTTCACAGTAGGAAGGAATTGGACATTCTGAAGTTGTAATAATTGATGATAGTTTTCTGTAGAAGAACACTCAGTCACATGTTTCAGGGCTAGAACTAATTTTCAACTCTTTGAGAGAAGGATGAGCCCAAAAAGCTGGTGGAAAATATTCATGCCTCCCATCAAAGGGCTCCAGCACACCCCAATGACTGAATGATAAGTATAGTGAGAAGAAAGACACTAGGCTAGCAGGACTTTTTGAGCCTGGTGTGGGAGATCATCTAACACACCAATAACCTTACAGTAAGGGTAGTTACACAACGCCACAGACATGCACTTAATTAATTTTTAAATGCAGTTTTTCTCTGACTGGAAAAGTAAAACCCTTTTGAAGGTGCTTGGAGCTTTGAATTCAACCTGTAAATCCTCAGGCACTGATGAGTTTTGTTTGACACCATTTATTTAGTTTATTTATCCTCCTCCATTTAGTGCAGTCCCTGTGAAGTTAGCACACCTCTCTAGCTGCTGCAGATCCTTTGGAGAATAAGTGGTGAAAAAATTCTGACCCAAGAAATAATAATACTGGCACTTGAATTACATTGCTGTAAATAAAAGTGCTTTGGGCTGTATTCTGCAGTCCCATAAATGCAATCTCACAGGTCCATGTTTACCATAGAGGAGAGCTCTGTGTGAGCACAGGGATGTGAGGATGGAGATCTGATTCCAGATGCTGAGCCTCAAGTCATCTTGACAGGTGGCCAATCTACCCTACTGATGCTTAACTGCACTTGTCACTGCGTGAAAAGAGCAGCAGCACTTGTACGGCACTTAACAGTTAAGAATTGGTAACAGCTCTTAACCAACCCTGTCTTAAAACTTTATTTCCATGGGGTTCATATCTGGGTAAAGCAAGATCTCATACCGGGTAGACTAGTAACACATACTCTATAAAAAACTTGTCTGTAGGAAGATAAAACTTCATGCTAGACAAAGCAGGAAGAAAACAATCCTGAAGAAACAGAGTGGGTAGGCTTTTTTGAGACACAGTGTGAAAGGCATCACATTCATTTGCAATATTTTGTTGAAAAACAAAACACTGTGTACATTTAGAATGCTACGGTGATTAAAAGTCAAATATAAAGACTAAATAAAGAAAAACAATCTTAACAATGAGTTCAATTTTCATTTCTGTATTTTTTTATTTTTTAAGTTTCCTTTGAATCATAACCCATCAGTATCACCAGAGCTTCAGCAAGAAGGGTCTAAGACTGAGCACTTTCTTTGGCACAGCCTTGTTATTTGGGTTTCTTTGTGCAACAAGTCTCCTCAACTGCATGAAGCATCTTCTGCTCTATAAGGAAGAACTCTACCACACAAACTGCAAAGGATTGTCCACCAACTTGACACCAACTTTTATGTTTAAACGTTAATTACATTCATATATCCTCTGAAAAATATTTATAATCTCAGCAACAAAAGCAGATACACTGTAAGTAATTTGTATGCCTTCAATATACCAATAAATTGCTGTTACCTTTTTTTGCTTGAAGTGCATATACATCTGATCTCAGTTTGTTTTTATTAAATTAAATTTGTTATTGATAGGAACTTTGTCCCTGCACTTTAAGTTAACTTTATTTTCTGAGTACTTAAACAGCAGAAATGAAATGTACTGTTCTTCAGGGAAATTCATTAAGTTTCGATTTTTTTTGTATTCAGTACTTGTGAACTAAACCAAAAACTAATCTAGAGTGATTAAAATTAATGTTTCATTGGAATGTTTTCCTGTATGCTTTCTATTAATTTAATCATCAAACGCATAACTCAAGCTTTAAATCTGTGTTGTTCAACAGAGTTACTGTATGAAAAAATATTCAAAGCAATTAAAAAACTCTACAGAAGAAATATGTACATATTTCTTTACAAGATCATCTGTTTACAGAAAGATAGAAGATACTGACTTCACAACTAATTTCAGGCATCCCAACAACCAGGGTTGTTGATTTACAACATTTTGATGTAACTGTGAAAGCTCTAGCAAAACACAACCCTGGAAAGAGGAAATCTCATTCAGAAGTTGATTTTACTTCGTTTCCTTTATTTTGTCTGACAGAAATAACCCAGTCTACAAGCAAAGGATATATAAAAGGATGTATCTTTTTACACTAAGGCATAGATTTTGGAAGATACACTTGTCTTTCTCTTTTCCATTCCCTTTGTCCTCCTTAAATATTGTAACTTGGATCCACAGTATTCCTCTATTTCTGTTCTTATGGAAACAAAGCCAAATATAAAGTCTGGGCTTTCAGTGGTAGTGGATTTTCTAGGCCATTGCCAGAAGAGGAAGGTAGTGAGAAAGGGGACGTGCTTTTTTCCAACAGTGTCAAACGGTCCAACTCAGTTTCTCATTCTCAGGGATGGGTGCAGAAGGGTCAATAGTGATTCCAAAAGCCCTACACCAGGAAGGAGTATGTTGTTGTGAAGCTATACATCATGCTGCACGTCTGGCATGTGCCTCTTACAGTGTCAACTGTGTCAATGCTCTGTTGATCTGAGATGTGATGGCACAAAATGATGACGTCTTGAAACCAAGCAGAAAAGTGAGAACATGGCGCTCTGATGTGACGTTCTCACCACAAGGGCAGCTGCATGTTAGTGGGATTGCTTGGCTACAGGGCTTGCTGTCTCCCAGTCCAAAATACAGACACAGGGCATGACTGTCTGCCCGTATGAAGGTATGCCCAAACCTTCTCCATCCATGTATATCTAGCACTTCAGCATCTCATATCACCATGTTTTGTACTCCATAGCAATAATTGTATTCTTTTTCTGTCACACATATGAATGGCATGCACTGCATTGTATATAAAGTAATGTTTTGTTTTTACTTTGGAATTGAGTAACTATGTGGTTTAGTAATTAATCTTCCCAAGTCCCAGTGACATCCAATCTTCAGTGCAGTAGTACTGCTTAGGTCGCTAACCTGAACGTACAGCTCCATTCTCAATGTGTTACGTCCTTTAAATTCACTGACAACCTTGGTAAGATCCAGGGAATAAAACACAGGCCAGACCAAGGTTTGGCTTTAGCTTCTTTCTTTTATCCCATCAGGCCTGGGCCAACAACTGTCTTCTTTGAGAAATTTTAGATTCAGAAGAAGCTCTGTCCTGCTTTGACCTACATCAGGAATGACCCAGCCTACACATCGTCAGACAAAACTGCTATAAACACCTTCATATGCTTTGGCTGTACAAACCCTCTGCCGCTAAAGAACATCTGCTACCTCTGTAGAATTTTTTGCATCTTTTTATTGCTAGGTTTGGCAAACATAATGCATATAATGGACTAGGGCACGATGTTACATGCCAGAAAAATGTGTAAGAATCATCTAAAAATAGCAATACCTGAAGATGTATAGTGTCTGCCCTGTTATTAGTTTTTAGCACTTCAGTACTAGTTGACATTTGTATCTCAAGCTATAATTGATGACTTCTGTAAAGCTAATAATTAAAATAAGCCACATTCACTGCTTCTAAAATGGTGTCTGTTAGATATTTAATCAGGTCTTGTACATGACCTCTGAAGGGTAAATTTATCCTCCCAAATCTTTCCTGCCACTTATTTATATTATTTATTGTTTGCGTATGTTAGTGACAGTTGCATATTAAGCATTGTTCCAGCTTTGAGAGAAAGGTGCTCTGAGGAATATATTTGGACTCTGTGGAGCTCAGTGTCCAAAAAGAGACAAATTGCTAGGGCAAAATGAATAACCAGTAGGAATTTAAAAAATACATATGTACGTGTGTGTGTGTATACATGAGTCAGCTAGTTCAGTGAAGGCTGGAGAACATTGTAATGGATTTTGTTTAAATAAGTGAAAAATGGTTTAGAAATATAATTATTCTACTCCTGAGTAAGGCTGTTTTTCATTTTTGGTGTTATTGCCTTTAGTATGCATTCAGTCCTTAGGGAAAATTGTTGAATCTGAGCTGCTGCATTTTCATGTGTGCAAGTAATGAGCTAGCTTGAATTTGCTGCTGGAGTAAGATTTGGTTTTAATGTGATCTTTAACATGAACGGATCTCCAGTTCTAATTGTATTTTTGAAAGTTTTAAGAATTACAATAAATTAATTCAGAATTAGAAGAAACACAAGATAGGAAAATGTCCTGCATTTTTGTCCATTAACTTCATATTAGAAGACACTTCTTAAAAGAGTAATCATGGAACAGGGCAATTTTATTCCCTACCCATGGTGTCACATGATCTCTGTGCACTTAGTAGCACTTACTGCCATTTGCATCTAGTAGCATTAAAATCAAAAGACCTGCATTTCCAAGGCATGTCTATAATCACATGGGCTTTCCATGTACAGTTAATAAATACATAAACTGAATTGCCTTTCTTTTTTCTCAGTTGCCTATGCTTCTTTTCTCCCCTGACTGCACCTTTTCCATATCTGGGTAGAACTGTTCCTCCTGGTGCTGGTACTACTGTTAGTAATGTTATTCTGAGCCCTAATGGTTGTCCCTTTCCTGACTACAGTTGTGACTACTCTTTATTCTCTCCTGGTTGCCACAAACCTTTGATAGCAACCTGTTCCTGCCTTTTGGCTTCGACATGTGATAAGGAAGAAAAGAAAAAAAAAGTAAGATGATAGAAAGGACTCATTATGTTCTGTTTTCATTATCCACTGCTTTATATTGTGCAGGCCAAACAGTAATCTCCAAAATCTCCTTTAAAATGTGTTGAATGGTGCTTTTTAGACCACAGGTCTGACAAACCTGGCCCACAATAACTGTGTGTAGATCTTTGTGCTTGCTTGATGGTTATTTTAGCAGAAGATCTTACTAAACCTTCTATTGACCATCAAATAAATTTCAGCCTAGATCCACCCAAGGATATCAGTCATCCGGTTAAATATGAATCAGCCAAGCCAGCAGCCAGGCAGAGAGAAGCTGAAAGCTAGCTGTTCAGAAATGCCAAGGAGAAGATATTATTTGACACCTTAACTAAATGCAGTCCTAGGTTGTCTGCATACATGAGATAGAGACTCACAGCCTGAAAGCCTCTTACAGACTTGGATTCCTAACAAAACTCTTTGTAATGAGAACTTCAAAACTGGGAAGCAGAAGTTTAAAATGCTTTGGGGGAAAAAAAAAAGAAAAAATGAGTGACCATGTTATGACTTTGAGCAACATCAACTGATGTGTAAAAACAACAGATTTTTACAATTGGTCATAATTTCAAGAAATCGCCCAGTCTGAAACTAAAAGATGCTGCCTTAGATCATGGACACTAAATGATCCCACCTACTCTGTTTGTTAGGCTTTCTACTTTCATGGCTACTTCAATATCCTGATTTTCTTTTTTCTCTGCTTAAGTGAAAATGTTTAAGATTTCTATTTTTTCCGTTCATGAAAGCATTTTCTTTTCTGGAAAGTACAATATGAAATTGATTCTGAACACAACGTTGCTGTGACAGGGGTGGTTTGTGTGCAGCCATACAATATTGAGACCAAACCATTCTTTTTTTTTATCAGTGAGCCTCGGCTTACGTTAATTTCTGTAGGCCACTGAGACAACAGACAAATCATTAAATGCTTCCACCCAGTCCAGTTCTTAAGGCTGACAAAATTGCATAGAACCTTTTCATTGCTCAAGGATTGATCTAATTTGTGATGAGAAATCGACCCATAACCAGTTAGTGGTATGCATAAAATTTGAACACTGATAGGAAAACTTAAAAAATATAATGGAAAATAAAACTTGTCTATGGTTTAAAATCAAACATAGAATGAATGTGTGTGTTCTTTTCTGTATGCTGCTGCAGTATTTTTATGAGAACATTGTTACTGTAGTCCCTGCGGACCTTAACTTTTGCTTTATACCTCTTTTAATTTCATCCCACATGAAGTCTATATAGACTTCCCTGTAAAAATACACTTTAAGTTGAATCTCAGAAACACCTGCTTGCGTAATCTCTGCAGACCTCACCCATATCTATTAAAACCTATAGGTGGTCTTGTGGTCCTCAGTGAACTCAGACTTGGATCCAGGTTCACAATGTAAATTAAAATTGTAATTTTTAACTTAAATAAATGTAATTTAATTAAAATTATAAGATTTAATATATGCAAACCAATTAGACATGTACTGTTAATTTAAGAAAAAAAAAGAGTGTTTTTGTCATAGAACTGTAGAAGGCACAGATATTAAGGAACATTAGACCATGTCTTTTGTGTCTATGTGGATAGTAATTCTGTTCAACACAATAGGGCATTGTCCAGTCTAACTTCCAATGTTTCAGCTGGTGAGACATGCATGTACTTTAAAGAAGCTACTCTGAGATGTTCCAGTAGATAACACTGATTGAAATTTTTTTTTATTGATTTCTCTAACACCTCCTGTGGCACTGCTTTGTATTCTCTTATCTACTCAAAATACAATTTAATAAATCTATTTGTCTATATATATAAAACCATATTCTTATATAGCTGACCAAGAAAATCCTCACAGAAACCTCTCTACCATACAGTGTAACATAATTAGCTATAAATGAGATTTTTTTCCAATGCAAACTCAAAAGCACTTTCTTGTTATTCTTGAAGCTTTAGGTGACATCAGTTCAATTCTTGTGGACTTGTGTTGCCTTACTATTTTCTCACGTACTGCAGACTCTCTGCTGCTATTCATTGATAATTTTTGGGTACTTTCAACATTATTGCTTTCCAGGTTTCTGCTCATACATATTTTATTTGTATTTCACATTACCGCCTCTTCAGTCTAACAGCCTGCATCCTACAAGGTGAATCATTTTGTTATTCTTCTGGTCATCGTGCTAACCTTCCCAATGCTTGTTTTATATGTCAGTCTTCACTGATGTTTGCTACATTTCTTGGTCATTAATGAAGACGTAGGCTTAAAACTTGACTTAATATTGATTTTCTCAGTGATTTTCTTGAAATGTGTCCAACCTGATTCATTGACAGTTCATGCTTTTCTTGTTTACTTGTCAACAAATGATGACGAATCACTTTTCTTCCTTTCTAGTTAGATAAGTAACTTGTATGTTACTGTAAGGCTGGTATTCTGAAGCCAAGGATGTCTAATTCATTTCTCCCAGTAGATGTTTGTATTTAGTAGCCTAAGAACACATCTTCTCCATTAGAATAAAGTGGCATGAACTGTAAGTTGGTCTGTTTGTGTGGTGTACAAACTACTTCAAAATGGGATGCAAACACCACCAGAATACTCGTACATTCTCTGTCTGCCTCCAGGTCCAAAGATATCTCCACCTGTGCCAACAGTCATTAAGCCCAAGTAAGCTAAATTTGGAGGCTTTTGTTATAATGGCCTGATCTCCATCTACACAACAAAAGGTCTGAATAATCTACAGTAGCATCCCCGAGCTCTAACAGTTAATTATTTATTATTAAAGTGAAACAGAGTAAGTAGGGTGCATAACATATAACTTAAGAGAAACTCTTTTTAGCACCCTGTGGTATATTTTCTATTCCTGTAACATATCTAAAAAGAACTTTGCTAAATTAAGACTTTTCCATGGCAGAGGTTTTGTCAGACTTTCACACTGAACCCAATAAATTTCCATAAAAACTTAGCACACTTTCACTTTCTCTGTAGGTTTTGATATTAACTGACTCCAACAAATGTCAACATTTCCTGAATCTAATTGGTTTTTGCAAACTAGGATACTAATTACCTCTTAATAACCAGTAGGTTTTATATTTTGAAAATAAATTATTTTATTTAGCATTAAATTTTGCCTTTTTTCTGTTCTAAAGTTCTAAAATATCTAGGTTGGATTCAGCAACAGGTTTGTTGGTCCTTGCAGCAGTGGCCAAAATAAACTTGTACTGCTTGAAGATTTTGATGGACCTAGTGAGAGACTTTATTTCCACCTCAGCGTGTCTTCAGAAGCTGGTAAAAGCAGTGCCAATTCAGATGTAGGAGGAGGTGTGCTTGTTAGAAATTCTAAATTGAACAGCAGAGCATTTATTTTCTTTGATGTGTAAAATCAAAGGTCATGCTGACCTTAGTACTTTGAGATGGAGGGTAGAATAAACAGCCTAGTTATTACAATAGATTAAGCATCTGGGAAATAATTCTGTATTATAAAAAAGAGGAATGACAATGGTTATTTCCTCTGCTAAGTCAGTTGCTCCAGTTACTTTGGGGAGTTAACATGAATAAACGTGACATTAGATTTTAGTACAGTATTGAGATCCCAATACATAATGAAAAAGGCCAATGGCATCTTGGGCTCCATTAGGAGGAGTTTTGCCAACAGGGCAAGGAAGGTGATCCTTCTCCTCTATTCAGAACAGGTGAGGTCACACCTGGAGTACTGTGCCCAGTGTTCTGGTCCCCCACAGAAGGCTGACATGGAGAGAGAGGTGGACTGAAGGGTTCAACAAAGGGCGGGAAGATGTAAAGGCATTGGAATATCTGTCCTAGGAGGAAAGGCTGAATGAGCTGGGACTGTTCAGCCTGGAAAATAGAAGGCTCAGGCGGACTTTATCAATGCATATAAAAGCCTGAAGGGAATGTGCAAAGAGGACAGAGCCAGGCGTTTTTCAGTGGTGCCCAGTGACAGGATCAGAGGCAATGGGCACAGACTGAAACACAGGAGGTTCCTTCTGAGCATCAGGAAACACTTTTTCACTGTGAGGGTGACCAAGCACTGGCGCAGGTTGCCCAGAGTGGTGGTGGAGTTTCCCTCCTTGGAGATATTAAAAAGCCATCTGGACACAGTTCTGGGCAACTGGCTCTCTATTGCCCTGCAGGAGCAGGGAGGGTTGGACAGAATGACCTCCAGTGGTCCCTTCCAGACTCAATCGTTCTGTCATTCTGTACTTCTCTCAACAATATGATCAGTTTTTTAGATATCTGAGATAAAAATTCTTTTGTGGAAGCCTTAATGTAATAGATTTTCTAGATGTTTGATCAATGCTTCATATTCCCACTAACAGGAAGAGAGGTCCATAAAAAATCTGTTTTCCTGACCCTGGGAAATAGGCTGTGTGTATATATATGTACTCCAAGCTGTTTGCTTAAATGTTATTACCTCAGAGCTACAAAAAATGGCTTTCTTTGGATTCTGTGACTGTACAAAATCACAAAAGCATCCTGGAGAACTAAGAGCAAGGTTTTTTTAGCTTTTGGAGTATCACCATCCAACTGACTATAAGTACCTAATAAGTCAAAAAAACCGTTTCAGCAAGTTTTACACATGAAGTAATGTTATAAAGCAGAATGAGAAGAAACCCAGCAACAGGAAACAGTCTTGGTGTTTTAACTTCCATTTTCCAGAGCATTTGGAGAGACTTTTGTACAAAACTCCAAAAATACTGGAGCTTCTATTTTGTTTTTTTCTTATTAAAACTTCTGAATAATACCATTTGCTTTTCAATGGCAATTCTATAGCCCAGTTTGTATTTTCAGATTTAATTCTGAATAAGAATGCTTTCCAAGCCACAGGTTGGATGATTATTTCTTTTTCCAACTTGTAATACAAGGAACCTTTGAAACACAGAGAAATGATGGAAGTAATGAACTCAATTATTTTTTTGAAATGGGAGAATAATACTGATCATTTGAAGTTAGTTATTTTTCTTATTGCTGAGAGTGGCATTTGCTAGCAGTAACAGTTTTTGATACAGTTAAGAAAAAACAGTTAAAGAGTATATTGTGTTTTTTTTTAATTAACCATTTTAAGATTGAAATTATCTGGCTGCTTTTTTAAACTATAATTTCAGCATGGCAGTCAAAGAAAGTGAAGCATAACAGCAGCAAGCATAGGGTCCGTTACATACAGATTGATTTTCCATTTCCCAAGTAACAGTCACCTTATTCCAAAAATTGTAGAAGTGGTTTTCAAAGGTAGGTTGGGTTGCATGAGGAGAAAGCTCTTACTCCATGAGTTACTCACTGTTTAGTTCAGTTGCTGAAGGAACTTCAGAAGCAAGCATGGACACATAAGGTCCTTCTCCAACATCTAATGAAGCCAGTGAAAAGATTTCATCAATTCAATGGAATATAGAACCACATGGAAATGGTTACCAAATATTTAGTACCATTTCAGCATGCATCCAATTTACGATGTCTGCTTTGTCTCAGTAAATGCAGAAACATTTAAATGCTTCAAAAACTAGGAAGAAAAAGGGAGCAGAATGTATAGAGAGCCATGAACTAAATTTTTATTACAAGGCACAGGAGTTATACCATAGTTATTCATTACTTAAGCCAAAGATCAGCAACCTGATTACTGCAACATATTGACATACTTCTTACCTTTAATTTTAGTTACCACATTTTGATTCAAAATTTTATTAACCCTGGGCTTATTCACATTCATATGGTGTACAATCTACTCGTATGAATAATGACAATTTACAGACGTGGAAAAATGAACTGTAATTGTCCTGTAATGATAATTTAAGGACACTGTAATTGCAGTAAGCTCACACATTGGAGGCCAGAATTAAGTGAATAATAGATGAAAATCAGAAAAATAAAAATCCCTTTCTGCCTAACTTATTTTGTGCAAGTTAACCTCTTTCAAATTTTAACTGATCTACATTGAAAGAATGACTAAAGGTCTTAATCACAGAATCACAGAATGGTAGGGGTTGGAAGGAAACTTTGGATGTCATCTAGTCCAACCCCCTTGCCAAAGCAGGTTTACCTAGAGCAGGCTGCACAGGAACACATCCAGGTGGGTTTTGAATAACTCCAGAGAAGGAGACTCCACAACCTTTCTGGGCAGCCTGTTCCAGTGCTCTCTCACCCCCCAACTAAAGAAGTTTTTCTTCATGTTGAAGTGGAATTTCATGTGTTCCAGTTTGTGCCCATTGCCCCTTGTCCTGTTGCTGGGCACCCCTGAAAAGAGCCTGGCCTCATCCTCTTGACACTTGTCCTTTAGATATTTATAAGCATTGATGAGATCCCCTCTCAGTCTTCTTCTGAGTCCCCTTCTCCAGCCTAAACAGCCCCACATCTCTCAGCCTTTCCTCATAAGAGAGATGTTCCAGTCCCTTGATCATCTTTGTAGCCTTCTGCTGCACCCTCTCCAGCAGTTCCCTGTCCTTCTTGAACCAGGGAGCCCAGAACTGGACACAGTACTCCAGATGCAGCCTCACCAGGGCAAAGGAGAGGGGGAGGATGACCTCCCTCGACCTGCTGGCCACACTCTTCTTGATGCACCCCAGGATGCCATTGGCCTTCTTGGCCACAAGGGCACATTGCTGGCTTATGGTCAACCTGTTGTCCACCAGGACTTCCACAGAGTTGCTCTCTAGCAGGTCAGCCCCCAACCTGTACTGTTGCATGGGGTTATTCCTCCCCAGGTGCAGCACCCTACACTTGCCCTTGTTGAATTTCGTAAGGTTTCTCTCGGCCCAACTCTCCAGCCTGTCCAGGTCTCTCTGTATGGCGGCACAGCCTTCTGGTGTGTCAGCCACTTCTCTCAGTTTTGTGTCATCAGCAAACTTGCTGAGGGTACACTCTGTCCGCTCATCCAGGTCGTTGATGAAAATGAAAGAATTTTTACTAGACGAGTCTGTATTTTAAATATTTGTTAGTAGAAAGAATCTATATATATAAACTTTAAAAACATACAAGTCACTGAAACATGCATAAAAATTCCTGTTTATTTTGCAAAGATTATGTATACTGGTAAATTGAGACCTGTCAGGGTACAAGAAAAAGTCTTTTAAAGGGATATTGCTTCCATACAAATGGCTCAAGCACATTACGTGTGGTGCTAATATACGTGATTTTAAGCCACTTACTCCACATCCCTACTACCCTTAAAAAGCTCTTTGGGTTTGATCTGTATGTCCCTTCAAATTTAAGCCTGCTTTTTTTTTGTTTTAAATCTAGTACACATTGAGAACAACCAGCTTCCCTCTGCCAGACTCAACAACACCAATTCCTTCAGTCTTTGCTCAGAAGGCATCTGTTTTAGGTCAGTGATCATTTTCATTTCTGAAAACTTACCACTGTTAAGTAGGCTGGACAAGCGATGTCCCATGTGATACCTGTTTTCTGATTTGTACGTGTCTCTCTGTATGATATTTGACTGTTTTGCAATGGTATGATGTTGTTGACTTAAGCGCAACATGTTACTGTTAGTAACTAATAGCTATTTTCTGCAAAACTCATTGCTTGGCAGTGCAGCTGATTATTTCTACCTGCTTCACACAAGCTGTTTCCTATTTCTCTTAGATGTCGAGGTCATTCTGTATTCTTGTCTTGTAAAAGACATACATTCCTGTCTTGGTACCACCTGACAATGTAGCAAACCTCTTCTCCACCAGCCAAATCACTAATGGAAATACTGAGTAGCATCAGACTCAGGACAGGCTCTGTAAGATGTCACTTGAAACATAACTCCACTCTGACTCTTTGAGGAGTGAATCAACTCTAATAGCAATTGCACCTACTGAATATTATATTGTAATTCTTGTTACTCATCTGTTTGTATCTTGCTGTTTTTCCAGCTATTCACTCTTTTTTCTCCTCCTAAGAATTTCATTCATTGAATTTCATTTTCTTCATTATGTCATACACGTTGCCTTCTGTCTTTAATATTCTTGACTGACTCCTGGTTACTGGTCAGAATCAAACTTAGAGCAGCCCCTACCGTATTCTGATACAGTTGTGCTGTATTTGTACAGTGTCTGGTACACTAAGAAAGGCTCATGGATGCTATAAAATACCAATATTCTGCTATTGATGCAAAGTTTTAAGTTATGCTCCTCCAACAGAAAATGATGAGCTATTTTTAACCCTTTTCATAATTATCTGCATAACTTCAGGTAGCATAGGTTAATCCAAAAATTTTAGGAGTCCTTATTTATTTCCTCTAAGGCTCTTTCTGTGAGGGGTTTCGAGAATCCTCCTCTTCTTTCGTCTGTCAGATATTCTTTAGGGAAACAAAAGAAAAGCTATTATTAACCTTACCATTTCTCTAATGGTTCTATTTCTCCTAAGTTGCTTCCCACATAGCAATGTCAGTGACACCTGTCATAAGGGAACATATGTGTTGTTCCTTTTGGAACCTTATTTCTAAAAAGATGCTCTAACTCTGCTTGTCAGGCTTAAGAAAACATTATAAAAATCAACTTCATAACAGCATACTTGGCCTGGATGTGTAAATTTGCTTTTATTTCTTTTTAAGAATGATAAATAACATTAAAAACACAGGCTGCCAAAAAGGGGAAGGTAACAAAAAATAAAAAAAATCTTTCTTCCTCCAATGCCATAGTATTATTTTGTGGTCTATTGTCGCAACTCTTTCATTCTGTTTCCCTGTGTGTTTTTTTCCAAACTGCATCACACTGCTAAGGTTGAGGAAATAGCCCAACTGAATGAAATGTGGAGGTGCAAACAACCACAGTAAAGGTGCTGGAGATCACTTGGGCTGGTAAACAGTTCAACAAAAACAAAAGGGAGAACTGAGAGGTCTAAGTGTGATTATTTGTAAATTATAGCAAAACCTCAGCTAGCTCGTGGATATTTCTGGAATATTCTGACTAAGGTACAGAAAATGAAGGACATAGGTGCAATGAGTCCATTGTTATGAACCCCAGGTTGAAGCATGAATGGAGAAAAGTGAACAAACAGCTTAAACATGATTTGGGGCTTCAAATTTCTGCAGTCTCCAAAAATTTTAGTAAAACAAAACCAAAGGTAAAAGATATGTTTCTAAAAATTATAACATCCTGAGAAGAGGTGATGAGAAAATATTAAACTGTTTTAACTCATTATATCATTAAAGCACCAAAGACTTCACACGTACAGTTTTGCTATAGCAATTCATTAAGTTGCCTCCCACCAGCTGAGCTGTAGTAAATGAGCGTGTGCATGCTCCTGGCCTGTCCATTTGTGAGAAAAATGCCATGGAGTTTAGGTGTGAATATAAAGCACATGCAGTCAGTTTACAGCTGCCGTGATGAGTGACAACACAGTAAGACAGTCAGAACAAGGAAATCCACATACAATAAGAGATTTCAGAATTTTAAAAGCAGAATGATGTCTCCTTCACACCATTTGAGTGGAAAATGTTACTTTTTGACACTAATAAATCGTGAATGAGGCTGAACTGTCCCAGGCCACTTATCCTGAAACAGGCGCATGGTCATATTCAAACAGGAACTTGTTCAAATGTGAAGAGAAGGATGTTTCTGTCATAGATCTGTAGTGACTTTTATAAGGATAAAAATATTAAGGTTAGAAATGATGTCACTAAAGATTTTAAGCATTTTCCCTGAACGAGGGTAGATTGAAAACATTTGTTTGTATACCACAGTGTAAGAAGAGTTTGTAGAGTACCTAGCATGCTATTGGTGTTTCTATGCATTAAGATATACTTCAGAAATATCTGCGAGGTTTTTCTGTAATTAACAAATAATGAAGCAAACTGACTGTCCCAGCCATACGCCAGGTTCCACCAAGCCTTGGCCCTGGTAACTCATGATGCTGAGGGCTCTCAAGGAATCCTTCCACACCAGCCCTCATGGAAAAAAAAACCCCGTTTCACAGCAAAGTTGCACAAGTTTCCAGACAGGGAATGTGCGCAATCCTGGCTGCATATCAGGACCTGATGAAAACACACTGTGAAGGTGTCTCTGTCAGTGGCCACATGAAGGACCCTAAGATAGTCTGTGGAAGGGAAAGATATGTGGGAAAGCCTGGCATTCTGAAAACATGAGTACTTCTAAGCAGAACTTAACATCCTCATTTTAGAGAAAGTGCTTTCTCAGCCTTCTTTTGGTTAAAGTGCTTCAAGGAAAATAGAAAGAGTGATTAATACCTACACACTCCCAGAAGATTTATTTTCCAAAAAGTCACATTCATAAAGGCACCCTACTTCTAATGGTGATGCTTTTGGGCATTTGTTTAGTATTGATTCAGAGAATAATGGCACTGGTTGAATCCCAATTGCTTTTGTGTTTTTCATTGTCTTTCAAACTAACAACTACCTTTAGACTCCCCCTTAGCGAGTTGCATTTGATAGGAACAGTCAGAAACTTTATGCTTACTATACAATTCTTATACACCATATCTGTATGTATATACATAATGCACATGCACAATAAATTTATTGCATACCATGGGCTCAGACACTGGGCCTGTCAAACTCTCCAACATGGGATGCAGTGTTACAACCGTGCTGAAAAGCCTGCACTTAACTTTTTTTTTAACTAGTATGGAAGAATATGATCTGCATTTTAACACCCTTTGGTAGCACACAAAATAACTAAGGAGGACAGCTCTGCCATCCATCATCATATTTTCATTAAACATAGTAATTGCAGGACTCTAGTGGATTAAACCCTAGCCCAAGAGATCATTCTCTGAATTTACACCTGAATTACTGTCACGGAGTTTTTCAAAAGATAAAATCTCACAAACAAAGGAAAGTGCAACACACTTGACAAAATGTCACATCAATGTCTGAACGTTAAAAAAACTGTGAATAACGCTTTTGGTATTACGTATTCTTCCATTATTTAATCCTTCAAGAAACGCTAACATGGAGTAATAATGATGATAAAAGCAATGCTTTTGTTTTTAACCTTTGAAACACTACATGAGGTTATATTCAAAAGTTCAACCACTTTGGTTTTTCTTTTCTTTTGCAGAACACATTGATATTCCTCCTAAATCTGTTTTTGATTTAGGATTTACAGCACAGATATTCCTTTTTTTGTGAAACAAAACAGGTCTCAAAACAAGGTTTTATTTTAATCAGTGAATTTAATTTATTATAAAGCTGTGAAGTACACTGCTATCACAGAACATAGCTCCACAGGTGGTGATACAAAAAAAACCCCACAAAATTAATTTAATACTCTATTTAATCTCCACTGCAGTAAGAATAAAAATACAACAAAAACATATATGCTGATGATCACTAGTGAAAACTGGTATGGCCAGCTATACATTTCAGGAACATATCAATATCATCAATCAATAGAGGTAAATAACTTTCCTACCTACAAGAATGGTAGCCCAAGGGAAGAGATTCAATAAAATATTTGTGTAGAAAAGTCATAGTATACCTGCCAGAAGTTAGGGTGACATATACTGTTTGGGGGTAGTTAAAAATTTTCTTTCCTTCTCACAATACAGACAAGAAGGTGTACAGAATGTAGGGGACCTATTGGCATGGTAACTTTATCTGAAGGAAAACAGAGCATGAGATCAGTTCTTGAGAGCTTTGGAAAGTTCTAGAAATGCTTAGCTAAAGCTAAATAAGCACATACACAGATATTATTTCTAATTGAAATAACAAGTGTAATTGAAAATGAATTTACAGAATAGACAGATACAATCCAGTAAGGTCATTACCAGTATAACTGTTCCTGTTTTCTATGCTCCTATTTCATCTTCTGGGCCATAAAAACTTGCATGCGGGATAGAAGGTGAAGAATTTTGCTTGAAAATCAACAGTTTCAGCAATGTTTTTGTTTAAATTTGAGTATTAACTTTATTTTCTTTGTGAAATGCAATGTTGGGGTATTTTTATTGTACCCCTTGAGGTGAATTAAACATGTGTTTGTGCTTAAATATAAAGAGATTTAATGAGCTATGCATTGTGTAGAGTCCTACCACCATAAGTGGTTCTGTCAGGAGTCTGCAAGGATGCGCCACGAGCTGGGTCCTTACAGGCACTTGGACCAGCACCCGTCATGAGAGCATTAGCAACTGAGTGCCTCAGCCTGGGGTTTGGTTCGTCCCCCACCACCACTCTGTTTACCAAAAGTGGCCCCAGAGCAATTTTGCATTCCACCATTGTTTCAAGATATGGTTTTCAAATTTTTACTTTCTAATGCTATTTATACAACAACGGTTCCTCTTTCATACAATGCACAATTGCTAGAACAATGAGTTAGACCACAATATATTTGGTATTATGTAGGGTGCTATACAGAATATGGAAGATCAAAGTGCTTTTAGGGAGAACTTTTATTGTGAAAGGACAAATGGGTAACAAAGCAGGGTATCTAATTAATGAAGTACAGAATACAGTAGGCTAATTTCATTATTTATTGAAACTTTGTATGGTAGAATGTCAGTTGCAAAGCTTCTGGTTGTGCAGACTAGTTACTTTTTTCAAAGCTCGATACATAAAATTACACTTTCATTTGTGACAAGTTATTTTAGTGGCCTGAGTAGGACAGAAGTGTTATGCCAGGAGCTTTTCTGTGGTTCATTTCACCATCAGCAATTTACATATGGCAACACAGTGAAATACTTACTGAAGAGAGGTAAAAATTCATAGGTAATTCATATGCCTACTGACTCTGTAGTGCCTTCCTTCTTCTACCATTCCATTCCTCTCACATCCCTCCAACACCTACTTCATTTTTTTTCCATGCAGTTTAGGTAAAAATGTAACTGCAATACTTTGAGTGAGGGTAACATGCATAAAAGTTAATTCAATGTGAAATTAGTTCTGGGGACCATTCATGAAGGCAGAGAGAGTCAACTGCCATTTTTTTCCCAGGTTCCACCCTATATATAAGGAGAAGTCAGAATTTGCAGCACAACTGTCAAGGCAGTTCTTTTCATTTTCAGAAATGTCAATGTGCAGAAGAATGTTTCTCATTTAAAACTGGCTTGATTTGGGAATTGTTTTGGCTCTCGTATTTGAACTATACTGATATGAAGAAGTTATAAGCTGAAATTAGCCTTTAAATTCCTAGGTTTGAAGCGTATTAAATTAGTGATGACCTAACCACCACAGAAAAGCAAATGGAAAACTCAAAATATTATTTGAGGCCTCTTGGATATCTGATTATTTTCCTGTCTTACTTTTATTTTTCTTTCTTTTTTTTTTTTTCTTTTTTTCCTAGTTAAACACTCCTGATGCTACGCTTTTTATATCTTTGCCAGGATATCACTTGCTGAGCTGTCAGGGGCATATTTCCTTTCAATATATTTAGAATACCATTTTTGATAGCTGCTCCTAGGTCACCGACAGGAGAACAGAACAGTGCCGTGTGATGCTGTGGGGAACCTGGATGAGTAGTTCTGGAACAGTCAAGTTTCCAAGCAAATGTCTAGATATAGTTATTAAACTGCAGTCCACATTTTTATGACAATCCAACATATTGCCATCTGTCTTTATAAACAGATTGGGGGAGGGGGAATGAATTAGCTGAGTGACATTTGAGTGTGGTAGGTTCTCTTCACAAATATTCTTCAAGAAGCCTGTAGCTGAGTTTAAATCAACAAGAGAAGAGCCATATGGCTCTCTTATTAAATCATCAATGGCTTTTAAAAGGAATTGTGACTTGCTGGAACATAGTTGACTGAACATTTTTATGATTTGCAATCACTCCAGTAGATTTTAAAGCAAATCATATTCAGATTTATGGCTTTTCTGTCATGCTTCTAATATATTGCTGTTCATTGAGAAAAGATTTGGAGTATGCAAAGAGAAACAGTTTGTGTGAAATGAATTTGGGTTTTTTAAAATGAAAAACAGTATACCGATAATCTTCGTGAAGACTTTAAACTTTGTAAAGCCATTGTATTTAATTATATTGTGTTAATATGTACAGTGACACAAGCTCAATTTTACATATCTTTCTTGTTAGGCATAGATACAGTTGGCTGTATTTCCCATTCTCTCAAAGCAGCATAATCTTTCCAAGCCAAGAAAACAGACCTTTTCTGTGTTCATAACAGGATATAAACAAATTCCCAGAAAACACAGGTTGCAGTTAGCAAAACGGCAAAAGAAATGCATGGAGATTCAGTATCCTTATCAGACTTCTAACTCTTTTCACTTCAGTAAGCCAACCTCTGTGCCATCCTTCCTCCTCTGCTGGTCATCCATTCCTACCCTGCCTCCCCGCAGCAACTTTGAAAGAACCATTTTGTCCAGTCTTTATGTTTGGCTGAAATCTCCCTCGTCAGTTTAAGAGAACCCTTAAGTATGACCATCAGTTCCCATGCATTTTGAGATTGAGCATAAAGTTTCCTTCCTGGAACTTGAAACCTTCACAGAGTTGATCCAAACCCTTAATAGATGTTGTATTTCCTAATCTTTGTTCAACTCCCTCCTCAGATTCTGTACTGCATCTCCAGTCTGTTCCCTCATGAAGTATAACACTGTGGGCGGACAGGCTTCTTTGCAGTTCCTGCCATCTGGAACGAACTTCTCCTGCCTCTCTTCTGCATTTCATCAGTAGTACCTCCACTTAGAAAAAACACAAACAAGCTTTTTCTAAATACATTTATTGTCCCTTCTGTTGCCAAAACGTCTTTATTTTTCTTAGCAGCTATTTTTGCTATTACTTTTGATATGATAATAGCTTACTGAAAGCTATAAAGTGTCTTGCAGCATATTTTCTATGTATAATTCACTAGGAACAGGACTGGATTGTGTACAAATCATGTCATACATTGCTCATTCTTATGCTTCCTGTGTTATCCAGTTCTCAACTAATTAATCTTCCAACAATTGTTTTGTAATCCCTACCTATGATTATCTGTGACTCTGTAATTCTTTTCTCTATTTCTTCTGTTTGCCGCTCTTTTATCTGTGCATTTAGTTCAGAATATTATGACTGAAGGAACAAATTAACTGCAATGGTTTATACTTCTATTATCTTTTTATTTAATATCCAAATCTTCAGTCACAGGTGTGGTTTTAAAGGTCTGCAGTAAAAACTAGTTAACATCTTACTAGGCTTGTTTTTAAGTAGATTAGTCATCTTAAACTCATTACATATTTTGCTTAAAAGTTCTGGGCCAAATTCTACTACTGTGACCCTGGCAACATATAATGCTATCAAAATCTTGGTGATTATATTCATAGTTCTGCATGTTAGCTTTAATTTTTTTTTTAGATTGTCCCTCAAGCCACACATGATCAGAAACAGTTGGGTAACAGAGCTGTTTCTCGGAAATTGATAACTTTCAGTTGGAACAAAAGACTCTTGTCTTATTTAGAGCACTCTGAATAGAAGTACATATACAATACTGCTCAATCGTAAAATGATTAAATTAAGAAAACCAGAAACAGTGTCTGTGAGAGCTAGTCAGAATGATTCAGTAATACTGTTTACATACATAAGTGGTTTTTATTATAATTTAATTTTTCTTTTGCATGGATAGACTATTTTGCTGGGCTGATGTGCAAAAGATTACATATGGAAATTTTATTTCCACTAGCTCTAGGCTATGCATGTTTTATATTTAAATAGGGTGTGTGCATTCCAAGTTCCTCTAAATTTGAACAGGAACCAATAACTTTCTCAGTTTATATCTCGAATTCTGAATATTTCATATGCAAACACCAAAAAATCCTCTAGGCCCTTTGTTAAAGTCAAACATGATTACACAGTGGCCTCCACTAATAGCTGTCTAATCCAGTCATCCACAAAGTTGCTGTGTTCCCTCTTGTGAATCACCAAATCAGCCATAGTCAGGATGCTTTCAATAGCAGTTGACAATGCTGAGCATCTTTCAGAAGACATTTTAGCATGTTTCAGGCTCAAGCTATTGCATGACTAATAGCATGTTCATCTGCAAAATATTCTCTCCACCCGTTTGAAGGGAACTTTAAAAAAGTCCACTGGTTACTATTTTGCAAGGAAACATGAGAAGATGTTTAAGGATGACCGCTTTACTTAAACTTTTTTAATGCTTTTGATATACAAAGTGCTCTTACAATTCGTCTGACTTCCCTCTCTGTTTCAAACAAAATAGGGGAATTGCTGGCTTTTTCCATAACAGCTGAAGAACAGTTAACTGAGATAATTTCAAAAGAAATCTTTTGTGAGCTTAGAAACTGGAATGGAGACTGATTTCCATTAACAACAGGCATAAGTATCATCTAACCTCCCCCTGAGCCTTTCCTCCTCTGTTCCACACATACATAACACAGTTTTCTTGGACAAACTCATTTTCGAAAGCTTATGCCAACAAAATCCACGAACTGAGAGATTTGATTCTTCTGTTTCAAAATTAAATATCCCCTGTAGGAGGTCTCAAATCACTAAGCCAAATTTTTTTGCAGCTCTGCCCACAAGGATCTGACAGCACATTTTGCTGGTGTTGTAAAAAAAAAATCTTTCATTTAATGAAAGGTTTCTATTTCTTTGTTACTTCCTGAAACATATTCAGATGATAGCAGAATTGTTGCATGTTTCATGCAGCAAAATGTAATTATTTGCAGGTGAGGAGCTATTCTGGGCTATTCACTATGGACTAGTTTACAGTTTAGCTGTGATCTGCAATGAACTCAGTGGGGATGTGAGTTGAGAAGGATTGCGGCACGCAGTATGGAAAGTCTTACAGGAAGAGAAGCATGGGGAAAAGGATGGCAGAGTCCTCTGTGCTGTAATAGTGGCTGAGGTACGCTCACAGCTGAGGAGATCACCCCTTTGATATGCTGATTGCAGCTCAGCTATTGAATTTTTTTTTTTTTAAATAAATAATGCAGGTAGTTTCAATTCAAGGAATATCCTCAGAGTCATGACTAGCAAGGACACTGGTTAGTGGTATACATGCCATTAGCCTCTTTTGATTCTTGTTAAAATGTAGAAATATTTTATTTAACGATTGGTGTAAAATGGTGATAAAATAAGTGACCTATTTTATATTTGTTTTGTAGGAGAGACTACTCTGGATTTTAAATCCCCAGAGAATTCAGTTGCATTTTTAACAGTGGACCACATTATAAAAAGATAACACTAAATTAATGAAGAGTTTGTCTCACATGCTTACTGTCAAGAAATTAACTGCTGATATCTTTACGTTCTGCCGATATTCATAATGGCAGGTGGGAGACAGGAGTAAAAAGACTGTTATGCAAATTGGTGCTCAGAGAGAAAATTCTCACATACAAAGTGTTTCCTAATGTCCAGCTTAGGTGCCCTGGAAATCAACACTGAAACTCCACTGGCTGCAGCACTGTGGGGTTGCATACCGCCTTCCCTGCAGTGTTATTTGGGAAGTCCGTTCTAATCAGAGCACCTTTGTGCTGGCAAGAGTACAGGCCCACAGGAAGAGAAATATGTGTATGTATATATATACGTATATGGAACATGAGGCTTATACATGAAAAAGCTTGCTACAGGATCCCAGGATGTACCAGCTCGTTGGGAAGGGGTGTTGTGCTTCATAGCACATTAAATTCTTAAGGTTTAACCAAGTATGGAATAAGTCATTAATCATTTATCTAGGTACTGGGAACCATTTGGGTCAGGCCCAGGAGTTAACATCTTTTAAGTGGCTCAGTTTGCTGGAAAGAAGGGCTAAGGCCTTTCCTTCTTAGATAAATAAATAATAAATGAGCACAGGGACAATTTTTCATCAAATATTGGTCTGCATGGCAAAGAAATGACACATCGTCCTGGCCTAGCCTTCCTTCTGCAAGTACAGCCCGAAGTCATAAGTTTTGGGGAAAACCAGGTAAGAATCTCTGAAACACCTGCCAGTTTCATATGAGGTAAAAGGAAACTCTGAGCCAACCACATTGGGTCATTTCCCTTTCTGCTGACACATTTTAGGAACATTGCAAATATATTGCCTGTTTTGGGTATTTAAACTTATGGTTTATACTAATAACATCTTGAGGACGACTAAAAACTGCATCATTCCCTTTCAGAAGCTGGCCATACGCTTTTCAGTGCTTTCGAGGATATTTGCAGGCATGCCCTTATTTAGCTACCGTTACAGTTTAGGGGATAATAATGTAGGAGTAAATGGTGAAGAAGCATTTTCCAGTAACCTGTGTTAACCGCAAGACTACCTGGTATGTGTGAGTAAGATTATGGGCAGCATGTAACACTACATAATTCAAAACAGATGCTAACCTAGCAAGCTTTTAGGAAAACCTGAGCTCTACAGCCTTTGGGAAATTTCCCAGGCCTTCACTATACTTATGCCCTTAACACCTAACAGCTAACCTAATCCTTAACACCTAACCTTAATCCTTCTGAAATTTAAAATCATTATTTCTTATCATATCCACCATAAGGCAGGTAGAACAATTTCTTTCCTACTTGTCCTTAGATTAAAGAACTGCAGTTTATTAAAGACTTTCTGATACAGTCTATTTTCAGTATCTCTGGTAATTCTTTCCACTTTCATGAAGCATTTTCCAATGGCACAATTTTTCTTTAAGCATAGTTGCCTAAATCTGGACGCAACGCTCTAACCAGGCTTCACTGGCACTAAGTAAAGGACAAGAATAATTTCATATGACCTTTCACAACAGAAGTCAAGACAGAAAAAAGCCTTGTATCCTGTCTTACAGATGGGGAACAAAGGCCCACAGGAATCAGTGATGTGGCCAGAGCAAGGCACAAAAGAAATTTTTGTCAAAATCAGGAAATTAACACAGGCTCTCGAGTCCCAATTAAATGCTGAAATCACAGACCTTTCTTCTTTTCAAAGATTACGCAGTAAATGAAGGCTGAAAAATATTATAAAAATAAATGTTTAAAAAGGAAATTCTTGTTATTAAAACTGAGTTGACTGAAAGATGAGTCCCACGTCTGTGGTAACCTTTGTCAATCCACAGCTGGGATTTATTCTTCAATGGATTAAAAAAATACTTTCTAACCTTCTTTACGAAAATGGAATCGTACAAGGGAACTCTATATGTCTGTCACATTTTATAATTTCATGGTTACGCTACCGACCTAAGATGTCAGCTTAACTCTCTGCCTCAAAGTTCTTAATTCTGGAAGATTTCAAATTAAGCAGAGCAAGGTTTTGACCTCAGGTCTACCATGTCACAGGGCAAATATAAAGAAAGCCCCCTCAAAAAACATTTAACGTGAACTAATATATTTCAGCTTAAGGTAAAAGCCTATTTCACCAAAATTTATGTCACAATCAGCTAAAATTGTGAACAGAAACTGTAATAGTATGTTAAAGGAAAAGGCAGAGGTCTGGATGGATAGAATCCATGGAGCTACATGGATTATGTGAGAACAAATATGGGATTAAAAAAAACAAATTCATCTTTATGTGGAATTAAACACACCTTTATTGTTCATTTGCATTTCGTCTACTGGTGTCTCCATCACTTTAGAGAGAATATTACAACACTGGGTATCTGAGTACAATAGGTGTAATTTTTAGGTCCTCTTTTTTCAGGTATGGGAAGCAGCAAGACATGGACTGGCTGATGCTAAAAAGCCTTATCTCTCTCTTAAAAAACGACTTTGAATAGCTCCAAAGAGGGAGACACTGCTCTCTCCTCCTGTGCAGCCTGTGCTAGTGCTTGGCCACCCTCACAGTGAAAAAGTGTTTGGTGATGTTCAGATGGAGCCTCTTCTGTTTGTGCAGTTGGTGCTTGTTGCATCTTGCCGTGTCACTTGGCACCACTGAAAAGAACCTGGAGCCATCTCCTCTACACTATCCCCAAGTATGCACACATTGGTGAGGTCCCCTGTGAGCCTCCTCCAGGCTGAAGGGTTGCACCTTTCTCAGCCTTTCCTTGTAGGTGAAATGCTCCAATCCCTTAATCGTCTTTGCAGCCCTTCATTGGACTCTGCAGTATGTCCATGTTTCTCTTGTACTGGGGAGTCCAGAGCTGGACACAGTAGTCATGGAATTTCAAACCTCTTTCTGTGTTACAGAGGCATGGATTCAGCGAAGTATAGGAAATGATGCAATGTTCAAAATTCCTGTATCACCAACATTTTCAGCCAAACAAATTTTCTCCTACATGTGGGGTGAAAAACAGCACTATAAGTAACTGTTTGTCCACTTGAATTAACTGTTTTGATTCAATCAGGAAAGAAAATAGGGAATCAAACTAGGTGTAGAGGAGGCAAAATCTTCCATAAATGCCTCTATGAAAACACTGTACATAACTTAATGGGAATAGATTATGACCAAAGGAGATGTATTTGGTTATCTATCACAGCATAATAATAATTGAACCGAAAAAATCATATGTGGTGATAACTGAAGGCTACAGACCGATAACTTTCTCCCTCTTTCTGCAAAAGAAAAAAAAGAAGGAAAGTATCTCTAGAACTTATATACCTAACTTTTTTTTATTTTTTAATTTTTTAAAATATGCTTTAAATGGCATGAATCTTTAAGTGAAATGAGGTGAGTTATAGTTAAGGAAAACAAACTTGCTGAAAGCAGTACAAGAAGAGAGGATATATTCTGTCTTAAATGCACTGCTCATTCCTATTACCTTAGGAAATTAGATAAGAAAATCTGATCTATTTAACTAAGATGGAAATAGTACAGAAGATTCTGAATTCAGCTTGTTGATAGCCTAGAAAAAAGAAGAAATGTGTCTTCCATTTCCCAGATGTTCTTAGATACTTGCCTTTGTCCAGCAGCTACAAGATACAACTTACTTTGCCCTTTAAAAAGGAGTACATACAGTGACTGGGAGAACTATAAACAAAAAGAACAAATCCTCCCCAGCTACTCCAACCATCCAGCTCATTTCCTGACAGCCGATTCTCTCTGTAATAGGAGACTGAGAAACTTATAAAAGAACAAGGGAAGCACAGAGTAGTCTTTCTCCTCATATATCCTTCTCTCTTACGGCAGTTGCTGGCTTAAGGACCTCTTGATCAGGCATCCAGATGATGGTGTTTAATGGAGCTTTCCTCAATAAATTTTTCTAATCTATTTCTGAACCCATTTACACCACTGACCTCCACAACACTCGACAGCACTAAATTCCATAATTTATGCATTAAGTGATAAAGTATTTCCACTGAGTGTTTTAAACTTCATGATTGATTGGGTGACCCTTAGCTCTTGTATTATAAGAAATAGTGAATAATCACTTCTGATTCACCTTCTCCAAACTATTCAAGATTTTAGAGACCCCAGTCATATATCTTGTTGCCTCCTATCCAGGTTGAAGTCTCCCAGCCCAACGTGTCCCCTCATACAAATGCCATCAAATGCCATTCCATGCATCTGCTGATCTGTTTTGATCTTTTTTTTTTTTTTTTTTTTTTTTTTTGGTCTAATTTGTGGTTTTATCATAACTTTCTGATTCTGAAATAAGGGTTACCAGAGTGATATTAAGTATTCAGGATGTAGGCACATCATATATTTAATGTATCATAGTGATGCTTTCCACTTTCTTCTCTGTTCTTTTCCTAATAATTCCGATTTTATTTCTTGACTGCTGCTTGGCAATGAGCAGAACATTTCCAGAGACATGTCCCCAGAGACAGAAAATTATTTTCCAGAATGGTAATAGCTAATTTAGAAGAAGCAAGAACAGGCAGCAAATGCCCAGGCGAGGGCTCTTTGAACACTGGTAGGTGATAGTCTTTCATGACTGGTAGCAGCCCAGAATAATAAGAAGTCTAATGACTGGGTCTGAGGCATAATCAAGAACCTTTTCACATGCATTTCAACACCCAGGAGATTGTACTTGAGGATGCACAGTGCCACCACAGGCTCTAAGGAGCATTGTGCAACCCGTGCACCCCCCATGGTTCCCCAGATACCCACGGAGGGCACCACGGACTCCTTCTGCTGTGGGGGCATTTCCTCTGAATCTTGGTTTATGTCCACAGTTCTGTGAGCAGGAACAAAAGCTGAAGATGGTGTTTTACTCTTCCTGAAACTTATCAGGCTATAAGCCAGTCACTGGTTTCAGGTATATGCTAGGTCAAAGCTAAAGACATGACTTCAAATGCTTCCTGAAGATGAATAAGGAACACTTCTACACATTTAATGCAGACCTGGAATAAGCAGCTGCTTCTCCCACTGAAATGTGTCTGCATACACTAGGTTAAATTTTTCCTATGGCAAATAGTTTCTCTTGGAATAATATTTTCAACTTCTGCAAGGAATTACAATGAGATTTTGTTTAAAATCTTCGAAAGGGTAAAATTTTTCACAAATAACACTTACCTAGAGACAGAATATAAATATATCCTCTCAATTAAGTGGATTGGTAAATATTTTTCTTCAGGCTTGCTGCAAAATAATGAAAAATTTAACTACTAAAACAAGGGGCTTCCTATTGCCAATCAACTATGCTGCTCAGAGCTGTGACCGGTCTACAGACCTGCCAAACAGATTGTAGTAGGAGCTTTACAGTTTCTCCCAGGATACACAGTGGAGTTGCTTTTAAAATTGTATCGGATGCACCTTTGGCACACTGTGAAAAGTGGAAAAAAAATTGTAACATCATTGTTATTAAGACTGTCACCATAAGCTTCTCCAAATAGGCTCATCAGATACATTACACAGAGGTGCAAGAGGAGCGGAAAGATGGAGCAAGTAGTGGATCAACTCATATTACAGAAAGGCATCTCTCTAGTTATATAATAGCAATTCTTTCTGTGTTCCTAGAGGCCTCCAACATTTTCTATGTTTCTAAAAAATTTATCCACAACTCGCATACTCTAGAATTATCCCATCAGAATAGTTCTTCTATTGAAAATGCATTTTCTGTAAAATTCTTAACAATATGCAGGAATAATTTGAACCTGCAAAAATTGTTCAATTTGCCATTTAGAAAATAAAAATAAAAACATGATTATGATTTATTTCAAAAACAATTAGAATGAATCATTAAAAAAAAAGAAAATTAATGGTTGGTTTTTAGTTCAACAAAGCAATACACAACATTTTCCTTGTCACATTTCCTCATGGAAGGTGTAGTTCAGACTACCTTTCTTTTCTTTTTCTTGTAAGTCTTGGTTTTATCTTCTATCGCACAGGAAGGGCTGTATTTAATTCCTGTGATGTGTTGTAATGCTTAGTGAATTGGGAGACAGGGCCCAGCCAGGCAGATTAGCCTGTAGAAGATGGGAATATCAGGGTCCCAATATTACATGGTGCCTTTGGCTAGATCTCTAAATTATGACATAGAAATGATTTGCAATCCCAGCTCTGCTTGCTTGCTGTGTGACATCTTGGGAAATACATACCACTCTCCTGT
Source organism: Dromas ardeola (assembly GCA_013398915.1). Lineage (NCBI taxonomy): Eukaryota > Metazoa > Chordata > Aves > Charadriiformes > Dromadidae > Dromas > Dromas ardeola. Next base: position 96,756 of record VYZM01006423.1, on the reverse strand, counting down.
GTCTAAAAGGCAGTGCAAAGAGAGTGGAAATTTGAAAGAAACAATTCAGAGAAGCCACTGACTGCTGCTGCTTTTAAAATTCTGACTTTTAATGTGTTATAAAAAATTAGAATATTACTATTAGCTCAAAATCTTAAACAATACTGAACTAGGAGACAGATCATTTTGGGATGTTACGTACTATGAAAGCGAGAAATAGACTGTCCATCCTGCCTACAGATTGGTACAGGGCAACTGTGGGTATGTATTATACCTGCTGACCTCCATGCTTACTGCTGCATATTTGTGCCTGTTTTGCTTCATGTATTGTGTTAGGTGTGTATTTCGAAGGACCATTTTTCCTTCTATTTTATCCTGAATTTGCATTTTTCTATATGTCCTTAAATATTAGTAAATTCACTTTTCATTAAAATGCAGGTAGTTTCTGACACACAGAAAGTCACTGTCATACTAGATCTCAAAAACGACAAAGCCTGCAGGTTTTGCTACCTACATAGTAAAATGATTTGGAATTCAGAAAAACACTCTGTATTCAGAGCAGCAACATCAGACTTTCCTGAATGCCTTGTTTCAGTTCTGAAAGATGATGGAGATTGTTCCCTCCCTGTGTTATACATATCAAGTGTAACAAGTGTACTATTTCTGTTTGTTTGAGAATACCATGAGAATATTTCTGAGAATAGGAGAGTTTTCCAACCCCAGTCAAGTAAGACTTATGTAATGTTTTTAGACACACAGAACGGGACTGGCTGTGTTTAGCATTACCTCTACCTTCTTTTGGACCTGCGGAAAGTTCTTTGTATGGGAGAGAAATGTGTCAAATATATCAGCTGGAGGCAGGAGGAATTTACATGCACAGCTATCCCCAGCAGAATCTTACATTGTCCTGCCATGTGTCACAGAAGAAATAGGTCCTTCACACCCTAGATTACCCACTCGATCAGTAGAATGTAACAGAGAAGAAGCTTTCGGACATTCTGGGGCATTGCATTAAGATACTGATTCTGGAAACATTTCTGTAGTGTTTGCTAGCTATCCACCCTCAGCAGAAAGAAATTTGGATTGTTAGGACCTAAAAATTTGATCCCACAATGCAAATGTGAGAGCATGGTTGTAAAGACATTTAAGCCAGGCCTGTAGAGAGAAGAGAGAGACTCTTTGTTCCTACCTACCCCTACTCACAATGGTACCAAAAGATTTTTCTCTCTGGGTGTTTTTCATGTGGAAAAATGCTGACTGAAAGCTGTGTACAGCTCCTACAGGGGCCTTGGTTTCTTCACATCTCTTTAATTTTATCTTCATTGAAATATTTTTTCTGATCTGGTTCATAGTCCATTCGCTATAAGACTTCTTGATCCACTACATAGTTTTGATACTTCACTCACTGGATTATTGTCTGTTCCCCTCCTAGTTCTGAACTCGTTAATGGTGTTGAAATGACTAGTTGGAGACAGCTTGTAGGCAGTAAACAGAAGGTGTAATATACATCCCAGTGCTTTCTGAAGTATAGAAAACCTACTTTTTGTGAGATAAGCACTTCTTTCAGCTTACAAGAGTTTTCAAACCTTAGCATGACAGCCTTTTTTCATATCCTGAAATGTACATGCCGTGAAAACATTCAGGCATATAAATGGAATTAATGCATTGAGTTCATTATGGTATCTTGACTGAAGCTACTCCCAAGGATGATAAAGCACTTTGGAGTCTTGTTGGGTTTGGCGTGACTGGCTCCCAAGGCTATCTTTGAAGGATATTGTGACTGCTGTGGAGAGTCAATGGACCTGTAAATGTACCGTCCCTTTGATGGCCTGTGGATTTCTGACAACCTGAACATATCCCTTTTAGGCTACTGTCCACACCATTTTCTATGAAGAGGAAAATGTTCATTAATATAATTTCTTTCTCCATATGATAATATAGGGCAGGAATCCCATGTCTGGCTCTCATGAAATTCCAAAGAAATAATGCAAACCAACGCTGAAGTATATTCTTACTATCTTCATGTATAGTGGTAAGAATATTTTTTTTTTCTTTATTTTCTTTTCTTCCTGGAAATAGTTGGTCTGTTTAGACGGGAAAGCACTGAGGTTGGTCAGAGGGGCAAAGCAATTTATTGAGTTCATGGAAGGTGAAAGAGCTGAAATTACAGGCGCTTGACTTAGTGCACTGCCTGCATTCCCTAAAGTTCCCAAACCTGCACTCAGCATGGGGGTTTGTGATATTTTAATGGCTCCTTTCCTTTCAGCATGTGGATATGTATTTGTGCACCAGGCATCTCAGAAAAGGGGGTTTGGCTTTTCAGTAGTCAGCAAACTTCATCTCTGTGTAAAAGATAGTGTTTCTAGAGCAAGGAATGAGTACGCACTGCAAAGCAGTTAATCCAATTAGTTAGATGAAGTAGATGTTAAGTTCTATTAACAAAGAGTTCTAGCTTTCTCCTCATTAATGAAAATAGAGAAATCTTTTTCAAAGAAATCTCCAAGCTTCCAGTTTGTCTGGCTGTTTCCCTCTCTGTTCTGCTTTCAGTTGTGGGCTGTTTTGTTTGGTTTTTTTTTTGAAGTGAACTGTTGATGGAAATAACATTTTGGAGACTCTAGGATCCTGCCCATGGGAAGGAAACGGGAAGGATGAGAAAATCTATAAAGGAAAGAAAAAAAATTTAAAAATCATATCCTTCTCCCTGTCATCTACACCAACTGTTTTTTTAAATTCTTTCTTTCTTACAAGACTGTGCAACTCCTACTGCGTTGACAAGTTCTTGTTCATCTATAGGTCCTCAAAATAGTAGCTTGTGGAAAGATGACACACAAAAGAACATATGCCTTCTACAGGCTTGAAACAATATTTAGCTCTATCAACACTAGTCAAAGCTCTTAATCACATTGCTCCATGCAAAAGTTGTGGTATCATCAATGTTCCAACAGCATCTTAAAGGAACTTTCAGAGTCAGTAACATCACTGGGTGCAATTTTTCCCCCTTTAACTACCGATGTGCACTCTGAGAAACAGTCTTCTCTCACACTCAGCTTTTCCTTGCAGAAAACATTTCTAAGGTTAAGAAATAAGTTACTTGCAAGAAGTGTCTCAGAAGGACGACTACAGACATCCAAGGCAGCAAAAGGATTGTTGTGCCTATTACCACCTAGTGTTTGCATTTCTCTGAGTATCATACTTGGTTTTTATAGCAGACACACCTAAAGTGTAAACTTATGACCAACATGCCACTATTCACTTACCCGATCAACATTTTATTGGTAGAAAATATCTGGCAGATAGTTTCAAACTGCAATGGTAGGAAGCACTTTGTATTGTTCAGATGCAGCACGCAGACACAGTTTGTATTGGGCTAGGTACAACATTTTACCAATTTTGTTTTTCACCACCTATTCTCTGAAGGAGAGATGGAGATAACAGTGGAAGTGGAGTCCCAGAGAGGATGCACAGTATACTGTTTGCATGTAGAGGAGACACAGAGGGACTACTGCAACTTATGTTCAACTTTCAGGAAGGAAATAAAACCAACAACCTTGCTATGGCAATGTCCTATCCATTTTCTTACTGAAATAACAGTCCTCTGCAGACATAAAACATGACTTTTATATATGCCTACCACAAAGTTTCAATATTTCAAGAAACAGCGCAAGATTTTTTTGGCTTATTACATTGCCTTCTAATGGTACACTTTCTCCCAAGACTCTGCCACAAGGTTCACAGAAGAGATGCCCTGTGGATTCATTTCAATATTTTGCACAGTTGCCTGGGATTGCAGGAATTAGATGATCCCAGTTGTCGTTCCTATTCCTGTGCTCCTAGGAGGGGTCCTTCTGCAGACCCTTATGTGCAGTTTCTGTTGTACTTTATACAATCTGTCTCTAGCCTTCTGGGATACATTAATCGCCTTTGATCTGGATTATGCCTTTCCTAAGACACATGCCTTCTTGCAGGTGCAAGTCTCAAGTAAACAGGATGTACATGCCTGTAAGTTACTGATAGAATGGTAGAAACTACTTGAAAGTCTGACCTGTACTGGGGTTCACTGAGCTATAATGCTGGTCCAGGCAGCTGCCTGCATTTCTTGTGCTGCCTCTCACAAACTCTGAGATCATGCCAACAAAACTGCTACAGACTCAGGTTTAGCAACAAGCCTCAAACATTTGGATAGCTATGAAATAGCAAAAAAAAAAAAATAGAGAGAGAAAGAAAAGAGCTAAGTATGCCTATTTAAAATTAAAAGGAAAAGAGCAGAACCCTAAGTGCTGAGACTTTCATCTGGCGTATCTGTCATCCAGACTAAATTGTGGCCCTAATGTATGGGAGGAAAACAGAAAATTGCCACATACACACAGTCACATAATAAGCAAATGTTAATTGATGTGCTTTGTTTGTGATAGCTCCTGGGAGATTTGCAATGAGCAAGGCTTTTCTGTATGGGCAATTCTGCAGCATATGCTAGCACATCTAGGAAGAGTCATCATGTCTAAGTACTTTCTACCATCTGCTAGGAAAATTGAAATATTGAAAGATTTCTCTCTCTTTACCCCAGTGCATTTATATATGTAACTGTGATTTCAGTCCTGTCCTTTTTGACCCACGAGGCTAAATGCTATGTTCTCAATGTTCTGTGTAGCTCTCTACTGGGAGTCTTTTATAGAGAAAAATACATAAATGTAGGCATTGACACACACTAATACACATGCATGTACGCAAATACACACAAAATATGGTATTTAGTTTCCTGTGGGTAAACCACATTGCTGAAATGACACAGGAACATAAAACAAAATGATTTTTCTGACAAAGTCAACTTTCCAATTCTTTGGTTTGGGTTCACCTTTGCACTGTGTGGTTCAAGGATAGTAATTGTTCTTTACTGACGTGGATTCATCAATCACTTTAGCTTTTAGGCTGCCTACCTCCCTCCCAACCCCTGAAAACAGACACTTCAGTTCTCAGTTGTGCCTGTCCTGTTGTTTTTGTGGTCCAAAAGGCGTTCTTGACTCCAGGTATTGATTCAGGGGGCCCATAGCTGCTCCTTCCTACCCCTGGTGACAGTCGTTCATCCATTAACTGAGGATAATGGAAACCAACGCTATTCTGGGCATGCCCTGTTCTTCCAAAGATTTCTAGCAGAATATGGGGTGGTTGCTGGTGGATCTGCAAAATTACACACTGTACTAATGGAAGAGTTTCAAGGTTCAAATACAAGGTGACAATAATAAATTAAAAAAAAAAAAAAAGGCTTGCCAATTAGGTCCATGGCCAGAGATTTCCTTCTGACCTAATTTATGTCTCCTTTGACCATCATAACATGCTGCACTAATGTGCTTTAAGGAGACTTGGCTAGGGGTCCCATCTCAAAAAGACTGTGTCATGGAAACTTTCACAGAGAGCCACAGGATCTCAGGTAAGGATGAGCCTAGTATGCTAACCCTAAATGAAACATAAGGGACTTTCTTGGCACGTAGAACATTTCAAGATGAACTATCTTGTCATGTAGAAATCATCATGGAAATTCTGGATCTATGCTCAAAGAGGCTAGCGTGACACTTAGCTGCCCTGGAGGCCAGCTGGAATGAGTGCACCACATGTTCTTTGTCCTTTTCAACCAAAAGGCAGCAAAACCTACATCTTCTATTAGCAATTACGATATTGTGAATTCCTATTTTAGGTGTGTAAGCCCTTTCTAAAATTTATCTATCTCAGGTCCTCTGCAATTGTGAAGGCAAAACTACCACAAAGGAAGGAAAAAGGAGGACAGATTTCCCATGAACTGCAGAGACTAAGTTCCTGTGCATTTGATTTGTGTCCAGAGCCCTCTTGTGAACTCCAGGGAGAGCTCTATAAAATATTAAAAATAGAAAAGCAAACATATAACTGTACTTCTCCCCTTTAGTGTGTAAGAAAAGGGAATACTCAACCTCTTGTTTCTAAAGAGCAGATGAGAAGTTAAATGCAAATTCACAACACAGAAGGAATTTTTACAGGTGATATAAACGCTGGAAAAATAGGATTTATAGCAGACTTGCTGACGCTGCTGTAATGATACAGTGATGCCAGTAGAAAGCTTTTCTTAAAGAAACTAAAATGTTTAGAACTTGAAGAAAATCGTAGAAATAAGTTGTATACTTTCTAGCTTTCTTAGTTGAGTTGATGTACCTGCAAAACAATATTAAAAAACACATCACAAAAACAAACAATCTGAATGATGCTAAAAATGATTGACACACAAACACAGAAAAGCATGTTTTCTTCCACCTGCTTACCATTACAAGGACTGATAGGGAAATAAAATGAATTCTGACTGACTGGTAAAGGGCTGCATAAAGATTTATAATATTCAGTAAATAGTTTGTCATTGGTATTTTAAAGTAAAATTGACAGGATACGACATCCTATTTACTTCCAAGAAAGAGCAATTATGTTATCTACATACAAAGTAACTGATTATAACATTACATGACATTTTGAAGCTAACAGCTTCACTTACTATATCCAAATTATGGCCAAGAAAAATATGCCTTATGGGCTTCTCACTTGATATTTTAACTTAGAGGAGAAAAGTAATTAAAAAATAGGCAAGGACATCCTCACCAACTTGAGATGAACAAGAAGGGAAACATGACGCTAGAGGGCTTGTGTTTTTGTTATGGTAAAGTACACTTAAACAAATGGGAAGAGAAAAGATCCTCCTCTCTCTCTCTCTGAAATACAGACAGAGTTTTTAATTTGCCTCCTTTAGGAAGCCAACATGCTCCTGAAATGAGGGGTGATTTTGGTCTTTTGGAGATAGGTTACATTGCATGTGTTTATAAAAGTCACTACGGAGTTGTACACTATCCTACTGAAATGCAAAGAGTATAATTTCCAGCCACTGAAACTAAGTATACACATTTTTACACATCTCATTTGCCTGCATAAAGCCAACATTAGCAGTTCTACATGTGATTAGTCCACAAGGGCCAATCATGTATTCAGAAGGTCTGCTTTCCCCACCTGTGCACAAAACCGCCTGTTTTCATAGTCTCCTGGCTGGAGAAGCCAAACTGCCTACGCACACAGCTACCAACCAGCATGTCGTCCTTAAAGTCTTCAAATACCCTTATGAAAGACTGGGCGCTTAGAGGACCTCATAAGGGCCTTTGAAGACTAGAGAAAATTAAGATTTAGTATCTTGGCTTAGACGTAGCGTTCCAAATATGAGACAACATCCAAATAGTCAACAATGTGAATTTTTACCTTGTTTGTGATTTTGTGTTACTGATAAATTAGTGCATGTTTTTAACTATATTGATAGAAACAAAGGCATTGACACAGAAAGAAGCTATGGAAAGCAGAATTATACTCTACATGATTTTTTAATAGTTCTCTGTAGATGGATTATGACCCAGATAATTTTTGCCATCAACTCATTCCAAGCAGTTTATTACGATATGTCTAATTTCAGGGATTTTTTTTTTCTTTTTCTTTTCATTCAGCAGGGGAGGCAAATGGTCCAGCAAATCCTTGCATAAGTTGAAATTCAAAAGGTCCATCAGGTCCTGGGACCCACCCCCACTACATGGGCTGGAGACTTGCCAGCATGCTATCTCAGCTCTGTTTACCGCCCATTAGTCCCAGCATGCCTGTACAGACACACCATACAATGCAGCGTCCACACCACACGAAGAGTGGCGGACAGGAAAAAGCTGCACCCCCCTATCTGAAAAGATACACTCTGTTCTCCTCCTGTTTGCAAAGACAGATAGAGATCATCTCATGCTGATGACAGTTACATTTAATAATGCTACAGACTGCCTTGATCCTGTGAATTCAATGCCTGAAAAAGTTCAGCAAAATATGTTCTGAGGAAAATTAATCTGTCTGAATCGGGTCTGATCTTTATGATGAAACACTTATGTGCTTTGCATTTAGACAGCCTTGTCTGTGTGTCGTCTCAGTCCAGTGCATTATCAAGTTAGAGTAAGCTTTTAAATAAGGAAATATCTTGCTTGAGATTAAAGTGCATTGTGAATATAATTTGAATCAGGTGCTCTGGAAATTTTGTTCCTAGGAGGGTAACCAGCAATCAAAATAAAATGAGGTCATTCAGTACCGTACAAAGTGGTTAAATAAAGATTTTACAGGCCAATCATGTAGTCCTTCCACACACAAAGGTAACTTTTAGGATTTCAGCAATATTATCAGAGTGGTAATAATGTTGACATTTCAGCCACACAATAAAAAGTTCTGTACCCAAAGCATTAACCATTTTATTTGCCCAGAGTGAATACAAGTAAGTTACAATTTTATGTGTATGATAGAAATCTATGGTGTTATTTTGTTATGTAAAAATATTTCAGAATCGACCCTAAAAATGTCAGGAAAACACGTTGCATCCGGAAAGTTTTCTCCTTCTGAATACAATGAGAGCTCAGAAATAGTTACCCTACTCAGTCACATTTCTAGAGACAATATGTGCGTATTCTACTTGTTGGCCAAGTATATAATTACTAGATCTCGGTGAATAACACCACGTTTAAACAGACTTGAGATGGTTTATGCATAAAATGTATCAAAGTTGAAAATATAGTTCAAACACATGGTTCTATATGACCGTGTTTTTTTTAAAAGGGAAGATGATAATACACAACAGTCATGATGACCTTAGCTACTGTCTATGTTTTACTTACTTTTCCATGCTGTGATGATTTTCTTGTATCTTTCTGTGTTCATGGTACACCAAGTTAGTTCACATCTCTAGTCTCTTGAAGATGAAATTAATATTATAATTATGATTAAGAAATCACTTTCATCTTGTAGATGTTCTTTTACTCTCAGCATCAACAGAGACCAAGGAGCGCTCACACTGTTTGTTCTCCATATCATCTTTTGATGGTCAATAATAAATATGACTTCTTGACCTGAAACAATAACTATCCAAATGATTTCTCATCAGATTAGCATATCAAAGGTCATACTACAATATGAAAAGATATTCTTTTCTTTCCTTAGAGTTCCTTCAGTGCAACTAATCCTAAAATCTGAACCGCTTTCAAGGATGGTAAAATACTGTGTGAAGAGATAGGAACATATAAATGTACTAAAGCTTTTGGCAACAGATAAAGCTGCTTTTTTCCGTCATGCGTATCAAAACCACAATGTGTCAGACTGGAGATGAAGCATGACTACAGTCTGCTGCATGAATAAGGGAGAATATAACCCAGAAACTCTCTGCAGTAATTTGGAAAACTGTATGAAGCTGCTTTGAGATCCAAAAATTAATGGCTTCTAACAACAGGAATAACCTGTGCTCTGGAAGGAGTGTGCAGGCTCGGCAGCTTGCTAACCTGGAGAGCAAACGCTTTCATGAAGACAGATACCCAGACCCTCATAGCTGAGATTAGTGTTATTCAATGAACAGATGTGAATTTCAAGTTCAGACGCATTCTGTATATAGCCTAATCATGGGTAATTGAAATTAGGACTGCCAGCTATAGCTTTCACTGTTCTCCCATTTCTCAATAACTTAATTTGACTGGAACTACCAGCCATCACAGCTGAACTCCAGCCTTATTTTAGCTGGGTCTGACAGCCAGAGCCTTCTGGAAGTGTTTGCAGCATCTAAGGACTGCTTTGGCATGTCAGCAACAGAGGTACGTTCCTTTCTCCTGACGTAGTCTGACACCAGCACCTGGAGCGGAACTGGAGTGCTGGGGCAGCCACATGAGCCATTCCTTTCTCATTGCCACCACTGCCAGAGCAGCGTGGAGAATCTGGAAGAGGTGAAGAAAGGGACAAAAGCCAAGGGGGCTGTGATATTTCAAATTGGCTGAGCATCCAGCCGAAAATCTGCTGAAAATGCAGTGAAACTCCATTCAAATACACCGTCCCTTGCTGTCCTTCTGCTCTGAACCCCTATTTTCCTTTCCTGTGATTGGAAAGTGAGACATTGGTGGGTATATAAAATTGAATTTGCTTTTTTCATTTGTCCTCTGGGAATTCTCTAGTCTGTTAAGGCTGTTCAAACTGATCCTGAGATTCTGTTGCATCAGCATAGCAGGGAATCTGGCTCTCATCTGTTGCACGTAACAGATTGGTATAAACATGAAGGCAATTTTACTGGGTTCAACCGTGCAATGGATGGGAGTTCTGTCAGTCACAGTTTAAGCATCATAGCTTATGGCCTCCAGCCTGCATCCTCCTGGGGTACAGGGTGAAATGCAGCTGTTCTTCCTTGTTACAGTGCTACCCAAGGTTAGACTTCTGCTACACGTTGTGCTCAGGACAATCCTTAGAGCGAACTTAAACTTAAGCTAAGGCATGTACGTACAGCACAAATTACAAACCTAGGACAAATGTACTCCAAAACACTACTCAGTCAGGGTAGTTATGAGATCAGCCCTAAACTGTTTTATTGTACAACACATAAACAACACACTTTTGGTGGATCTGCTCAGTGATTTTGTGAAATCTAGTAATGGAGCAAGTTCTTTCTCAGTACCTGATCTATATCGTGACAGCTGAACAGTTATTTACCAAATATTTGTCAGTATTTGCCAGGCTGCGGGCCACAGTACATGTTATTTGTTTGGGCAGGCTTTTCATTTAATTTAGCAGTAAGAAATATGGCTTGGTTGTTAATAAATAAGGACTCTGCTGAATTCCCTTGATTTCCTATTGATTTTTCTTATTGATACATAGGATTTAGTTCCTTTAGAGACAGATGACACTGTTAATTTATAAACAAATAAATACACTGACTAGCTGCTTTAAGACTAAATTTTAGGCAAAAGCAGTTTATTTAGTTCTCTTTTTAAGTTTTAGTGCAGTCCTGCTTTAGCTCTACAAAGAAGAAGAGGTGTCTGGAGCCTAGTATTCTCTTGGGCATCATCCAACAACTGAACAACAGCTTCTTCTGCTCTCTGCCTACCCAGTTTTCCCCAGAGGCCTGTGACTTCTGCTATTTGGGAAGAGGATTCTCATTTCTGCAGTACTTTTCCCTCTGTCTTTAAGCCCCCCTGGTACCTGTGAGAGGAGACTTGTCCCAGTGTCTACTGCTGATCCTGGAAGCATCCGGTGACTAGTCACTGTTGTCTCCAGCAACAGCTGAGACAGAAGCACTGAGCAATGCTGGTTTGGATGTACTCATTGCTGTAAGGCATTTCATTCGGAATAAGGCAATGGAGAAGCGGAGTGAAAAAAATAAAGAAAAAAAAAAGAATCCCTTGGTTATATGTTAAATACTATTTGCATTTAAAAAAAAAACTTGAATAAATAAAATCTCAGAGCCAGATGGGTAGTGTATTTTCCTCTCCCACACATACAGCAATTTCTGTACTGACTGATGTGCACATGTATCTGGTGGAGGTTCTGCTGACACCATAATATGCAGAGACATGCCAACTTTCTCAGTTGATTCTTTTCCCTCAAACAAAGGGTAAAACTAAGACCAGAGGACAGTAATTTTGACAGACTGCCTCAGCGTGTTACTGGAAAAATGACATGAAGAAAAATCAGGAGGAAAAGATAGTTTATTAAAATAATCTTCCATCTTAGCCAAACAAAAATCTGTTTGGCTTATTTTTGTTCTCTTCTGTAGTATGTTGGTTTGTTTTTTAATGTTATTCTGCAAGAATGAGAAAAAGCAAACCAAGACAAAACAAAAAAATCCCAAACTCTTTGTCTTGACTGGTCCTGATGACACAAGGAAGTAAAAATTGCCTCTCGTTCCTCTTCAGCCATGTGTTATGTACCTGCAGAGTGCAGCTAAACCTGCACATCCAGCAGCTCACTCACATAGGGACCACTGCCCTGCAGTCTACAACACACAAAGGAATAGAGGTGATGGCCTCTTTCCAGACTTTCAACATCGCACTGGGTGACAACAGATTAAACCCCAGCCTGCATCTAGGTCAGCATAAAAGAAATATAGACAAAAAACATGTTTCCTACAAATACTTTTGGGTCTGAAGAATTGAACATGCAACAGGAAAGGAGGAAGTGCTGTGATCCACTTCTTTAGATGACACGTCTTTCTACGTGACATGTCTTTATTGAGCTTGCCTCAATTTCCTGACATTCAAGTGACTAATAGGTAATTTGTTTAATTGGATGACTGTGCTCAGAATATTTTTCTTTGACAGAGATAATATGCACATAGTTCTACCTGGCAGAAACTACAACAGGGTCTAGAAAAGCAGTGGCATTTTACTCCTAGGTGGGAAAGAATTATTTCCAAGAAATTGTCTTTTTCTTCTCTGACTTTTTGTAAAGTGTTTATTAGATGCTGGCATATGAAGACGTCTGTCAAAACCATTAGTCACCAAGGGCTTGGTTTTGTTCTGTTGTTAGATGGAAGGAAAAAAAGAAAAAATCTAAACCTTTCTAATTTAATCTTTGCCTGAATATCATTGCCACGGGCATGATCCTGCTCTATTTTAATTTACTAGCAAAATTTCTCTTTACTTCTGGGCAGGGGATCTGGTCCCATAGTACAGTAGAGTTTACAAGAAGCTCCTCTCATTCCATTTAACTTCAGCAGCTTTTCGTCCTCATTTTTTGCCAAATTACCTCTTTTTCTTTCTTCCTTTCTTTTGTCCCTTTTTCTTTAAACTGAGCAGCGTAAAGCAACACAATACCTACCTCTAAACTGTAATCCCACTCATATAAATTCAATGCCCTTGCTCAGTGGAATTGCACTTTATTTTGCAGTTCCTCTCCTTTACACCACTCAGAAATTGTACTTTCCCCTTTTTCGAAGTTCTTCCCTTATGCTTCTTCAGGCTCTTCTCCCCCTCACCTACAATTCCTCCCTGAAAGCACAGAGCTGCTTCAAGTGGAAACTATGTATCTTTAATTAACTGCCATATTAATTTATCTTCGGGGTAGCTTCCTCTTTCTTTTCCAGCTGCACTACTGCAATTTAAAGATTAGTAATTGTTAAATATCCATCACATGCAAAGTGAACTCTCCCTAACCGTTAACTAGAACATAGTGGCCAAAGCCTGTTACTTTCTCTCTCTTTCTTCTTCTTCAACACAGAGTTCAAGCAAAGGAGCAAAGCCATTATGCCCAGATAAGCAAACAGATTTCTCTCCCCCTGATGGTTTCAGTGGCCTAGGTAGCAATATGCTGTTTATAGTCCGATTTTCGGACTGAGGTGGGCAGGGCAGGACCTCACAAGCCAGGACCTGTCCGACCACCTCCTGCCCCTTCTGACAGGGGAACACCCACGTCTCCTGGGGCATCTGGCCCATGTTGTGCCCTGACAATATCCAAGCTGTCGCTTTTGCTTGCTCTTCCTTCAGTTACAAGTATAACACACTAAACTCATTCATCCACTTAGGTAAATTGTCCATCAGGCATTTTTACATCAAGGGTACAAAAGCAGAGTCAGCAAAGACCTGTCACAGGGCAAAGTATGTCACTGGAAGAACTGAGTTCTTTCTCAGCATCTCTTCCTTCCTTTTGTCTCCTTCTGTCTTTTCATTGGCTTTTGCGATTGAAAATCGCCTTTATCTTAGATAAGCATGCAGGTGCAACCTTACCTTGGCACACATCCTTCCCATCATAAGATATCGCTGAGCTCCCTTGTTGTACAACTGAAGCACAGCTGTAAAAAGTGCCTTCTCTACCTCCTAATTATTTTGCTTTGTAATAGAGAAAATAGATTTTTATATTGTTCCTTACCATGAGTCATACTGTATAACCATAACTGGTATTCATTAATTCTCAGTGGCTACTCAGCTTTATTGCAGGTTGCAAAGCCTGTACCTTTACATGCTTGTCAGGTACTAAAGGCACATTTGTTTTGCAATGTTGTTGAAGTGAGCGATGGGGAAGCCTTACTAGAGCAGAGGTAGTCAAGAAAGAGTTTAAGTACTACCATTGCTATTTTTACTTCAGACTCTGAAAGGTTATGCTTCCCTTTGGTCTGGCATTATAATGAATTATTCTAATCATCAGACTATTCATTTTACTTAAAGCAGTAATATTTTAACAGAGGCAGTTATTTTAATTAGTGAGGGAGAGCTATCTTAAAGCATATAATGTAAAAAGAGATTGTGTTATAAATGTAGAGAGCAGTTAGAAAAAGGCATCAGAATGTGAGCTATGGATGGAAAAACCCACCCCATATACAGAAAGAACAAATAATGCAAACTGTGTCAAGTTAGATTCAAGCTTTGTCCTCATTTTTGTAACTGTAATATGGTAGCTCAATGTGCGTAAAAAGCCATTTATGGATCCTGCTCTAGATCTTACAACATTAGATTACAGTTTTCTGCTAGTGGTTGATAGTTGTGGTACAGAATAAAGTATCACAATAAACTTTCAGGTTAAACTTCTTGGATTGGTTTTGATACACTGTTTGAGAATTATATGTAATTGTTATTTAGTTGGTTGTGCCACAATTTTGTCAATAAGATGTTGGTAACAGGTATTTCTTTTTGTGTGCAGCCAGGTACATACCCGATACATTTGTTAATGTTTTCTCTTCTACTTGCATTCACTTTTGTGTGGTCGAAAGATACTACAAAGCATAAAGTAAAAAAAGCCTTTTCTTCTCAGGGGAACTCTGTGAACATTCAGCTGTTAAACAAAAGCATTGCCAAAGACATACTGTTTTTTGTTTTTTTTTTTTTTTTTTTTTTTTATTTAAGGTAATTTTGGGACGGCAGTCGATGGGAGTAAAGTGACAAAAGTTGTAGCACTGCTGAGTCAGTAAGGATCACTTTTCCTAAGAACCTATTACTGAGTCATAGCAGTTCCAAGAATCAACATACCTTCTTTTATATAGCATGTTTTCAGGGCTTCTGGCTCACTGGAGTCATTAAGCTCCTGTAGCACATTTCATAGAACACTGGTCATCCTCCCCACTGTCTTGAACTAAATTCAGAATGCAATGAGAGAATGCAATAATGTTTTAGGTTACATGCATCTGTGTGTGTTGGGGATCAACTTTTTTCCTCCTCCAGTTGACTTTAACTACTTTTTTTTTTCTCTGAGAGAGAAAAGACCTGTTAGCTAGAGTAGTGAAGATGCCCTCTTCCCTGTTAGATTCATGCAAAAGGCATAATGGAAGGGGAGAGGGAGGTGCTGATTTCTTCTCCCTGGGATCCAGTGATAGGATGTGTGGGAATGGTTCTAAGCTGAGTCAGGGAAGGTTCAGACTTGACACTAGGAGACCTTTCTTTACTGAGAGGGTGGTCAAACGCTGCAACAGGCTTCCTAGAGAAGTGGTTGATGCCCCAACCTGTCAGTATTTAAGAGGCACTTGGATATTTGATGACACAATTTAAGATTTGGACGGCCCTGAAGAGGTCAGGCAGCTGGACTAGATAATCACTATGGGTCCCTTCTAACTGAAATTCTATTCTATTCTATTCTATTCTATTCTATTCTATTCTATTCTATTCTATTCCGTTCCATTCCCTTCCATTCCCTTCCATTCCCTTCCATTCCCTTCCATTCCCTTTCATTCCCTTCCATTCCATTCTGATGAACTCAACATTTTACATTATAGCTCTTTGTATTTCCACACATATATGTCCTTGTGTAATATTCAGGTGTTCCAACTTTCATTTCAGGCTCAGCTACTGGACTGGGTACAGCTACTGGTCTAGGTACAAATCATTAGCCTTACGTATCTTGTCTTATTGCAAGAACCAGGAGACAAGTAAGATGTGAAGTGCTTCTCAGACCTGAGAAAGAGGTCCGTCTCAGCTTGAGACAGAAGGTCTCGCCATTTTTTCATATGGTCCTGGGCTTTCTCCACCCATGTCTGGAAAGGATGTCTTTTCTTCCTCCCTGGCTCAGTTCTCTAGACAAAACCAAAAATTTAGATTAATAAGAAATGAAGAACAATAAATAAAGTTGTTAAAAGAAAGGCCTTAGGGATCAGAGAATAAATTATTTTATTTTTTTCTTGTACTTAAATCTCAAAGTGTTTTCCTTGCCTTTGACAAGAAAATCACTAAGTCCTATCCTGCAAAAAGCAGTGGGAGAATGATGGGCAGAAAAAGCACGCTCATGAACATTGTAACTGTCTAGATCTTCCTTTTATGGATCTTGGAGGTAAATTTACTACTAAATGCATGCCTAAATGTTTGAAGGGGCTTTCCATATAAGCAGAAACATGCAGGAATGAGGGAAGAAACTGCCCAGACTTAATTTAAGGAAAACGTCAGAGAGGTATATGCCAAATTTCTTCCTGGTAGTGAGACCAGCTTAAATCAATTGCTCAGAGCTTTTGTTAATTTCTATGCTTTCCATATCGACCGGAACAATTATGGATAAGTTCTTAAATGTTTTCAATAGCTAGATACTTCCTGAGCTACAGGGCAAGTAACATAGTTTACGACACCAGCCATAAAGGAGTTCCAATGATAAATCATGAAGACAATAATAATAATGGAGAATAGGAACTGGTGTACTGCAGAGACTCTGGAATGCTTCAAGCTCTGTAACATCCAGTGAATGAGAACATCGGTTTCTCTGTCTTCAAAGTTGAACATCTCTAAAACCACCACCACCACCACAACAACAACAACAACAACAACAACAACAACAACAACAACAACAACAACAACAACAAACCAAAAAAACAGAAACCTCAGAAACTGTCAGCCTCACAGTGCTATCCATCTGGTCCACCTGCAGGCAGCAGAGCTGTCTAAAATCCCTTTCTACACCCACAGTCTCCTAGTACTATTGCATCCGTTTTCCTAAGGGAAAGGTTAAAGCCACATGCCTTAGCAGCATTAGCTACCACATGGATTTCCATTCATAAACCTGACAGTGCTTGTGGGGTAGCAGGCTGTGCACAACAGCTGCTACCTGACTCTGTCCCCATCTGTCTTAATGATTCCCCTCCCTAGACCTGTCAGGACCCAACTGCACAACATTTGTTATGGGCTCCCAAAAAGGAGCAGCTGAACCCTCTTCCAATTGGCCTTCCTTCTTAAAGGACAACACCAAGTGTTCCTGTTATTTCCTCCCTTTCCTTCACAGCACCGGTAGTCTCACATTTAATACAGAATAAAGTTTATTTTTCATCACATGAGGCTTTCACACAGTGATTGACAGTGACACACATGTAACTCCTTGAAGATGTTACTCAGGGGTGGGCACCCAGCATGAGGTGCTTGTGCAGGATGCCTGGAATGGGGACGAAAGGACAGACACCTTTGTTGCTAATACCCTGCCCTGCACCTTGTAGGTGATTGTGCTGACCTCTGTGAACTTCCCTCCCAGGTGGAAAACCATGTTCCTCTTCCCCCCAGGCTCATCAAACTCTCTCCAAACAGCAAAATGTTTATTTTCAGAAAGGACTGAACAGTAGTAAGTCGTTTTTCAAACACTGTGAAGGCCAAAGCGAGGCTCTTTCTCTAGCCAGCTTTTTCCTCCACATGGCACAGACCTACCATACATAACACTATAGCATATTTACTTAAAGGCTAGCAGCTATGCTTATTTCTGAGCTGTGCAGGCAACCCCTCTAGTAAAAGCAGCAATTGTGAAGTTCCAGGTGAACAATCACACATATCTATCTTACTCAAAAAAAACTATACTGGAAGAAGAGATTTGTTGATTTTTAAGGTTCTATTATTTACACGCACCAAGTGTAGCCCTCTTGTCTCTTCAGCACACCGTTTTAGAAAAAAAAATCAATATTGTACAAACACTTCCAAGATTTTATAGGTTTGTTGGGGAAGCAGTGCCTACAGCCTCCTTGGTTACTATGAAACAGTAATTTCACTTTACAGAGTAAATCTTGCAATTCTCACATCTTTTATTGTTCACATATAAGCAAAACTGGCTGAGTGGGGACAAATCTGTGGGACTGGATTATGCCACTCTCAAAGGCTACTGTTACAGCAGTTGGCAAATAAAAATTTACTGTGGGACTAAATTAATTTGTAAAACAGCAGAAATCTATTGACAGCAGCAAGAGATTATGTGTGTCTAAGAACAGGCTTTGTTCCTGCTGCCCAGAATACGTAGGACTTGATTTTTTCAGACTTTAAGCCTCTATTAATATAAGTTAAAAGTCAAAGGCAGGTATGCCAAATTAGAACTTGGAATTCCATCTGCTTTCGAAGAGTTTTTAATATTTATACTAGACATTATGAAGAGCTAGAAAACTGTCATGACAAAGAGAACGTTTGGTTTATAGTAAATAAAAAGTAAAGGTAAGGTAATCTAGAGAATCCATGTCAATACTGGGCATTTATGTAAAATAATCATATGAGTCTGCATTTGAATCTTGATCTAAGGATTATTTCCTTTTGGCTGAAGTATGTATGTCTTCAGAAGATTCCAAACCCTTTTAACCTTACGTAAAGAACAGAGTACTGTAGTCAACAGCAAGGTCAGTTTCTCCTTTACTTTCAACAACCGATTTTGCACCACAAGATGGCAACCTAAAGCAATATTCTATAAAAATGACGTTGTGCATGATGTCTGTTAAAAATGCCTTCAAAATATTTCTATTAAACCTGTAAATCTGTATCAATCATGTTTTTAAAATAATCACGCCAACCTCTGCAAATCATAATATATATTTTGACTCACATCAGGGAGTCAAAACTATACCTATTTCTAAAATCCACAACATGGTAGTTGGATTATTTCGATAGAGAAATACCCTCAAAATTGTCTGAATACAGATAAACTATTTAATAAACTAAAAAAATGATAGTATATTAACCCATCTTTTTTTTTAAGTAGCAATAATGTTCATAATTAAAATATCGAGGGAGAAATGTCTCAACATGAGTGTAAGGCTTTAATTCTCCAGGGAACATTTGCAGTTTCCTAGCAATTAATTTAGCAGCTATTGTTTTCTATTATTCAGAACTAATGCAAATCCCCTAATAATGCCACAAATCTGACATTTTGCCCATGTGCAGTATTTCAGCAATTTACACTTATTTTAATTGCCATAAAAGATTATAAACAACTATATCCACTCGTAGCTCTAATACATGGAGGATGGTGAAATGGAGTGAAGGTGCTACACACTGTTTCAGTATTTACATTTATCTTTATCTCAATGGGATATTATGATTACTACATGATTACTGTACTTCAAATGAGTAGCTCATGGAGGGGAGCAGCCAGTTAAATGTCTAATAGTAAATGAATTCAGGTTGTTCTGAAAATAGTTCATCTTAGAGTAGCTGCATATATTATTTGATTCAGACCTTCAAATATGCCCACAACTGAAGCAACAAAGCACCAAGAACAATACTTAGCACTGGACATTCAGTAATTAAGAGAAGGTGAATATACTCATGAATATTAAATAAAAACTTATTAGATATACTGTGCCAGTGATTGTACACTTTGTGTCCATTCAAGCATATATTTACGAATAAACAGACCACAAAATTATACAGAGAAATAATGAACTATATGCAAACATTAGGAAGGAAATCACAGATGACCAATATTGATCCTTCAATATCTATGAATATTTTCAGTAGATATTAGACAACAAGACCTGTACTCAGTGAGGGAAGAAAATCAAAAGTCTTGCCATCTTTACAGTACAGTGAGTTTTACGCACTAATAACTAAAATGCAGAATTTTGAAATGGTGAATGCTCCCCAAAAAACTGTTACTCTACAGCATCCATGCGTCAAAGATAATAACAAATTAAGCAAAATAACTTGTAACAAACAAATATGTATACTAAAAAAAAAATCCTCCTGAATAGAGAGGCTAGGAAACAGAACAGAAAACAAAGCCCTTGTTTATTCAAACAAGTTATTCCCTACTAACAATTTACTCAGCAAAATGAGTTCATTTTGTAAGAGTTATAAGTAAACATTTTGTAAATGAGAAAGTATATAAAGTCAAGCTGATAGCAGACCAGAGATCAGAACTCAGAAATCTCTGGGCCTCTGTCCACCACAGTGTCATTACATATTTTATCTATCTGAATGTTACTTCCATTTTAGTATGCAATATTCATTGATCATGAACCATTATATATTTTTACAAGATAAGAAATCACTTCAAGCATAAGACATTTTAGACCAAAATTACCACGGCAAAATGAACCTACTTCGTGGCTTACTTTAAACAGAGGGATAGGTTTGAAAGAAGTTTATTTCATTTGGGTTGTTACTTTTCTGCAGTCTTCCCTGAGGCATGTTACAGCTGTGAGGAACAAAGTCAACAAGGTTTTCTCAGCACTCAGTATTCTCCCACCAGACTGATCCAAAACTTTACACCTAATCAGCTAACTCCCTCTTCTGCCTATCTTATTCACAGCAATATAGTTTGATGAAATTTTGAAGATGAGTATATGAGAATATATAAGGAAGATATTTCAGGTTAGTTATGCAAATATCCATCTCCTCAAAAGTCAGTAAAATAATGCAAATCCAGGACTCTCAGAAACCTACCATGCTTTGGAGTGAAATGCTAGTCACACAGCAAAGCTGCATTATCTGTGAAAGAGAAGGAAAATAGGATATTCTGCTATGCAGGAGGCAACGACAGATTATCGTAATGCTCTCACAGGGTAAAATTCCTGTTTGTGCAGTCAGTGGGCCTTCAACCCCAAGACATAGGCCCGTGGCCGAGAAGACAGGTGTGATTTGAGTTGAGCTGCAACTGTAAGACCTGGGGCAGGGTCTCTACCTTCGTATGAGTTTCAGAACTGAAATACAGATGAGAGAGGAAAGGCAGGACAGCTAAGGCTGCCCCCAGCATGCCCCAAAGAGGCATGTTGAAATAAGGAAAAGGAATGACCATGTCTCTCTCCTTTTTACACACCAGCTAGTGCAAGTGTGAAGCTTATTACCACACCAGGTGTAAGAACTTGATAATGAACGTCCCCTCCCCAGGCACTTGTCACTCATCGGCGGAGTGCCTCTAGCTGCCCTGCCAAAGTCACGTCTCTCTTTCCCCTGGTAATGCAGATTAGAGCTCTGGAAGAAAGGAAGCCCATGAGTACCTACAGAATTTTCAAGCTGCTTTTCTACATTTAGATGGAGGTGACTGCAAGACCTAGAAGCTGAGTATAGGTGTTAAAGTCCTGCCTGTAGCGTCTGATGTCCAGAATTAAAACAGCTGCCTTATAAAATAATAAGGCATTAGTAATTGCAAGATAACAGATTGCAAAAGCATATTAAAGAGCTGCCTAAAAAGAAACCATATGAGACTAGCCAAGTATAACAGAGCTGACACAGATTTGGAATTTGTGGAGAAAGCAAATTGGTTAAAGACATTTTACAACAATAAAAAGGACTATATATTTCCTTTTTTTAATCTTTTCCTTCATTCTTTACAAATCCATAATCTGGAGGTACAGAATGACATCTGACATGGTAGTTATTTATCTCTTTCTGTCTTATTCTCTCCCTATTTGTATGCGTATGTGTGTGCAATTACAAGTATCAAACTAAATACTTAAATATGCAATGATAAAATATGTGCAGTTATTTACATAAGCACTGCAGCCTGCGTATTTCAAAAGCAAGTTTAGTGGGTTCAGGTTTGGGAGTGTGAAATGTTAGTGCAATGCAATTCAACATCCACAAGGATGTTTTTCAAGCTGGAGACTTAAAAAATTGTCATGTAGGAACTCCCTAGTCACTGTTAAAAGTACAGACCCTTTTAGTTCCTTGTGATCACTATCTGAGCAATTCACCATAGTATCAGTGCTTTAGCAAATATTTTTTTGCACGAAATTTCTGTGATAATTTAAGAGGAGAGAAAATTGTTCACAGCAGAAATAGAAACCCATTTTTCACAGTATCCCAGCAAGAATCACAGGCTGCCCACTCTACCAAATGACATCCTACCTCTTGCCTCCTGCTCCAGAGGCACAACATATACTTTAGTCTGTTACAGTCAAGCACGCTGACTGGGACATGACAGGCCACGAGCCTTGTCTCACTTTATAGGTGGTTTACCCTGGGATGTGAATTATTGTTTTCCACAGACTCTGGAGAAATGAATGTCAAGAACAAACATTGCGCTGAGTTCCTCCTCCAGCCTTGTACAAATATACTACATGAGCCACAGGGTAGCTTTTCATTTCTTGCAATTTTCATACATTGCTATTGCCAAAAAAAGAAGTGAGAAACTGTAACACTAAGTGAATGCTGCTGCACTGAAACAAAGAAATTGCACTACAGCAGAAGTAAAGCTCGTATCAGTGAACCTGCAGCAGGGTGGGCAGTCCTTTCCGACATAACTACCTAGGTAGGCTTATACAGCACAGACTTTAGTTTCTCTCTTCTTAGTTCCTTGGGTTCAGAGGAGATTATCTGTATGCATCCATCAGCTTTTGAAGTCCAGATTTATCTGAGAAGGAAACGCCCTTCCCTCATCATCCAAAAACCTTAATACCTGAGCCACCCAACAACTCCAGCTTTGAAATTCTGCCAATCCAGAGACATGTTGAGCTCACTGTAAGATGCTAATTTTGCCCTAGGCTGAGTGTGGTGCATGACCTCTTTATTCTCACATCATCACCTGTAAAATGGGCAGATATGTACATTTTTGACTGTTCTCGAAATAATGCATTCTTACTATGCTTAAAATGGAATGCAAAATCTGACATTTTCTTTTGCTACCAAGACTTTCAAAAACATGCCAGTAAGGGAATTTTTCTTGAAGAGTGAGGAGAAGGGAGCTTGCACTTGCATAGAATTTTCTAAAATATGGATTGTGAATTTCACTTGACTCATGTAAAATAAGATGTATGGCTGCATAAACTTGTGTATGACACTCAGATGGAAGTGAATGTTTGTGATACTGACCTTGATTGCCTATAATGTTAAATTGTGTGTCTGTCCTCTGTAAGCTAATATGTTTCCATAAATAACTGCAAAGTAAACTTATCTTCCTCCTTCAAAATGTGCTTTTAAAATTCTCCTTTGTTGCGGTGTCTACAAGAAGCTTGACAACAGCTGTTAGGATGCTGGTGATCTGAGACTACCAACTGCCAGGTTGACCGGTGGTGTCAAAGTGTTCCTCGTTCCATCAGTCTGTCTTTTTCCATCTGCTGCATCTCATTTCCTATAGGAAATTTTCATGAATAGGGACGGCTTCTGCGTTTTCTGATGTACAGCATCGAGCACAATTACAGCTACTAGAGAAAAAAAGGAAAAGAACAAAAAAGACATTGCCCATAGCTAAAACCAGAGAAATCTTCA
>VYZM01006423.1:52946-73590 GCA_013398915.1 Dromas ardeola | reverse complement strand
AAAAAAAAAAAAAATCTGCAAGATGTTAGCAGACAGAGAAGAACATTTTCATTCTTTATATACCAGAAAAAACCCCACCTGTCAGTTTTGCGTGAAACATTTATTCAATTTACATAGAGAGAAATCTCTATTTACATCACCTGTGGGTGTTTGAGGCCAGTGTGATCCCCGCAATAGCTTCATTATCCATCAGAGAAGGACCACCAAGCCAGTTACTGGGATAAGTGACTATTACTTGCCAGGAAGAAGACCCTAACGGGCAAAGAGCTGCAGTCTTGACTACCTTGTTTGCCATCTCCGACATGGCAAGTGGAGGATGAAGCTGACACCCCAGTGCAGAAATCATGTTTGCCTTTGCAATGCAGAAGCTCATTTCGTGTGATGCTGAAGGACATACCATTAATAGATCTTTCTTCTCACTGAGAGGAAATGGATAGGTTACGTGTCACTGGGATAACATTGCTACTGCAAATAGCTCTGCAGCTGCCCTCAGTGAAAGCATTTTACCTCCTCCTATTCAAGTGCATACTGCCAGCAGCTCGGTTCAGGTCCTGGCACTATTGAAGCCAAATTCCCAGTGATTTCAAAGTTACAAGGGCATCGTGTGTGGAAATGTGGAATTCTTCCCACTGACCTTTCTGCAAAGCAAAAAGCATACTAGCACTGCACCTTGAGTGCTAAATTAGTTGTGATCTTAAGCAGTTACTTATCAAACCCACCAAACAAAGCTGGAAATGAGGAATACATTTACATGGCACAATTCACTCCATTAATCTGAATGTTATTTAAAATGAAGCCAATGACAATTTATTGAAGTTTTTAACAGTTAACCACTACCTTCAAAGGCTTGGTTTTTAAATTCTACTCATCTGAAACATTTTATTCATGGGAGTGTGATATTGACTTTGTAGCATATTTCAATGCTATTAGTTTTTTAAGGACTCTTTTTAAGTTAGTGAGCCTTTTGTTGCCAACTCACGTTTGTTTCTTGAAGCATGGTGCTGCTTTTTATTGCTAGATATCTGAGGTTGGTTTGTTTGTTGTTAGACAACTGATGTAAAGTAATTACATTCTGGTTGGTTAATGAAGTGAGACTGGATATTTTGCCTATGAATCATTTTGGCAGAAGTAGAAGAATTTTGTTTAGCATTAAAGCAAGTTGTGTTTGTGCCTTAATTTCCATATGCAAGAAATAAAGGATGTAAGGTGCCTTGTAGACATTTGAAACAGGCAGTGTTAATTAATAAAAGCAGTAGTGGGGTCTGAATTCTCAAGCTATAGGCAGCCTTGGCCACTTTGTTCTACCATAATTCACAAGCAAGCTTCCCATCCAACTTCGTCATATCATGATATTTTGGGACTTTGCAACACTCAGGAATATTATTCTAAACTCCTCAAGATAAGTGAAATTTTTAATTCCCAAACCATTTCCCCAATAAATTATTTTTTTCAAATACATATATAATTATTGAGTTTGACTCTTGAATTTTCAAGGAAAGATAACCTGATTAAAACCCAAAATAAAGATGTAATTTTATCAGAATGTTATGTAGCGAAATTTGCAAACCAAGTAAAATAAACTTCTACATGATTGTTACCATGACAAAACTTCACTTGATTTGATTTGGGACAAAACATTTGATTTTCACAGTTTGGGACCTTAATTATTTAATCACGTCTGTTTTGAAATATGGTGTGCTTATATTAATTTAAGTTATGTCATAAGTCAAGCAGGCAGGGCAGAAGACCATATTTACTGAGCACGGAACTCCTTGTGGTGCTCAAGAGGAAAAAGAATTTGCATGATCTCTGTAAGGGAGATCAGGCTTCGCAGGAAGATTACAGTGGTTCGTATATGCAGGGAGAAGACACAAAAGGCCAAAGCTCAATGGGTTGTAATGAATGGACTTACATCTGTCTGGCAATTGGTCACCAGTGGTGCTTCTTAGGGCCCAATCCTAGGGCCAGTTCTCTTCAATATTTTTGTCCGTGATCTGGATGCAGGAGTTGAATGGAACATTAGCAAGTTTGCTGATGATGTCAAACTGGGAGGTGCTGTTGACTCTCTTGAGGGTCAAAAGGCCTTGCAGAGGCATCTAGGTAGACTGGGGCATTGGGCAATAATCGGTAGCATGAAATTTAACAAGAACAAATGCCACGCTCTGGGCCTGGGGTAGAGTAATGCCAGGCACAATTATAATTTGGGACGAGCATCTTGAGAGAAGCACTGCAGAAAGGGATTTGGAGGTTTTGGTGGGTTGACCCTGGCTGGACATCAGGTGCCCACCAAAACTGCTCTATCACTCCCCCTCCTCAGCTGGACATGGGAGAGAAACAATAATGAAAGCCTTGTAGGACAGGGAGAGATCATTCAGCAATTACTGTCATGGGCAAAACAGACTCAACTTGTGGAAAACTAATTTAATTTATTACCAACCAAATCAGAGGAGAATAATGAGAAATGAAAACGAAGTCTTAAAACACCTTGCGCCCACCCCTCCCTTCTTCCCGGGCTCAACTTCACTCCTGATTTCTCTACTGCCTCCCCCTCCAGTGGTGCAGGGGGACAGGGAATGGGAGTTGTGGTCAGTTTATCACACATTATCTCTGCCACTTATTCCTCGTCAGCGAGAGGACTCCTCTCACTCTTCCCCTGCTGCAGCGTGGGATCCCTCCTACAGGAGATGGTTCTCCATGAACTTCTCTAATGTAAGTCGTTCCTAGGCTGCAGTTCTTCACAAACTGGTCCAGCTTGTGTCCTTTCCATGGGGGGCAGTTCTTCAGGAATGGGCTTCTCCAGTGTGTGTCCCCTGCGGGGTCTCATGTCCTGCCCACAAACCTGCTCTGGCATGGGCTCCTTTCCATGTGTCCACAGGTCCTGCCAGGAGCCTGCTCCAGCATGGACTTCCCACAGGGTCATAGCCTCCTTTAAGCATCCACTTGCTCCAGTGTGGGGTCCTCCACAGTCTTCAGGTGGATATCTGCTCCACCATGGAGCTCCTTGGGCTGCAGAGGGACAGTCTGCCTCACCACGGTCTTCACCACGGGCTGCAGGAGAACCTCTTCTTCAGTGCCTGATGCACCTCCTCCCCCTCCTTCTTCACTGACCTTGGCATCTACAGAGTTATTTATTTCACATATTCTCACTCCTTCCTCTAGTTACAATTGATGTTGTGTGTTTTTTTCCCCCTTCTTAAATGTAGTATCACAGAAGCACTACCACCGTTGCTGATGGGCTCGGCCTTAGCCAGTGGTGGATCCCTCTTGGAGACAGCTGGCATTGGCTCTATTGGACATGGGGAAACCTTCTAGCAGCTTCTCACAGAAGCCACCTCTGTAGCCCCCCTCTACCAAAACCTTGCTATGCAAACCCAATACAGAGGTGCTGGTTGACAGCAGGCTCAGTAACAGTCAGCAGTGTGCCCTGGCAGCCAAGAGAGCAAACCACATCCTGAGGTGCATCAAACACAGCACAGCAAGCCAGTCAAAAGAGGGGATTATCCTGCTGTATTTAGCATTGATGTAGTACTCAGTGGTACTCGAATACCATTGAGTACTGTGTGCAGTTCTGGGTCCCACAATTTAAGTAGGATTTGAAGGTCTTTGAATGCATCCAGAGGAGGGCATCAAAGCTGGTAAAGGGCTGGAAGCTATGGTCCTGTGAGGAACAACTGAGGACTTTGGGTTTGTCTAGTTTGGAGAAAAGGAGGCTGAGGGGTGACCTCATTGCTGTCTACAGCTTCCTGAGGAGGTGAAAACGAGAGTTAGGTGCCGAGCTCTTCTCCCTGGAATCCAGTGATAAGGTGTCTGGGAATGGCTCAAAGCTGTGCCATGGGAGGTTTAGACTGGACATGAAGACACATTTCTTTACGAAGAGGGTGGTCAAACACTGGAACAAGCTTCCTAGAGATGTGGTCGATGCCCCAACCCTGTCAGTGTTTAAGGGGCATTTGGACAATATGCTTAATAACATACTTTAGCTTTTCGTCAGCTCTGAAGAGGTCAGGCAGTTGGATTAGATGATCGTTGTATGTCCCTTCCAGCTGAAATGTCTTGCCTTGCCTTCCCTTTCCATATAAATTTCTTAATTTCACTATCAGAAAGTTCAGTATTTTTATGAGATTGAGTTTTGGTTTTTTTACCTTTGGAGTATTGCAGATGTTTTTACAGTAGGAAACCATGAGGGTCTATAAAAAAGTCACATGTAAATTGGTGCAATAATATTTCAGTAGAACATTTGCAAAATCCTAGGTTCAAGCAAACATGCTACTCAAACCATTATTTCTATGCTTACACTGAATGAAAGTCCATATATGTGATCTTAGCTATCTTTTTCTAGAATAGTGAAAAACAATTAGAGCATAAAATTACTTCCTTTTTGGGCAGTTTGCCAACATCCTTCCCCTTCTCTGTCTCCCCCCCTACTTCGCCCAGTAAATCAGGAGGTGACGGTGCTAAACATCTTTTTTGCAAAGGAAATGCAAAACATGTGATAGAGAAGAACTAACAAGAAAATGCCAATGTTCAAATGAAGATCCAGGAATTTACAGTGGAAACACTTAATGGTTTCAATGTTCCACAGAAAACTCGCTTATAAGAGCATTTTTGCTAAAATGCCTTAAGTCCTTATCTGCCCCATGCCTACATAATGACTGCTCTATTACTCAGACTTTTGGAAAAACACAACACAAGGGACTCTAAAAACTTTTCACTTTGACATCAGCTACAAAGATAGATACTCTACAGGATTTCATGTTTGAAATTTCACATGAATTCCTGATAGACCTTAGATTAAAATGAATCTGTATTCTTGGATCAGAAGATTTCTTTCAGGAGTTACAAAGCATCATTTGGAAGGTTAAGTTTATCAAGCTACCACCTGAGGGCTTGCTCTGTCAGGTCAGAAACCCAGCACTGAGTCCCATCAGTCTTGCCCTTGTGAAAC
This sequence comes from Dromas ardeola, assembly GCA_013398915.1. NCBI lineage: Eukaryota > Metazoa > Chordata > Aves > Charadriiformes > Dromadidae > Dromas > Dromas ardeola. The sequence continues at coordinate 68,645 of VYZM01006423.1, read as the reverse complement.
TTTTTTCCTACTCATTAGCTTCAGAGAACAAATGATCCAATAGCAAAAACAACGTGTCCTACTATAAAGAGTCCAGCAAATTAAATAGATTGAATTTGAATTAATGTGCCACAGTGGAAAGAAGTGCTCAGACCATATGCAGACTCATTTCAGGCAAGACACCGTCTCCTGGGAGGGATGTGCCTTGCATCATCTGCAGCCCCCAGTTTGCTGTCTTAAAGAAATTAAAAAAAATTTAAAGAAGTTTTTGAGCACTGTAGTAGGCAGAAACCTGGCATAACAGTACATTGAAAGAGCACAGTCAAGTCTGCAAAAGAGCTCATATACAGTAAAATTTCACAGGTTGAATTAGTATAAGGCTTAAAAGCAGAAAAAAACCCCAACCCAGATTTAAGCCTAGCAGTTTTCACAGCTGAGAATATGACCATATAAATGTATTTTAATATCTTCAGCATTCCTTTCTGATTTCCACAGTTTTAAAATTTTTAATATGGTAAAATATTTTGTTATATATAGTTGCTGTTAGCGCAAGTTGGGAGATGTAGCCACAGAATGGAATTTTTGATTTTGACAGAAAAAGTTCTCACATGTAAACATAAGTTGTCTTAAAATAAATTTTAACAATAACTATCCTACAATGAATCCACATTGTTAGAAATTTAAGCTGTTGCCAACCACCATACAACAGATATGATTAAAACAGGTCATAGAAACCTTCGTCAGCACTTCCCTGGGAACTCCAGTTTCCCCTGTAACATTCCAGGATCTCGCTTACAGAACCTACTAGAGAAGGTGAAGAGTCACCTTTAGTATATCACACTTCCACATTTCCTGCTGTAGTTTCAGTTTTAGAGGTGACAGTCTGGGTTAGGGGCTACGGCCACTTAGAAATCATGGAGTACAAAATGAAGTCCCTTCCAAAGAAAGGCTTTTCTGTTACCCCCTAGAACTTTCAGATGCAGGACAGTTACTATGTAAGTAGGAAAAAAGGTAGTTATCTGATTACAAGAAACTACAAAAACAAGGTTATGCACTAGAGGCAAAGAATTATCTTTTCAAGCATCCAAATGTCTCACAACAATAGTTCATATTTAAGAACTATTTAAGAGACATGTCAATTTAATGCAGTGTGTTGCATATGAAGTAAACTTGCCTAAGGAAGGTCCGCAGTAATAACAGTGCACAATAGCAACTGAACTCATGGTTACGGTTTGTGCAAATATGATTGCATGTAGGTGTCTGGTAGCTAATCACAAACAGTGTGGAAAAACCGTTGATCACTATTGAAAACATTTCAGCGACTTGCTGTACTTCCTGGGATTTGATGGCAGCGCTCCTTGTCCTGTAGCTATTTCTCTACTTCTGGACATTTTCAAAAAATAATTAAAAAATAAGAGCCCGGCAGTGGACTTCTGAAGCATGCATCACTCCTCATTAGGTTATGTCAGGTTTCATCATCTCATATCATTTGATGTATATTAGTCCAATACTATGCGTGGATGACATTCCATTATTAATTTAAGGAGCTACCATCTAATATTTTCAACATGAATAAAATGATGGCAGCTACCAAAATAGTACAGTCAGCAGAAGTCCTTTTTGAAATTAAGAAGTAATGGTTCAGCTCATCCATAGTTTAAAATGAAAAGTTTTCATGGATGGGATCCAGCTATAATAACTCAGTAATGAGAAGACGGAGGAAACAATAACTTATAAGAGAAGACGGAGGAAACAATAACTTATAAGGGAATCCAGAGAAAACCAAGAAGCATCTAAAATAAACATCCATAAACAGAAAAGATATCTAGTCACAATTAAAAACACCAATTCACGGAGAATACACCAATTATTCTATTATACTCATAACATGAGAAGAAAAACAAAACAAAAGCTCTAAGAAAAAATAACTCAGATTTAAGAAAGAAATGAAACAGCCAGCTGGAAATGCAACAACTGTATTAAGCATACCACAGTACAAAAGTTCTTTCCACTTACTCCATCGAAAATTATGAAATAGTTATCAAGAAAGTAATTACAAGTGTATGGAATACTTTACCTACAAAATATTTAAAACACTTCTGAATTCTAGGCCAGATTCTCCCTTGCATTACACCTCCTTTACAGCACCTGGGTGGCTAAAAGTGGGAAAAAAATTAACTATTAGGCGTATCCTGAAATAGAAGGAATATCTGCAATGGTACTGAGGCAGTCTAAGGATGTAGCTTGAGAAAGCAGGAATGAGAGGTAAATTGCTGCCAATAGAGAACCTTGGACTGTAAGCTGCAAAAATGACTCTCTGCAGGTGACTGAACATATTTTGCACTTGCCCCGAGAACATAAAAACCTTTACCACGTAGTTGTAGATTAAAAAACATGGGGATTCAGGTGAATGCCTTTGGCTGGAGTCACAAATAGGAACAAAAACAACAAAGGAGAAATTAAAAAAAATCTTAGCAACAATGCTTTATTCTATCATAAGAAGGAAGGAGATTCCTGCCCATATGTGGAATGAGCACAGCATAGTTTATGACATTTCAAGGTACTGCTATAACACTTTGGCTTCCCTAGAGCTACAGGAAGGCTGTTGCCACACTCCTTTCCTCCCAGCCGAAGTACAATGTTCGATTCAAATCTTTTTGCAAACTAAGCCCCACTCCAAAAATCTTTCTTCTACAACCAACTGGGCTTACTTGAGGGCTGCTGCACTATTTGGAATAAGAACAAGGTGACAGGGCCACAAATGGAGGTGTAAGACAACATTCAGGAGGAAGACAACATTCAGACGGAAGATACTGTACTTACACTGTACTATTCAGCAGGCTTTTATAATTTTTCTCTGCTCACTAAAAAGAGATTTCTAAAACCAGACATGTAGCAAAGGTCTGTTTTCAAACTTCCATGTACTGTAAACGTGGAGGCGTTTAGAAGAATTCCCCCCATTTAAAGTACAAGCCTGATTAAGAAGCAATAGGTAGATAATTATCACAATTCATCGAATTAGTTGGAAGCCTAGGAAATCAGAACAATATCACAAAGATTTACAAGTGAAATTAACAAGACAGGCTGGTAACACCTTCTTTTTATAGAAGCTTTAAGATTTTATTATTATAAAATTAATGTCCATATATGATGCATTAACAATGTCAAAACATTAAGGATGCTTCACTATACCTGTGCTTATATATTACAATGTTATTCACTATGATGGTAGCAGCTTGATTTTGGCAATAAATCAACATGATTTCAATAAGACAGTTTAAGCTTGTTAGCTGAGTGAACGTTAAATTCACTCAACTTGGTGCTTTAGCCTCCTGTGTGAAGTTAGAGTGGTTTTTACATTAGAGAATACTTGCTGTTTGTAGAGCTCATTCACACCATGGACATCTGTTGGGCAGTGAGAGGATTCAGTATGCCAGTTGGCTCAAAATATTGTAGTTGCACCAATGCTCTCAGGTACTGTATCAAGCCTTTTGAGGCCATACACAGTGGTAGTAATTTCACTTCCCCTATTTAAAGTGTGTGATTGTGTTACCGCAATAAAAAGTAAGAGTATCAGTCAGATTGGCATAATAGTGCTGCAAAATAGACAATAGACTACAAAAATCTCATTTAGAAATATCAGCTTTTCAGTGTCCCTGAGACCTCATTCCTGCAACACCTTGGCGTTAAAGGGCTGGTGAATATTAGGAAGTAGTAAACTGGTGGAACTGTTGTTTTCCTGAAAGCCATTTCGTGAAGTGTAAGACACAATTGTTTTTCCCCCTTGAAATATCACAACCCTAAGGAAATGTTTAGGAATTATTCGATTCAGGTTGTATTACCCAGCCCATGGAAATAGGAAATAAGAATCTGATACATAAATAAATACCTACTTTCTACTTCGCAGTAATTTTTTTAGCCAGAATTTCTATTACCCTTTTCAATAGTGGCTCACTATGCCCTGAATTGATCTACTCAGACCAGGTTCACCTTACATCAATTTTGGGTTACTTAGTGAGCACACTGAGCAAACTACCACTTCTACTTCAGATGCTACAAAATCAATCTCAGGAAAATACAAGCAATTTGGATGATTTCTCGGGATGAGGTTGCGCTATATTGCACACCACAAAATTCAGAAGGAGTCAATGTGAAGCTAAGCAGTGGGAAGTGTAACCAATCACCAGGTCAAAGCCGGTACCCACTAGCAGCAATGCTAAACATTTGACACAGCCAATTGGGTGCCAGCTTTAATTTTGCATTTCTTCCAGAAATTACAACCTTTGTAGCTGGAGTAAAGGGGCTAGACTGACAAGGTTAGAAAACACTTTAAAAAAAAAAAAAATCAACCCAAACACCTGATAGAATTCTTGTTTCCTTTTAACCATTCATGCTAATACGACCACTATACTAAAAATAGAATTGATCTTCCACTATAAAGAAAATTTTATTTTCAGTTTTTTCTTGTCTAGATAATAGAAAATCAACTGTGACTGAGTTTTAGTCATGTAATACTCCTACAGTGCAACAGAAATTCCTAGCTTTTTTCAAATAGGCAATAATTTAAAGGCCATGAACAGCAGGGAAAGGGGGAAAAATATCTTTCTGCATGAAGGACACTAAGATGGCATTAGTTAAATGAAGAACAAAGTGCGCATGATTCTTTGCCAGCAAGTCAAAAAAAAGGTATATTATTCCATTTTTTATCTTATCAGAAAAGTGATTCTTCTTAATTTACAAAGACACATTTTAGAGATAGCCCATTGAGCTGTAAAAAATATAGATTAATCATTGCTGGCATGACAGAGGCAGTCAGGAAATTCTTGCAAATTTTTAATACTTTGAACTTTCACAAACAAGCATCTTCACAAAGCCCGTGAACAAGATAAAGGATATATCTTTAAATAATTTTTATCAGGCTATATAGCTTTGATTGCTCACATCTTTTAAGCATGACTTTGGTGGACTCTCACGATGCAGGACTCCACCTTTCCCATGGAGAAAGTGGCTAATCTTTGTTCATTCTCACTACAAGTTTTCCATGTCCTATAGCAAATGCATGTCTCGTGGTATGGACCTTGGTGTTCACCACTATTTGCTGCTTTCCCCATAGACAGCTTACTGCTTGACTAAATTCTTACAGCTACCTTTTTAATAGGAGAATTAATCTCAATATCTAGCAATAAGTTATCTGAACCTGACCAAATGACAAAGTAAAACACATGTAGAGCTACTGTTGTACATCTACTTTCAGATCAACTAATATAGCTGGCATATAGTCAAGATTTTTTTCCTTAGATGGACAATTAGTTCAAACACATTGCAAGTTAATAGAAAGGCACTCAAAGGCTTTAGTGTTCAGCATCTTTATATGCACTGAGTGTGATGATTTCAGTATAAAACATGTTCACCAATCATCAGGCAGTTGTTTTTGCATGGAAATGTACCTGTTGAGGAACAGAGAGAAAACATGATTTAAAAGCAAAAGAAATTCTGTACTGAAGAGAGTTACGGTCAGAACACATCCCTGTTTAACACCACTGTGCATTTCATATCTGTCACAAAAATCACTATTATACTGAACTTGCATGACTTTGTGAGAAGGTCTGGTCAAGGATGACGATTCAAGAGAAAACAACTCTTCCAGTGCCTAGAAAAATTCTGACTGTCTAGATTGAAGTTTTTATGACAACTGTGAAAGCCAAGTAAAGAGCCTTCTTTATTTCAGACGCTTTTCTTTCAGCTGTCTTAAAGCAAAGACTATGTTAATAGCTGATCTACTGACTGTCTGGATATACACATTCTGTGAGAGCCTGCAATCTCTTGAGGGTAATTTATAACGGCGGCTTGCCAGAAACCCTTATGACTATCTTCTTTGTATTTACATCATTATGAGTTAGTATTCTTCATATCTTCTCTCCCTCCAGCAGTCAAGCAATACACCATACAGATGTTTAACCACTAGCTGTCTTTCTAAGTTCAGTATTCATTATTTAACTGCAGGCTTCCAAAGTACAAAGCAATGTAGGCATAATTATAGAAAAATATCTATTAAATGTCAAACTTCTTTGACAGATACAATAAAAAAAAACAAGATAAAGGTGTTTAGGTTGTGAGAGAAAAAGAAGAAAGAATTTTTACCAACATTAGGGAATATGTTGAAACAGGGGAAGTAGTAGGGCCAACATTCATACTTGCCATCTTCCTTCTCCTTCTGTCTTTGTTACCTTTCTTATTTTTCCTGATCACTTGCACAAATTTGTCTATCAATGTGCAATCCCACTATATAGCTTCAAATGCTATTGTAACACACATTTGTCTAGGGCCAAACATGAAAGAATCATAAACCTGAGATTACAAGACAAAAGCAGATGCAATGAGATCTATTTTTTTATTCTCTCCATGTGAATGCACTTCTTTATCTCAGCAGGGTATTGTGAAGGCTGAAATTGATCATCTGAAATCTCTGAGTGCCAAGTAAAACATTAGTTTGATTTTTCATTATAATTATAAGATGACAGCATTCCTTAGATTTCAGTAAGTTCCTTTATTTCATTTAACTTCTGCCCTTCGTTCTGCGACTTGCACCTCAGATGCAGGAAGACAAATCTCCTTCAGCCTGACATCTTGTCCTCCCACCCACCTGTGAAGTCAGCAGGACTGTACCCTCATTTGATTGTTTTACTCTATAAATGTTTAGCAAGATTGAACTCTGTTGCTGCAACCTAGTTCTATCGTTGTTTCTATGGGCTTAATAACTGTGTATAGCACAGACAATGATATGGTGTTTAAAAACTTTCACTCACAGAGGTAATATTGCCTACAGGATGCCTATGCTGCAGCTGTCAATGTTGCTACCAGGGATGCCCCAAGCCTGGCAGTGAATTATAGCAACAGAGGTTGCTAGTGGTGGAAAATTATTTCAATTTTGAAAACTACTATCTTGCTTCCGTGTATTGTGGTAAGTGTTGAAGTTTAACTGAGTCAGCTGAGTTGTGTGGAAGTGTGATTTCCTCTCTGACCCTAGCTTTGAAAAGAAAAAATGAAAGTAGCCAATGAGCTACCTTTAAGAAGCAAGAATATTGCCTCTTAAATCTAATATGTTGTTAGAAAGGGGGTGAAAACTTCAAAAAGAGATCTTTGTCAGTCCCATATTCCCACTAGATCCACAAAGCACCTAATGACAACAGCACAAGGGAAGACATCTTCTTAGGACAGGAGACAGGAAAGCTGTTTTTGGCAAGGGTGGTAAAGAAAGAATCATTGTTACTCAGATTCCTTCAACAACAGAAAAGATGGCAGAGAAAAGCCAATCATTTCTGCCTTAAGAAATCCTTCCTACCATTTTCAAACTTAAGAAGCACAGTTGTCCTCAAATGTGAAGAACCAGGAGCTGCTTTTCCTCTTCACAAACAAAAGTTACAGAATAATTGGTTCTCTGCAGTGGTGCATCCTCTTCCTTTTCACAAGAAGGAAAACCCCTATGGGACTACCTATGCATGTTTATTTCATACTAAAAGGTGCAGAGGGCTAATTCTTTCCAGTGCAGGATTCAACATGGGTTTTTTCACCTCGAACCTGACATTTTCATTAGTGGGGGCACAAGTCACAATTTACTGAAATCACGAGTAAATCTTGCATATGAAAGACCCCTGCTAACAGCTTTAAAGTGACTTAATTTTTCCTTGTCTATTCACTGTTTCACCCCCTTTGCTACACGTAAATCCTTTTGTCTCTTATCATAGACACCAACTATGCAGTCTGTGTATGGTGGTTTGAATGCTTCTACCACCTGAGCAGGCACAGATGCCAGCATTTTACCTACAATTCTCATTTCAAGATGTATCAGTAATGCAAAATTTAATATTTTCTTGTTCTAACTTCTTTACTTTATGCATACGAGCCTTGGATAAACGAATTTGGATATCAATACTCTCAGTAACATCAGTTCACACAGGAATCCACACAACTCCTACTATTTGCAGTCAGGCAGACATCATTTTTGAGCAAAACTTCATGATTGGTGCTATGTAAGAACTGTCAATGACACCATTACAAAGGCAGAGCAGATCTAGATATTTCATTCAAAATACCTCCAAGGCCCCTCACACCACTGTTAATCCTGCTGATCTAGACAGGTGCTGGTCTGTGATTTCCCAAAAGGAAAGCTGTCACAGATACCACTGTAGAATGCTTACTGATATTTAACAATGTGGAATTAACTTTTAGTGAACCCTAAAAACCAAACAAGCCCTCCTACAGTTTGGGAAAAGGCATGTATAATAAAAGTTGTCTCTCTTTTTACTCAACAGAAAGCCCATCGTATCCATATCCAGCTAGACTTGCCCAAATCAACATCGAGGCAGAACAGGTAATACAGAACTAGGTATGACATTTGTTTTCCAGCCTTGTTTTGCCTTTAGCAAACAACTTTTTTTTTTTTTTTTGCAATTCTATAGATCCCTGTTGGCTACAGAGAGCAAACCTGAAAAATGTGTTTTCGTATGCATTTAAATACTGAATGTCACAACATTAGCCATTTAAAAATTTTGTACCTGTTCACTTTGACACAAATGCACATAGATTGTCTTTTTAAGTTATCCCAGCCATCCTGTATTAGCACTGTTTTCTTTTGTCACGAATTTGATTTCTGAGCACAGAGCCCTGATTTCTTCTGCTGTGTACTCCTAACAGCTCAACCTAAATCCTTTGACTCAGTTTTCTGGTGACCATCCTTCACCCTTGACAAATCAGAAAGATTTTTAATCACTTTGTTCTTGGTAGAATTTAAATTAGCTGTAGAGGCAGACGGCCAGTCTATTAAAGCAATGCATTAATCCACTACACTGCATTCAGGCAGCAATTTCTGTTTCTAAAAATATGCCCATACATTCAGGGTTTAGGTTTGGGGTTTTTTGTTGTTTATTTTGAAAGAAACTTTTTACTTGACCTTGAACTTCAATACTTGGCCAAGATGTCAGTGTTACAGAGGTAACTTTTACTGTAGCTTACCTTGATGGGGACACCAACTGTTGTTAGGGATAAGATGTTGCCAATATGCTTTGGTAATAACTGGATACACCCAGGAGTCTAAATGGCTGTCTATCCTATTAGTAGTCTACATAATAACATTTAGCTATACCTAATTATTATGTTGCTTCTCTTTCTTTGAACACACTTTAAAAAGTGTGCATCTCACTTCAAGAAGTATCCCCTCATATTTAATTCCACTTTACATAATTAAGTATAGTTTATAACAGAACACCATTCTAAGCAAATTAGTACTTGCTTCAAAAAGCAATAGATTTCAGTAAATGTAAAGTAAATTTTTGTAAATAGATCCTTTTACCATCAAGGTAAACCATGAGTATTTAGTGATTTCAATAACCGCAAGGTCCATCCTATGTCTTAAGTGTGCTAATGACCTCGTAAACTCCTAGTTCAGAGATGACCTCTTCTTTGCTAAAAAAAATAACTATGGCAAATCCTGTGCATTTTGTATTTCATTGGTATCGCATGAGAATAAACAAGACTAAAGTTTGACTTAACATTAACAACCTCATAGCTTTTCTGTGGTGTGGAATTAACAGGGTGGGTAAACATGCACATACTATTCGAATAACTATAACACAGATCAAACTCAAGTTCAAGGCTGGTTACTTCTAGGAGCATGACTTGTGACTTCTAGGCTCAGAAACATTAGGTTAAGAAGAATACCCTGTGCTGTCAGGTATAGTCTCCTGCTACTGTAGGGACCATATCAAACCATTGTCTTCATAAATCACCCTTAATCTCAAAAGCAGTAGTTTTAGAGTTGGTTTTTGCTTCCATTACTCAGATTTGACTCCTTAAACCTCACTTGAGAAATATTTTGGGACTCCTTTCTCTTTCGCAATTTACTTATTTTCAAAGGTAGTTACACCTTTGAGTTCTTAAATAAACTGAGTTCTAGCTTAATTAACAGTTCTCCCTTCTTGCTGTTTCACACCTACATTTACACAGTCCTGCCCAGTCTTCTGTTCACTAAGTTATCCAAGCTCTTTTACTCTTTCATCACAAGGCATCCTATGCTCCAGTCTTTTCCATAGTTGCATTTATTCTATTTTCAGTCACTTTTTCTTGAACTTGCCTGACAAGAATTGTTCATAGATTGCTTATAACTAGTGTCTTCACGTAAGCTTTTTCTCTGTTAGTCAAAAATACCTTTCTTATGTATACCAGGATCTGATCACCCTGTTACATAGAAGCACTGCAGAGATGTCATCCTGGTGAGCTTTAGTGCATACCAAATATATTTATAGGTACACGACACCACATTTTGTATTATTTAATTTCACACCATTTTTATTACTTAGTTTTTACCTTCCCTGTCAAAATAACCCAGCCACGGCTGACATAACATTACTTCAGAGATGCAAACTTTATTCTTCTTGAGTAGTACTTTGTGAAGGTGAAGTCTTAGGAATCCATTGGAAAAATCACCATAACTTTGGAGGTTATTGAAAAGTAGACTTTGATTATATGTCTTCTATAGTTAAGGTTATTTTATCATTAAAAAAATATGTGTGATTCTGTTCCTACGTATTTGTCACTCAGAGGTATTGCATATGCTGTATATTGCCAAATCAGGAGAGCAGGGAAAGAAAAGATTGTGTGTGAAACTGTTAGGATTACCCAGGACAGAAAACATAGTGGCATGGTAGGACTAAGTCAGTTAAACTTTTTACAGGGGCAGACTGAGTCTTTACCTCAGAATTGAGTACTCCAAAAAGAACAGACAGGTTTTTATAGCAGTAGATCAGGATTGATTTCAACAGAAATTATAATAACTATTTTTTTAGACTACAGAGGATAGTATAAAGATAAAAAATGATTTAAAAATATCTCCCTCCTACTGTTACGTCTTTGCAAGGCATCTCGTTTTTTCCAGGTTTGTTCTCAATCCCTGCTCACTGACTGTAAATTGTAGCTCAGGTTACAGCCAATCTTACACCATTTCTCCGGGGAAACATTTCTCTTTCATCATTAGAGAACATTCATACTGGGTTATACCCAAAGCCCATCCTGTCTTTGACACTTGCCTAAAGCAGATAGGCTTAGAAAAAAAGTACAAAAATAGGGGAAGCATGTGGTGATATTTACCCTATATACACCCTGAAGCTCCAATCACGTGCAATACTGGGACTTCCAGAAATAGCTTCTATATATTCAGCAACTCTCAATGGATTTTTCTGCTATGAACTTGAACTCTTGAACCCTATTGTAAACTGCCAGCATTTACAGCTTCCTGTAACAAAGGAGTTCTTCAGGTTAACCATAAGTGTGAAGATCTGTGTCCTTTGTTTTGTTTCCTGTAAACTGCAAGCTCTATTTAATGTCTTCTACGAGAATAGAATATTGGAAGAGACAGTGAACAATTGATCTGTGTCCTGTTCTTCCTCTGTTGCCTATTTTGAGGTTGATAGTCCAAGCGTACTTTGTTGTTCCTTGTAACCCAATCTTTTCTCACGCTTGCTACTCTTTCTTGATTTTTTTCCAGTTCTGTTACACACATTCTAAGGACACATAACATACAAGATGGAGTGAACCACAGAGTTTCATGTATCTTACGTTCTGTTCTAGTCTCTATTTTTCTCAAGTAATTTATTACATTATTTTTGCTTTTTACCCGCTGTTAAGCATTAAGATGAGTTTATAATACTTCCATGAAAATATCAAGGTCTCACCTGAGTGGTATTATATATGAAATTCAGATTGGTTTTATCCGCAAGTATCACCTCACAGTTATCTATGCTAAATTTAATCTATTTTATTGCCTTCTAAAACCCATATGCAGTTCTTCTGAGCTGGCCCTCACATGTCATTACAAAACTGTCAGTTTGTCATTCATTCCCTTTTTTAGGTCACTTGCAACTGAGCTAGACCACACAGAAACCTGGTGAACTCTGTTAGAGACATTTAGTCACACCCTTTGATCTTTTATATAAAGACGTCCTCTCTATCCCAGGCTGCTTACAGGCCTCAACAGTCTTTGTTGAACTAACTTAGGAGAACCTTCCATATACCCAGGTTGACTGTATTAACCAGATATCCTTTCTTCATTTCTTAATTGGGCTCCAAAAGACAAGCAATCAAACCAAACAGAACCCTTCTGTAGATTCAAATGACAGAATTTCTTCTTACAAAGCCATGTCAGCTCTTTCCCTACATCTTTGACTCCACGTACAACAGTTCTATACTTCATCCAACATGGATTTCAGGTGGTCTGCAGCTCAACTCGTCTGTATTTTCTTTGATCTCTCACACGACTCTTTTATAAACTGCCAACACTTCATCCTCCTTCCCTTCCTTTAGTATGAAAGCAATTTAGCACAAGAGACTGCACACTACAATCATCATTCACTTCCCCTGCACACCCACGTTTCTTTGAGCGCCCTTAGATATATTGAGCAAATAACATGTCGTCAAATGAATATTGTTAGCACTTACCTTGGCCGCATGCTGCTCCAGATCAGTCAGGCAATATCAGGTTGTCCAACATCCTTCTCTGCTGTTGGCACTGCCACCTTACCCCCTGGAAGCTTCTCTTCCTGCCAGGCATGCTCAGGTGCTCATTGGGAATAAGCAATCGCTTCCTCAGCCAGAGCCATCAACCTGCTCTGATCACGTTCAACTTGGCCTTGTATACTATTTACATAAAATAAATCATAAGTAAAAGGTTTGCTGCCCAAGTACAGATAGTTTTGGTGTTCTTAATCATTCAAGACAGCTGTATTGGAAGGAATACAACAGAACAGGGAAGACATGTGAGGCTCACCTAATTTTTTTTATATCTCTCTAACAATCTGAGCAAAGAGGAACAAGAAGAGAAGCATCCAGCTCCTTCTAACTTGAAGCACTGCTATTTTAGGTTTTTTAGGTCGTCTTACCCACTCTTCAAATACTTCTCCAAAGTAGTGCAAGTATCCCACTGGCTTTGTCTTATCTTCCAGGCTTTTGGAAATACCTTCAAGTATCCAAATGGCAATACCTCTGTATGTCTACATGGCTGAATCACTCCTTAGGTACATACAACTTGACCAACAAGGCATTTATAGTCACATGTATTATTTTCTTGACCAAGCCCAGAAATGTGCCAGACTAAAGTGCCATAAGGTGAGTGAAAGACTGCTTGAGAAATGGCACTGAAATTCACCAGTGGTTCAAAATCAAAATGACATAGGTATTAGGTGGAGATGTCTACTTTTGCTGCTATCCAAAACTACTGTTACTGGTTAAGACAATGAAACAGAAATACTCTTAGTAAATTTACAGATGATACCTACCCCTCCCCTTAATGGGGGAGGGGGGGGGAAGGGGAGAGCACACAGCCACATGGAGGGATCAAGTGTTTGACAGACTGGAGTTCAGAATATTACCTAAAGACATTAACTTCAATCTGAAGATGAGAGTAAGAAAAAGTAGAACTTTTTTTCATAGGGAAAAGTGAAATCTAGCCAAAATGTTTAATTGCAGAAATGCAGAAAATGGAATTCTTTCGGCAGCTGCTCCACAGTGAAGAATCTGAGGATGCAGTGGGTCATATACTCAGTACTGGAGCAATGACCTCCTGATACAGGAGATGCAGGGCTGCAGAAACAAAAGCAGAGATGCTAAGTAATCCTTTTGCTTTGCTGCAAATGCTAGGCCTTAGATAAAACACTGTACTTTGTTTTGGGTGCCACACTTCCAGAAAGATTGTGGGCCAGCTGAAGAGAGTCCAGGGGGAACAAGGGCAGGATTCTCTACTCACAGACGAAGATGGAGTGAATTAGGGTTCTTTAGCCTAGAAGGGAAGACTGCTGGGAAAGCAGTCGTAGCAATCTTCAGGTTCATAAGAGGCTGTTGCAAAAAGGAAGGGGATAATTTGTTCTCTTTCTCCTTATCAGTGCTACATAAGACAAACACAGTAAGTTTAAATCACAACAAGGCAGATTCACATTAGACATTATGAAACATTTTTAGAAATAAGGATAGTGAAGGACTGGAACTTACTGCCTAGGGAGGTTTAAAAAGAAGCATCCGTCAGAGGGATAGAAGGGATGATCTTTCAAGATCCCTTCAAGCTTTCAAGTCACTCATTTGCATTCCTAAAGACAATGACTTCAGCCAGGAATGAACGTAAGTTACAGGTTGACTCATTTTATGTAAAACTTTACATAACTTGTGTTTTTTCCCTACATATTGGATTTCTAGGTCAAGATTCCGCTTCCAGTTCTCACAAATAACAATAGTAAATAAATAACCTTTTTTGCCAATGCCAATTAGAATGTCTGTTTGTTTCTATGGACTTGCTATCCCTATCATTTTTCCTGTGTTCAATTCCTCTAGTTCACTTACCGCTCTAGTAAATTATAAATCATTCCTCTGTACATTGTCCTAGGTGATTCACTTTATTTGGTGACTTCATTATTGCTGATTTTATAAAGGAAATTTTGACGACAAAAAAAAAATTTGGTGGTAAATCAAACATGCTTTTAGAGTTAATTGCACACTGAGTTGTCACTGTGTGGATGGATAATATACCCAGTGAACTGAAATTTTTATGATAATTCAAAGCATTTCCCTCAGCTGAGAATTACTGTAGTCCTGGAAAGCATGCCCGCACACTACTGGGCTTTGGGTGGATTTCTCAATAGAGGAGAGGTTTTTTTGTTTAGGGTACAGCACTAGTAGCCGCAATAGTGTTCCAGCCAGCTACCTAAGTATGCTTAAGTGCGAAGTTCAGTCCACGATTTACAGCACTTTCTCCTGTTCTTTGATACAGTCTTTGATGTATTTGCACAGATGAATGCAAAGACATGTGTTTCCTCTGTCTGCAGACCAGCTGGCCTCTTCCTGGAGAAAGGGTAGCCCCCTTTTTTGTGATGGATATGAACCATGTTGCCAGGTTGGGGCAGCAGCAGAGCAAGGCTGGAAACGCTTTTTACCTCTGGTGCTTACTTCCATGTAGGCAGCTCCCCTTTATTTCTATCCAGACATATAGCCACTCCTTTATCCAGATTAAGTAGTATCTTTATTGTTGCGTTACTCAGGTTTGGATTTTTCTGTGTGCAGTAGTCTGTATCTGCAAGATTTCCAATAATGCAGTAATAACACTATTGAAGGAAAAGAGAAGAACATGAACTTCTGCTTCTTCATTGCAGCATTTTGCCTTTTCAGTTCTTCATCCCAATGACTTTACTTTTAACATTCTCTGTAAAGACTGAAAAAGTGAATACCTTTCATATACAGGTTTTGTTGATTCATCAGCATGCAGAATGTAAGGCAGGCCAACAGTACGATGCCTAAGTTAGACCTCAGCAGGAATTGAAAGGTACTTTACAACAGATACACATATCCGCTGCCTTGCAGGTTCACTTGTTTCTTTCCTATGTCAGCACGAAGAAAGTAACCTCTGACTACCAATTCATCACAGTCTCCTATCAACATGCTAAAAAACTATCTCTAAAAAGTGCCAATTGTAAAATAATTTCTTTGAAAATAAATTTGTTTGTGCTGTGTTGCTGTAACTATTTATGTATTATTTTATAATTTAAAAATAAGTTATTTTCTGAACAGTGGCAGAAAGAGCTTCAGATATAACATAAAGAAAAACTCCTAGAAGAAAGAAGAGCACTCCAGAGAAATTATGAAAGCATGAGGAAAAAAAGTTCTGCAAGAAAACTAAACTGTATATGT
>VYZM01006423.1:39520-52876 GCA_013398915.1 Dromas ardeola | reverse complement strand
AAAAAACAACAAAAAAACCCAAAAACAACACATGAGAATCTCATAAATCAAGAGCAGTCAACTGTTACTACTTCGCTAACTAGCATAAATCATCACTCTAATGCCTAACTTCAATTTGATTCTGACATTTTCAGCGTGTGTGAAAAATAGCAATTCTCAACAGTGGCTGGTTGCGGTTTCCTTGTAAACTTATCGTGAGAGAGTTATAGTGTGAGACCGCTGGCCTTGAGGATGCCCTTTGTTCTGTGGCCAGAGCAGCAGAGGGTGTTGCTGAGTTGGTGTTACAGGTGTTGGTCGTTTCCTCTCATACTCCAAAGCACAGATGCTTCTGGTGTAAAGGAACAAGTCTGTAGTGCCATAGCTCTCCAGGCACTCCAAAACAACTCTTTGAAAATCAGGGATATCTCCACCAAATGTGGAATAATCCAGACACTTAACGTGATCTTCCCCTGTGAGTCCCGAGGAATTTATTGTCATGGCACTATGGAAAGTGTAAACAATCCCTTCAATTGCGCTGTAGATCCTGGCTGTAAGTGAGGCTCTTGCTCACTCTTCCTTGGGATCATAAAAAGTAGATCTATTTCAACACATTTGGGAAGAACTTTCTTAGCCCTTAGGTTTTTGCCCTTGTGAAACTCGGAACTTCCAATTCCAGCATCCTCAAACACCAAACAAAAGCCTCCGTATGTTACCTGGCTTTTGGTCCAACACCATAGAAATCAGTAAAATTTTTCTGATCTGCTCT
The DNA here is from genome assembly GCA_013398915.1 of Dromas ardeola. NCBI lineage: Eukaryota > Metazoa > Chordata > Aves > Charadriiformes > Dromadidae > Dromas > Dromas ardeola. Next base: position 52,131 of record VYZM01006423.1, on the reverse strand, counting down.
CAGAACCATCAACCAAGATGATTCATGCATTCTCCATGTTTATTTTGCACTTAAGATTTGTGTGCCTACATCTCATTTAGACTTTAAACTAAGCTTGGTGAGGGAGTTCATTAAGTAAGTGGTCTAAAACATCAGTTATTATCTAATCACGAATAATGTTGCTGCAGTCATCACTTTTTACTAGTCTTTTTGGAAGAATAGTCAATACAGCTACCACAAGAGCTCCTACTAGAGTGCATTTTTGCCCATTATGTTTTTTCAGTACTATAATTAGTGTTTCTTTCAGTTAACTTTTTACTTACGATCACACAGTATATTTTATCATTTATAAATAGAAGTAGTTGTTATTCATTACTAAACAATTAAATATGAATTAGTTGTAAATAATTTATAAGAAACGTTTAAGAGATATCTCATAGAAAAAGCAGAAGCATCATTTAAACCTTATCTTTATCACAGGGAATCTAAGAATGAAGCTGACTTTAACATCCGTCAAGTACTTAAGAAATTAATTCAATTTCTAAATTCTTGTAAGGCTGACATTTTTAAGGTATCTGTTATAGTGAACTAGAGCTGTAAGCATCTTCGAATGCATCCAGTTTCTCATTGACAACAAAAGGCCACATTTCCTGAAGCTGAATGCCTAGCTGCTCTATTGAAAATTTTGTACGTGATCACACACTTTCCTTACTTGATGATCTAGGTCTTCAAGCATGTCACCTCAGTGATGAATGAAGAAGTTCTCACTTCCCTAAGCACACATATTTCAAGTAACCCGATGTAACACTAGACTGATGCCTTGAAGAAGTTCATATCCTACAGTTGGAGAATTATTTTCGTAGATGTGTGCAACCTAAGGTGTTCTCAAAGCCTTTCAGGAAAGTCTAGAAATGTCTGTAAATCAGGGAAGATGCAGCAATTTCGCAGCGTTCCCTTAGTTCCTGCCACTGTCTGCCTCCCTCTCTTTACAACACAGCTCAAATCTGGCAGGAGTCAGTCCGTGTCGCACACTAAGGCTAGCAGCTGTCCTGAGCTTTGTCTTGAGGCACAGAGGGAAAATCTTCTGTGGCCAAGATGAACACGCAGGAGTTCATGCTGACTGATTCAATTATTATAACACCAATCCCTCTGAGAAAATCCCAGCAGGGTACGTTTGTAATGCTATGAAGCACAGTTAACACATTCACCTTGTCCTTTCCAATCCTGCAATTCTCCTTCCTCAGACACACAGCCCTGGCCACCAGAATGATAATAGAGGGTTGTCTGTGGGATGTGAGAAGGGAGAGTTTTACACTGCACTGCTGCCACAGTGACATGGACAGGTTAACTCCTCGCTTGGTCTGGTGTTAGAGGAAGACTCACGTCCTCTGGTAGAGCTGATAGGGATTCTCCTTGTTAATATCAAACAGAATTACATCAAAACAATCAATCCTTTAAAAAGTCTCCCAGCCATCAGCATATGTCCTTCTGTTATACATAGCAGGTGAGCCACTTAACAGAGCTTTGCATGCTTATCTCGGTGCGTCTGCTCCACTGATACACCTTATCATCGCTGCTCTCAGGGATGAAAAGAAGTTTGTTTGTCAGGTTCTGAATCTCAATGCCAAGAAGGTTTTGGTTTTTTTTTCTCATGGATTCAAACCATATTCACCCTATAAATCATAGACTGAGGACCTGAGCTTTAAAGCTTTTTGAAAACTCAGTACTATAATTCTAGTGGTCTTAAGCTCTGACACATTATGCCTTTGCAATCTTGTTTATAAACGTCACAGCTAACTTTGAAATGTCAAATTCCCTACTAGAAATACAAGATATTCACTGAGTTTTACAAATGCCACTGGTGATTCTTTTACTTCTGAGCAAGCTGCAATTTTCTTAGTGAGGTATCAGATTTGAAGGATCATTTAGCTTCAGTATTATTTATGAGCACTTATAAAGCCCCTAGCTAAGGACACATTTCCATATTACCTGCTGCTGTACTGCTTCCTTATTTCCTCTCATTATTTGGGAAAACAAACAAACAAACAAAAAAGTTTTTAAGTCAGTTAAAAAAGGGGTAAATATGTTCTAGGGAAGATGGTATGCTCTGTTTGTTTTCTTGACAACACGTAAAGACAGATTTATGGCTCTGGACATTTCCCTTTGTGGTAGATGTCCTTGGATGTATTTGTCTCTTCTAGTTGCCCCAGCAGACCCCACCATCTCAGTAAGTCTACTTTGGCAATGTGAAGAAGCCACAAAACGTGAGTTTTGTTTCTGTAATGTTAGAATGGAAAGAGCTTTTACCTTTCAAATATTTCTCCAATAGTTTCTCCTGTTTCCACACCTCTGGCATAGGTGAGGCGACTCATGTGTTCCTGTTTCAGATTGAAACGGTAACAAACTGACCCCAAAGAAGCTACACAGTCATTTGGTTTCAGCATTCACTGGTAAAATGGGGCTTGAAAATTAAGTCTCCTGAAGGGACTGTTGCACTTTAATCTCCACCAGCGACATCTCTAATCACCATGCTACCAATGGTTCAGAAGTGTCTCCCTGTTTCTCCAGTTTTGACTAGAAATGTCCTATGTCCTAGGTCCAAAAGAATTTTCAAGCAAATGTTTTTCATAAACACCAGCTGTGAAAAGCTGTGGACTGAGAAATCTCTTCTTCTGTGATGAGAAATCCACTCAGGAAAAGCTCCCAACAATTTCTAACATATATTCTCAACAGGTCACCCAGAAACAGCTGTATGTCACAGATCAAAATGGCTTCTCTGCCTCCCTTATTAGCTAAATTTCTCTGGACATGCTGGAGAAGACCACTGTAGAGTAATCTGTTATTTGTAGTAATTATATGAATTTAACAATCAACAAGAATTATATGTTTACTGCAGTTCAGATTCATACCAGGGCTCTTGGTGGAGGCAACGTGTCAGTAGATTCAGAGCCCCAGATGAGTGCAGTGAGGCAGCGTACTTGGAAATGGAGCATATGAACAACTTGCAGTGGTAAACCCAAGTCAAATCAAAACAAGAGCAAATAATAATGACATCAAGAGCAAAGACACAAGTTGTTCAGCATTTCTGTTCACACAAGTTTCTGTTCCACGGAAAGACAGGTTCTCAACTGGTGGTACCACATTGAAGATTATCTACAGTGAAACACCATATTTTTTATGTGCTTTGTGGCATTTCTGTTTCACTGACTGTAAGTCATAGTGATTCAAATCCATTTGTTTTTACTATCCTTGCTTCGGCAACTTTAGTACCATTCAGTGCTCGATCTCTATTAGCTGTTGGCCTCTAACAAAAACACAAACTTGCTATACACAGTTCAACATATTCATACTTTTTCCCAATAATCTTCCTAGGTGTTTCAAAATTTAACTTGAAACATTGAATTTTGGGAAATAGGCCATTTGACGTATTTTCTGGTGACCCTGTGGTCCCTTATGCACAGGTATAACAGGCTTGTATTGACCTCCAGATACATTTTAAGCCACCTTCTGTGCTTCCGTGAGTGTTTTAAGCCTGTAAGTCTTCCTTGGTCCGCAGCAACACCATATTTTTGCAGCCGACACTAAGGGAAATAGAGGTTTTGCTTAAATCAGAGTAATGAATACAATCCCTACAAATCTTCCCTTTATATAGTAAAAGTATAGCCAGAAAAAAATAAGTCACTAGAAGAGATAGCTGGATCACTGAATTATAACTACTAGTTGTCTACAATAATATGCTTTTTATGGAATTACACATTAAAATAAAGTCAAATGAATATAAAGGCAAGAAACTCCTTTAAAAATCTATAATCAGTGTCATAGGTAGTTATTTGGTCTGAAGCAGACTAGGAAGCTGGTAGGTGACTGGTGGAAAAGTTGTTACTAGAAGCCACTTTTTCCTCCCCACACCTGCACAACACACTCAAGGTTCAAAAGCCGTGTAGTTAATAACAATGGGAGTTGACAGGATGCATTTTGCTTCTGTTTTTTCAACACATTCTGTGTAATCTGTGGCAGACCCTAAAAATTGGCTTGCATGGTATAGCTCTATAAAAGCCCTTACATGGTCTACAGCATTGACTACTAGAGCTCTTCACAAAAAGGCTCATTATTGTTTTCAGCAAAAGTACGAATTTTTAATATCTAACACTTCTTTATTTTCAAGTTTACTGTAGAAAGTGTTGGATTTTATTTTTGTTTTTGGAAAATCAGTCAGTTCCATGAACAACTTTTAGTATAAAAAAATAAATTCCATTGACAAGGATATTGTGGAAAGATACTCCATTTCACTCAGTGCCCCTCATCCAGTCTTTTTATTGTTAATATATAATTTGTGTTCCCAACTGTAGACAAAGATCTGCTGCACTTGCAAGATACCTATTTGCATGAATAACCACAAAATTATCCATCTTGTATTGTTAAAAGTAGATTTGATATCTATAAAAGCTGACCTAAATATTTAAATGCATATTATATAAAATACATGTCATATACCATATATGATTTATGATATGAATATAAATATAAGTAACACAACTACAATATATTTATACTTAAATTAATATCTTTTTATATATATATACTATATATATAAAAATATACGTTCCGTTATTACTTTGGTGGCAGTTGAGGAACTGATCTAAGACTGTCTAAAATTAAGCTTTAAAACATTTCATCTGTATAAAGGCTGTCTGCATAGTCATTTTGGTACTGGTAAGTAACTCATTGCTTTTTTAAGCACTTTGGAATGTCTTCAGCCTGACAGGCTCAATATAAAACCAAATTCAATTCAATATAATTTTTAATATGTCTGTATAAATCCCTGTGAGGTCCTATTATAATTCTTCCCTCCAGCATAAATTCTTCCTCCTCCTTAATAAAGTTTGCAGCTGTGTTACAAAGTCACAGATTCTAAATACTGTCTCATGGCACAGTTTTAAAGTCTCTTGGGTGACTGATTGTCCCTCTCTCCCAGCTGCAACACTGACATTATAAACGCTGACATTTCAGTGATAGATGAATCTGCACAGATCAAAACACAAATATGGGGCATTTCCAGTTAGCCTGCTAAATCCCAATAAAAGAGATTTTCTATATCTGGAGGCATAGTTATGGATTAGTAGGCTTTTATCTCATGGAGTGATGTTAAAGAGGGAATTTCACACAAGGGGAAACTTACAGTTTGCTGAAAACTTAGGTCTATTCCCCTTTCCCGTGCTTTGAAAAATTTTCCTGGCTCCAATCTGTTTACTAATTATCAAATAAATTTGTTGTTTAAACACAAGTTTTTTTCAGCGGGGTTTTTGTGCTAGATAAGTAGCACCTTACCTGCTAAGAAGCCCTCACTCTACTGCAGTGAGAACCCAAACTACATGAGTGTTGGCACCTTCATTCTGGGAATGCTGTTAATCTAGCTTCTTACATAAATACAAACATTCACTTAAAAAGCTTAGTGCTTTAAAGTCTTTCAAATGAAACGTGTCAATCATTATGACATATTATTAGAAGTATTTTTCTTTTATTTACAGCACACTTTGAAACAAATCATCCACAGGTGTAAATCTGTCAGTGAAATCAATGGAGCTATACTGATTTACAGTCCCTGATGATCTTGCCCTGTGATTTGAAATCACTACTAGAAAAGAATAACTAGAGTGTCTGGGTTAAAAAGTAAGTGGATAGAAGTAGTCAACATGGTTTCACCAAGGGGTGATCATGTCTGACTAATCTGATAGCCTTCTATGATGGCACAAGTGGATGGATAGACGAGGGGAGGGCAGTGGATGTTGTCTACCTTGACTTCAGCAAGGCGTTCGACACGGTCTCCCACAGCATCCTCATAGGGAAGCTTAGGAAGAGTGGGTTAGATGAATGGACAGTGGGGTGGATTGAAAACTGGTTGAAAGACAGAGCTCAGAGGGTCGTGATTAGGGGCACAGAGTCTAGTTTGAGGTCAGTGAGGAGTGGTGTTCCCCAGGGGTCAGTACTGGATCCAGTCCTGTTCAATATATTCATCAATGACCTGGATGAAGGGATAGAGTGCACCCTCAGCAAGTTTCCTGATGACACAAAGCTGGGGGGGATGGCTGACACACCGGAAGGCTGTGCTGCCATACAGAGAGACCTGGACAGGCTGGAGAGTTGGGCAGAGAGAAACCTTATGAAATTCAATAAGGGCAAGCATAGGGTGCTGCACCTGGGGAGGAATAAGCCCATGCACCAGTACAGGTTGGGGGCTGACCTGCTGGAGAGCAGCTTGGTGGAAAGAGACCTGGGAATCCTGGTGGACAACAGGATGACCATGAGCCAGCAATGTGCCCTTGTGGCCAAGAAGGCCAATGGCATCCTGGGGTGCATCAAGAAGAGTGTGGCCAGCAGGTCGAGGGAGGTCATCCTCCCCCTCTACTCTGCCTTGGTGAGGCCAAACCTGGAGTACTGTGTCCAGTTCTGGGCTCCCCAGCTCAAGAAGGACAGGGAACTGCTGGAAAGGGTGTAGCAAAGGGCTACGAAGATGATTAGGGGATTAGGTGTTCCTCAGAAGGGAACCTCAGTCCCTTCAGTCTGGAAAAAAGTCTGGAAAAAAGAAGACTGAGGGGAATCTTATCAATGCTTGTAAATACTTAAAGGGTGGGTGTCAGGAGGATGGGGCCAGGCTCTTTTCAGTGGTGCCCAGTGACAGGACAAGAGGTGTCCTTGAACATAGGAAGTTCCATCTAAACATGAGAAGGAACTTTTTTACTTTGAGGGTGTCAGAGCACTGGAACAGGCTGCCCAGAGAGGTGGTGGAGTCTCCGTCTCTGGAGACATTCAAAACCCGCCTGGACGCGTTCCTGTGCAACCTGCTCTAAGGGGACCCTGCTCTGGCAGGGGGGTTGGACTAGATGATCTCCAGAGTTCCCTTCCAACACCTATCATTCTGTGATTCTGTGATTCTGTGATACTGACACCTGGTTGATACTTGGTCAAACTCAGTTGGACTCTACAAAAGGCTAAGAACATATATACATAATAAATGACTGTGTTGAAATAAACGGAAAATGCCACTTGACTTTATACAGGATGTAAGATGGTAAGATCTTATCCTGCTTTTTTTTTTTTTCATTTTGTTTCTGGGATTTGGACAATATTAGAAAAGGGACTGTCAAAAGACTAAAGCAGAGATCTTACTGTATTTTACTTTATACTCTGGAAGGGCTGAGTGTCTCAGGAGGTTTCACAGCAGTTTTTTGAGAAGTCAGATTATTCTGATAAGAAATATACTACCGAATTATTTTCCAAGCCTCTTTTCAACATTGAGTCTTTTCAGAACCAATCCATGCTGATTTTATTCTCTCTCTCATAACTGATTAGAACCTCTCTCTCAAGTTATGTCATAAACAAAGGAATAATCTCATGATTTTATCTACAGCATACAAATTCATAAGGTGTATCGCCATAGCAGAAGACTAACAAAAGGTAATTTTTATGAAGCTCAATGAGTTCTTATCAGACTCTGAACTTGAGAAGGTTGCTGTTTTATTTGAAAATTTTAAGACAGTTTCCAATACTTTAGTGTCTCCTACTTGAGCTTCAGAAAGATTAAGCAACAGAGTCATTATTCAGTCTTTCTTGGACTACAACGGCATTATAAGTGTCAAAATAAATATTTTTATGTATGCAAATTATTATCTATCAAACACATCAGACCCTATCCTGCTCATGCACAAGTAAGCCACAGAAAAATAGCTGCAGCCAGGTGGTTGCATTACTTATTCCAGTGAGTCAGCTACCTCACTTATTCCAGCAGAGAACTTATCCTTCAATTTTAAGGGATAAAATTTCCAGAGGAATTGTTTCAGTAAATGGACTAAACATTCAAAGCAGAGATGACAAAGCTAATATCATTTGTCAGAAGCAGGACTACAGTATTATTTCAGAGAAGATCGCTGACAATCAGTGCTATTATGTCTTGTGCTAAAAATGAAAAGGACATTGTGATAAGGGATGGGAACACAGGAGCAAGATGGGATATATTTAATGTGAAATTGCCAGAGGAAATCAAACATTTAACACGACAACTTTTTCTGGGGGGATATCCATGAGGGTAACTCTTAGCTAATCTGTCATTATTTCAACATTTTCTTTCTATTATTAATAGGATAACCACACCAAAATTTTTTATCATAGCATCATTGTTATGCTACAAATCTCATTCCTCCATTTTTACTTGTTTTTTCGTTTTTTTTTTTTTTTTTTTCTTGTATCACAAACGGAATAACAAAATACTATTTGGCTAAGAACAACAGGAAATCATTAAATCATTGTCATCAATTTATTTTGGAACAAGATGTAAATGTTCTTTCCTAGAGAACATTACCTTACCTTCTTCAGTCAAGCAACAAAAGCTTATAGCATGCCACCCACAAAGGGTAGACCTTCACAAGTGCTTGTGTGTTGCAGTGCCAAACACCCACCTGAAGCCTTAGCCCTGACAAGAACCCAAACCCTGCTCAGCGCAGAGGCAGCGTTAGGCACTTGCAAAGGGATATTCAGAAACTGGCTGGAGTGGGAAGCTATCTAAGATGGCAAATGAGATGCTAAGAACAGCAAAGGTGCCTATGCAGCTGGTGTGATCATAGCTTTGCACCTACTTCTACAGAAAACCCCTGGCTGTAAACTCATCCTCGAAACAGGCAGATAAGTCCCACTGGTGAAAATTAAGAAATGAACCCATTTCTCTATGATATCATGCAGCTGACTACTGGAGGACTTCCATGGTAGGACAAGTACTGATTTTAAACCTGTATCTTGCTGACTAGGAACAGGGATAATTTACATTTTCTCTGAGGGACAATATACTTCCCAGGATACTCGCTGGTGTAAGTCATGTCTCCCTCAATCTTTTCCTTTTGAACTCTTGCATTTCAGAGATACTTTTCATAGTTATTTATTGTAACAGAAACTTGAACCTTGGCTTCCATCATCCTATTTGAATGCTCTTAACCTGTGAGCTAGTGTTAATCTTCCTTCTTGGTGACCGTAATGAGGCATCATTTCTGAAAGGAGAGAGAAACTTTGCCCAGTTTGGCCTTACCTGACAACTAGGACAGTTTGCTTCTGGCAGCTGTTTTCTGTGCATGGCATACAGGGAGTTTGGATCCCTACTTTTGGGCTAATGTTTTTCCCAGTGAGCAGAGCTGTAAGAGACAGAAGAAAACAGCTGAGATCTTCGATCACGAGACACTGGTAAATGAAACAGCATGCACAAAGGGAGTTGCAAAGCGATACAGCCTAAAGTTAAGAGGTATTGTTCTTGTTTTGATTTAAGGTACTATGTTTGTGTCACGATGTAGACTGCAGTCCTTTTCCTGCATGTGGCACCAGCTGCAATCCTGTCTCTAATGCTTTAGTACAGAGTAGGATTCAGATAAGCATATGAAAGACATCAATATTTAGATTAATGAGTAAAGCTACAGACATTTTGGAGACATGGTTACAGAACATGTTGGTTATATTTACAGCCAATAGCAAGAAAACCAGACACCTTTTCTATCCCACAAACTGCAGTGCAGTGGTGTGTGCATCCACCCACAATCTACTACAAATAGACAGGGATCATAAAATAGAAACGATGGTATAATCAGCGCACAGGGTGCTGTCCATCAGCAGCTCTTTGTCAATAGGTGTGAATTGCCTGGGTTCTGCACTATGTGGCCGTTTGCAAAGCTGATTCCTGGAAGACATTTTTTGGGAAAGAAATGTTAGAAATTTAATTTGATTTCAGAACCCAAAGACAGTCATAGTAAACTGTAGAAGGCTTTCTTCGTTGGAGAAGCACGCTGTAAAAAATTGCTATTGTCATTAATATTTGGTGTCCAGATTTATGAGTTTTTTCATGCTCATCTATTATGCTGCATAAAAGAGACATTGAAAACAGTGCTATAAAAAGTATATAAAAATAAAACAAAATATTCACAGCTAAAGTAATTCTAACAATTTTTTTCAAGTAGAAAATTCTGTATTTAAAATAGGAATTCCTAAATTTGTCTTCTACCCCTCCAAAACCCAGAAGATACTTAGAACTAACAAAGGTGGAGGGTTGTGTTACTTTAGGGTTTGTTGGGTTTTTTTTGTTTTGACATAACGCAAACAAAGCACAGGCCTGTGCATGTTAGCCTAAACCTTTTTTTATTTACAAATAACACAGAGTGCTTCAATAACATGCAAAATGATAGCCAATCCAAGTATGAAATATTTCCAAATGCCTTTAAAACCTACACCTCACTACAATAAAGAGATTGAGGTGCTGGAACTTGTCCAAGGAAGAGCAACGAAGCTGATGACGGGTCTAAAGAACAAGTCTTATGAGGAGCAGCTGAGGGAACTGGGCTTGTTTAGTCTGGAGAAAAGGAAGCTGAGAGGAGACCTTATCCATCCCTACAACTACCTGAAAGGAGGCTGTAGCGAGGTGGGGGTTGATCTCTTCTCCCAGGTTACAAGTAATAGAACATGAGGAAATGGCCCCAAGTTGTAGCAGGGGAGATTTAGATTGGATATTAGGAAGAATTTCTTCACCAAAAGGGTTATAAAACATTGGAAGAGACTACCCAGGGAACTGGTTAAGCCACCATTCCTGGAGGTATTTAAAAGACGTGTAGATGTGGTGCTGAGGGACAAGGTTTAGTGATGGTTTTGGCAGGGATAGTTTGACGGTTGGACTAGATCATCTTAAAGGTCTTTTCCAACAAAAATGATTCTATGATTCTATGATCTGATGATTTTAACTTAATATCTAAAGATAGGAAAATCCGTGAGTTTTGGATAAACTGCTGGCAAATGAAACCTCCACACATCCTCTAAATTTATACTTAGCATTTTGACTGCAAGGAAGTTATGGGACTTATAAATCTCAGTATTACATGCTTCAGAGGGGGTTGTCTTCCTGACTGAGAATCTAATGGCTTGTTTCAGTGAACATCAGTTTATTTTTCCTCATCATAAATATTGACTTTGTCTTCCCCTTGTTCCACATTAATGTATTCCATCAATAAATAATGATATGCATCTCAACAGAAGTCAATATCTACTTAATACAATAGTTTTCCTAGTACCACAATAATCAGAAAGTCTTTTTAATCAAGATGGAAAATGAGGTGATTATGGTTGTTCATAAGGCAATAAAATGCTCTTTTTATTTCCTAGTCTACTTTACAATGACTGCTGGTTGGAGCTTTTCTGGTATAAGGCATGCACTAAAAAGGGACAAATACTTTCCATAGTTCTTTGTTCAAAACTTCTCAGAGCTGCTCTGGGCCACCATACAAGTATTAGCTGTACAAAGATGAAGCCAGTGGAAAAGGTGAAGGAAAAATTTGCCTCCGTTCCTTCCAACGTATAATAGCTCACAATTAATTAATTAATTTATTAATTTATAGGACACACTATCTAGTTTTTATCATTTCATCATGGTGTAATACATATATGGAGGTTGAAAGGAAGCCACTCTGAAATAAATAAAATTCAGTTGCGTAATTAATTCACTGATCAAGTGCACCATGTGGATCAGGAGGACGCAACAGACAGAGGAACACGCAGACTGGTATTTCAGGTTTCTATAAATTAACAATAGATGCAGTCTGGATATACCTTTTTTAAATTGTAATCTGAGCTTTGAGCTATACACATTATGTGACACTGGAAAATAAACTGGAATGAGAAACATCACCTCACTGAAGGGAAGTGGAATGGGATTGAAAAGATACAGGCAGTTAGTTGGTATGCTTAAATAGTTTTATTTTCAGCAGCATGTAATTTAAGAGAATGGATCTTCTGCAAAATACACAGCCTAATGCTACTGATGTGGAAATACAAACATTGGCCCATATCATGACAGAAGTACCTAATGAAACCGATGTCATCATAAATAAGTTTAAGAACACCTTTTTCCATTGAATCAGGTAGAGATGAATCATAGAATCATAGGTTGGAAAAGACCCTTGGGATCACCGAGTCCAACCATCAGCCCCACTCGACAAAGTTCTCCCCTATACCATATCCCCCAACACCACATCTAAACGACTCTTAAACACATTCAGGGATGGTGACTTCACCACCTCCCTGGGCGGCCTATTCCAGTGTCTGACCACTTGTTCTGTGAAGAATTTTTTCCTAATGTCCGGTCTAAACATACCCTGTTGCAGCTTGAAGCCATTCCTTCTTGTTCTATCCCTAATTACCTGTGAGAAGAGACCAGCACCAACCTCTCTATAATGTCCTTTCAAGTAGTTGTAGAGAGTGATGAGGTCTCCCCTCAGCCTCCTCTTCCTCAAACTAAACAGTCCCAGCTCCCTCAATCGCTCTTCATAAGATTTATCCTCCAGGCCCATCACCAGCTTTGTTGCCCTCCTCTGCACTCGCTCCAGCACCTCGATATCTCTCTTGTATTGGGGTGCCCAAAACTGGACACAATACTCAAGGTGTGACCTCACCAGTGCTGAGTACAGGGGGACAATCACCTCCCTACTTCTGCTGGTCACACTATTTCTAATACAAGCCAGGATGCCGTTGGCTTTCTTGGCCACCTGGGCACACTGCTGGCTCATATTCAGCCGCTTGTCAATGAGAACCCCCAGGTCCTTTTCTGCCAGGCAGCT
>VYZM01006423.1:0-38107 GCA_013398915.1 Dromas ardeola | reverse complement strand
AAAAAAAAAAAAAGAGGGAAAAACCCCCTCACTAACAGTAATTTTTACTTAAACAGAGAAAAAAGGGACACAAAAAGAACAACTGTTATTCATACAAATGGTTGAACACACACTGAACAAATTGATGCATAAATTGGCTATGATAAATGCTTCTGTTAAATGTAGTTATTTATTATGTGTTCCATTACATAAATTGGTTGCAAAATTATAACAAATGCTCTTTATTAATCTTACCTTCCCTGTGGCTGGAGAATGACTTGAGGCAATTATCTTCAGTGTGGAACTCAATTCCATTATTTTTGACAGGCAGAAGCGGCCAGGCAGCCTCCTAATCCTGCACAGACAGCTCAAATCCTCCTGCCTCTGCTTTTTAGTATCCTGCATCTCATCTTGCCTTTCTGTGCTGACATGGTGTGCCACAGCATCTCTTTCCAGTACTATTGCCTCTAGTTCAGGAGTTCTTGAGCATGCAGATTCAAGATGTAAGAAATAAGAAGTTAAAAGAATTTGATAGCTACTCTTTTTACTATATATAAATTATAAGACAAAGGAAACTTGGCTTGATCTCAGCAGTTTCACCACACAGTGGCTGCACTTTCAGTTGTCTTTTGTGTCACTAGTTCACTCTAAATCCCCTGTGAAAGTCCTGCACTGGGAGAAATCTGGACCGGAGGAGTGTGGTTCTGTGTGCTTAAAAAATAAACCTCACAAAACTTCTATTCCTATTTGCACCATTTAGATAAGAACTAAGACAAGAGAAAAATGTTATTCTAGATTACTAGAACAGGTAAATGATGTGGTTGAAGATTTAATGGCCCCGCTTCTAACTTGTGCCATGTTGACAGGATGCAATTCCACTGGCAGGAATGGAAGAATTTCTGATTTATACTTTGTGAGAAGTTCAACTTTAACTTGCCCTAGAAGGGTAAGGTTATCACAAAGGCTCACACCTAATCTTCGTTTCACAAGCATAATGAAGATGAGAGTTCTTCTGGGGAGTTGCTGGCATAAGCCCCCCTACAGCCTTCTCCCCATTTTCTCTGAAGAGCTCATTAGAACAAGTTCCTCGAGCACTCCTGTCAGCTCACAAAAGGGACCACTTGTCTGTTTTTCTCCTCCATCTACATCTTTTGCTATTTTTCTGAGGTGAACAGGGTGGAATGACTATGACGGTAGATTAGGGAAGTGATCATCCCCCTGTACTCAGTACTGGCGAGGTTGCACCTCAAATACTGTGTTCAGTTTTGGGCCCCTCACTACAAGAAAGACATTATGATTCTGGACTGTGTCCAAAGAAGGGCAACAAAACTGCTGAGCGGTCTGGAGAATAAGCCCCATGAGGACCATCTGAGGGAACTGGGGTTGTTTAGTCTGGAGAAAAGGAAGCTGAGGGGAGACCTTATCACTCCCTACAACTATCTGAAAGGGGGTTGTAACGAGGCGGGGCTCAGTCTCTGCTCCCAAGTAACATGTGATAGGACAAGAGGAAATGGCCTCAAGTTGCACCAGAGGAGGTTTAGATTGGATATTGGTAAAAATTTCTTCACCGAAAGGGTTGTCATGATCTGGCTGCCCAGGGAAGTGGTGGAGTCAACATCCCTGGAGGTATTTAAAAGATGGGTAGGCGTGGTGCTTAGGGACATGGTTTAGTGGTAGCTTGGCAGTGCTAGGTTGATGGTTGGACTTGATGGTCTTAAATCTCCAATGAAAATGATTCTATGATTAATTGTGCAGTTGCTAGAGGGGAGAAGTGGAAATGACGTAGGAAGATCTATAAAAAGAAGTGAAGAAATATGTAACTGACAACTGATGCACGTTCGATATATTTTTTAAAATGTTATTTCTAATATTGTTATTATCCCTTTGAGCTGTGTAGCTTTCCAGTGCAAGCATCATACAACCTTTGTGTTGCCCAATGAAATGGGCTCCTGCTACTACCTGCTTCCACATGCCAGCCTAAAAGAGATAACAAAAAGACACTCCAAGGTATTGTCCACACCAGTGCTGAAAACATAGCAAAGGGCCCATGTCAAAACCCCCAGCACCTGGAGACCTAGAGTCTGTGCAGGTGGAATACCACTTAGGACAAACAGCTATGTTGTGGCCTCAAGGGAAGTAACAGGTTATGTTTCTATGCTGACAGGATGCAAGATCAGCAGTCCTTGGTACTTCTACCAAGCTGGCAAAGGCTTGTTTGACTGTGAATTTAAAAATCAAATGTCCTTTGGCCCAGAAATAATGTGAGAAAAGCAGTTAAACTCACACTTTGACTTAGAGCTGAGTAAAATTTCACTTTCAGGGGATACAAAATCCCAATAAATGACTAGAAAACTCAACAAACATCTCATACTTGCTTTTGCTTAAATGTATTTCTACTTTATATTATGGAAAGCTATGAAAAAAATAATAAAGGGGAAACTTTAGAGACCTGAATGCTAAGGAGTTTAACCTTTGAGTAGACATCCTGGTGTACTCCTCTCTGACTCATTTTCTAACCTTTTCCTCATAAGTGTCATTGAAAATTAACAATTAAACATGCCCAGCAGTGCATTGGTTTGGAATTAATTGAGCTTTTTCAGAATGGTAATGCTACATGGCACTTGGCCTCTTAGCTTAAAGAAGGGCCAGGGATGTGTGATAGCAGCCCTCAAATATACTGGTTAGCACTTGATAGTGTCACCTCATTCTCACACTTTTATTGCAAGGAGGCAACACAGGAATTTTAGTGTCAAAATAACCATGAATATCTCCAGAGACTCTACTATAATAGCATATCTGCCTGTCCCAGATGTTTGCAATTAATATCCTAAAATACCAAGTAAATTACCAGAGTTACCTTATGGTTGCTTCTCCAGACATACAGAATGGCATTTGTATTTTATGTAGTTGTAAAACCTCAGCACATGCTAAAAGATCAATAAGTGCATAAGTGTCAGCAAACGGAAGGAACTGAAGAGGAACGACAAGTTTTTTACAGATTCAAATTAATGAGACTTTTATATGAAACTTTTACCTTAAATGTACAAGATGCTGAATTGTAAGTGGTGCAAATACATGGTAAGTACCTGCGGAAAGGGACAGGCTGTTTCAGGAGTCATCAGTTATCTGTCTCGTCATCAGTTATCTGTCTCTTCTATGCATTCTCTTCCTCATGCATCTCCCATTTCAGGTACATTTTCTTTGGACTATGAAAGTTTCTACAAGAATCTTCCTTTGGACCATCCCCATTCCATGGAACAATTACCACTGCCCACTTACATGGGAGCAAAGAAAAAATGAATCATAGGAATGTTAAAGAGGTGAAATGACAGGTAGAAAATACATAATTTCATGTAACCATCCTCCATGATTAATACCTCAAAATTCACTACTTGAGAAACTGAGTATCAGCAAAAAACCAATGCTGAACTACATGAGAGTCAGACTTACAGGAGAATGGCCTAAAGAACAAAATATCTTCACACTAGGTAAGGTAGGTCTGAGAACCCTGTTAATTTAATCAGATATAGAGACTGTAAAAAGGTAGTTTTACTAGAGAATTAGCTTTCAGTTCGCCTGTTTTTCATTGTGTTATTATAACTAACAACACTGCAGAATTATTTATTACAGAATGTTTAATTTACTTACATTGAAAAGCATATATAACAAATTGCCCCACCTCAATACATCTCAGAGGACAAAACAAAAGGTAAAAAGAATTCTGTAAAAACAAATTCAAAACTCCTGTCTAAAGGCATTACCTTAAGGTAGGCTGGAGTTTGAATTTAGAGTGTATCACCCACTCCCACAAAGACATTCACCCTGTGATAGGCAGAAGGCAGCTTATACCACTCAGGCAAACAAGGTCTACCCAGCTGAGCTTACTGCCAGCTTCGGGCCAATGGCAACGCCTGGCTGAATGCTTTGATTAGAATGGATGCTGCACCTATCTTAAAATTACTGGGTTTTAATATTCATGATACATTGAGGAGAAAAAATCAAAGTTTAGCAGCTGTTAGATGTCCAACACACAGAGATGGATCCAATTTGGTACTGAAGAAAGGTACATAGCCACAGGTACAGACTCTAAACCCCACTGTGGAGTTCGTTCAACACTGATTTCCATGAAGCTTTGAAAGGAAATATCAGTTCCAAAGCATATATATCATTAAAAACAGCAATACTGAAAAGTGGCAGATGACCACAGGAATTTAGAAGTAATCAGTGAGCGATAAAAACCTGCCATGTGTTCCTCTAAAAGACTGCCCCCAAGCAGCAGACTATCACAAGGCTGCTTCCGTCTATGAGATACATATCAGAAATTTGTATTATCAGAAAAACAAAGCAAGAAATTAGAGTTGTGCTTTGCTATTGTGAGATCTGGGGAATGATACAACGTACACCTTTGTTTAAACAGATAAATTTATCATGCATTTTTAATGAACTTGTCACTCCTGGTTCATCCTTCATCAAATATCTCTGTTGTTTACTGAGTGCCTGTGATTTTCCTCTATTTTTATGTTGTCAGTTAAATTTCAGAAAAAAGGGCCCTTTTTTTGTGTAGTCAGATAGCTGGATCCAACAGATATACACACTCTGATCTTTATTCCCTTGCGTGCTTAATTCAAACAACGGTCAATGGGTTTTCATGGAGAAAACGGGGGGTGCCTGCATGAGGAAGCTAACTTACTCTCAAGATAAGTTAACAAGAACTGAGAGGACCCCTGTACTGGTTTACCATAGACTGTAACTTTTAAATGCAACGTGTTTTTCAAAATATTACAGCTGATTCTCCCTTTCTGGTGAGGAATACTCTGGCGTTCATTCAGCCATTGTGCGCCTTGTTCTGCAATTTCTTACCTCAAATACAGGGCACTTCAGCTGCTGTCTACTCTGGAAAGAGGAAAGTAACCACATCTGAGGGCACTCAAGCCACAGATGTGTCTCCCCCCATCTTCAGGCAGGTAGTCCTCCTAAGCTGGAGGCTGAAGGCTGATGCAGATTACTCCAGCTCTCAGTCAGTTGGAGAGCCTTGTCAGAGAAAGAGCATTCACAGCGAAGAATTATGTCCATTTTATGCTCTCCACGATGCAAGAAAAGACATCCAGGAAACCAGTTTGTTTCTCAGTTCTGTGCTGTTATTCCCAGTATTTTATGGTATATTTTTTATAAAAAACATTTACAGACCTTGTTATGTAAAAATAATGAATCCTCTCTGATATGCACTATTTCTGCCATGAGGGGAAACAGGTCCTGGTTTTAGGATTACCGGTATATCTTTTCCAGTCCTCTAGAGAGAGGTATTATTTCATAATTTAACTCCACTTTGTCAATATTACCCTAGAGCCTGCACTTGCACTTTAAATGGAACATTTTATCCTGCAGTGAAATGATATTTTACTCATACTCAGGCAATTTCAGGGATATTTGGTGAGCCATATTCCATGCTTTTAGTGGGATCACATAAAAGGATAAGTCTGCTGTATAAACTTCTGCTGTGTGCTCCCCAGTGCAGTTCTATATATTATATTCCTGAAGTGTGCCTAGAAAAGAGAAAGCACACTTACAGGCTTTAAAGAAAGTACACTAAAGACATCATTTTCTTTTATAAACAATCAAGTTTGTAGCAAGCTTTGAGAGAAATTCAGGTTTAACATCACAGTGAAAATTAATAATAACTTTACAGAGAATTGAACTGGTCCTTTTTTGTCAGGATGCATTTGATCTACTAATGGCCATTAATTTAAAATCAATGAACACCATTGTGACTTGATTTTTGACTTGTGCTGCAAAAGAGCATTATGGTGCATCAACAGGATTACAGTGAAAAAGCATTCACAAGCCTTTTTTTATAAGTTATTGAAGAATTTATAGAAATTTTAATTTCATGGAATGATTTTTCTATGATTTCAAAGTACAGTGGAAGTACCTAGATGATACAGAGGACAAAAATTTATGAAAACCAAAACCCGAGGAAGATGTAGACAGTTTTTATGTTGTAGACAGCAAAATGTAAGGGAGAAAAAAGGAAATAAAAGCAGGAAATTTCAAAATTCTGGAATAAAAAACTTTCACATTAGCATATCTGAAAAAAATCTTACATTTTATTAGGAAAACTTTCTGGTTCATAATTTTTGATCAGCTCTTCTTAAATACAGAAATACTACAGTAAAGGAGCCATATATTTTTTAGTCTCAGTCTAGCATATGCATAAAATTTACTCAAGTATCAGTCAAAATCAAAAGCATATTAAGTCTGAAGTTGCATTTTTTCCATCCCCTGTTTTAAGCATTAGGTCTTTTTAATTATTTGAGGTATTTCCAAGGTATCTACTGCTGTGGTGTTTAAGTGCCAATATCTGATGTTTCCTTTTGCTGTAAATTGATTCTTTATACCTTGTCAGATGTGTGAACCTTCCTACTGTGCATCGAAATACACCAAGAACGTGTGTGAGGGCTCATGGCTATCACAAGTAGCAGAAAATGTCCTTATTAAGTCTCAATCGCTCTTAAAATGCAGGGGGCTAGAAAGCAAATTGGTGACTCCCTTTTTGCTCTTTAGTCTCTATGTGAAAATTAGATGGGGGACCTCTGCTCAGCCCTGAAGAAGCCAACACTGCATAGATCAAATAAGAAAAGGCACTCTTTGCTTAGCTTTAACCTTGTGCTCATTTTTTTTTCATTTTTGTTTTCCTTCTGGCTTCATTTTACACAGGCATTTTTTACTGCATCTTGAAAAACGTGGGCGTTTGGAAGAACTTTGCTTACCTGTGTCCACATTTGAAGGAAGGCATTCCATACTTTCAATTACTCTATTTAGGACTGATTTTGAAATGTCACCAGTATTGTGATAGTTTTCCTACATAAGGCTAAGACAATATTCTGCAATCTTCAGTCATGGACAATCATTTCTTCTTCTCAGTGGGGGCAACATTTTAGAGTAACATAAAATTATAATCTTTGAGTATTAAACTCAAGCTAAATTAATTCTGCTATCCACTGTTACTGTCTGAAGCATTGTGGCAATTTTAATTTTCAGGACTGATAGACAAGGGTTTTTTATGTTTGCTACTGAATATAGGGTTGTGTGGCAAATATGGCTGGTTTATTTTGATGGATGGCCTTTGAGCACCCGGTTATAACAAAACAATTTTGTTGTTTGTAGCTTTACTCAGCAATGATTAAACATGAGGAATTGTTAAAATAGTTTGTTGCTAACAAAACTCTGTCAGGGTTAAGACGGTATAAGCAAGAATATTCTGTATACAATACAGTCGTTTGGCCACAATGAATATGCTTGACATAATAAGCATTGTGGGATTTTCCCTATATAAATTACATATATATACATATTTATACATATACATACATATATAAAGCTTGTGCTAAGGCTTCTTCTGGATAAACTATTTTTCTAAAATGAAAAGATAACTTGTTTTTCCCACACTAAAACTTTGGGAACCTGAAGACTAGACCAGACTATTTCTTGTGTTTCACTCCTGGTAAATCAGCATTTGGACCTCCATGCTGCAAACTTATATCTCTTAAGATTCATTAACAACAATTATTTCAGCTCATCCTTCGCTTCTTGTGTTAGCAAGGGAGACAGTAGGCAACAGTATTTAGTACTAAAACACTGTTTAGTACAAATAAGTCATTTTTCTTAGGAGAAGCACTAAGTGGCTGAAAGGGTACAAACCCACTAATTTTTATAGGATACTTGACATGACCAAAATCTTATGATGAAATGGTAACAGTGGTCAAATGAAAGAATCCTTGTTCACAAAGAAACTCTTAAGTTTTGAAAATGATAAAACTGAGAAAAAAAGCTGAGACACGTAAAGATCCATGTCCTTTCATGAAAACGACTCTTGTGTTGATAAAAGAACAGAAAAGAATGGATAGGACATCACCTTTGACTTTGACCTTGTTAGCCATAATACTTTTCCTTTGTTTCCAGGCTCTGTACTGAGCTGAACTTGAATTCTTTTCTAAATATTCATAAATATGCCCTTGTGGCCTTGTGGCCAAGAAGGCCAATGGCATCCTGGGGTGCATCAAGAAGAGTGTGGCCAGCAGGTCGAGGGAGGTCATCCTCCCCCTCTACTCTGCCCTGGTGAGGCCACACCTGGAGTACTGTGTCCAGTTCTGGGCCCCCCAGCTCAAGAAGGACAGGGAACTGCTGGAGAGGGTGCAGCATAGGGCTACCAAGATGATTAGGGGACTGGAACACCTCTCTTATGAGGAAAGGCTGAGGGAATTGGGTCTGTTTAGTCTGGAAAAGAGAGGGCTGAGGGGTGACCTAATTAATGTGTACAAATACTTAAAGGGTGGGTGTCAGGAGGATGGCGCCGGGCTCTTTTCAATGGTGCCCGGCAATAGGACAAGAGGTAATGGGTACAAACTTGAGTGTAGGAAGTTCCATCTCAACATGAGGAGGAACTTCTTTACTTTGAGGGTGGCAGAGCACTGGAACAAGCTGCCCAGAGAGGTGGTTGAGTCTCCATCTCTGGAGACATTCAAAACCCGCCTGGACGCGTTCCTGTGTAACCTGCTCTAGAGTGGCCCTGCTGTGGCAGGGGGGTTGGACTAGATGATCTCCAGAGGTCCCTTCCAACCCTATGATTCTATGATTCTATGAAATATTACGTGCTGGAAAAAAAATAATTCCGTAGATTTCAGAAGTTTTCAACTATTCAGGGTATTGCATTTCCAGAAAGTGAACCAGAACACAACATGAAGGTTAAAAGAAGCAATGAAAGAAGGTGTTAGCAGTGTCTTTTGGAACTCAGTTCTACCAGGGGACAGTGGTGGTCCACAGCCAGCTGAACAGTTAAGCTCTGGTTTCTTCTCTTCTGTTGCCACAGCAAGAAGTTGAGTTTACGGATTAGGACCCACTGATGCATGAACAGAACAAAAAGACACTCTGACTCCCATAAATTTACAACTTCAATGCTACATACGACCTGGTGTGAGCCTGTATGCTAGAAAACTTTCTTTGACTTTGACTAGTATTACTGGTGACTCCAGTAAAGAGAGTGTGTGTGTTTCTGCATCTTTCTTCATTTTTATTGCATTGTAAACTGGATAAAGAGGTTTGTATTCATTTTCTGATCTCAGGTGTGCTTCTGGATATGTAAATGTCTGCATATGAATGCGTATCTCTGGAAGTGTCCATGTATATATATCCGTGAGCTGTTCTGCGTTTGCATAGTGACACATCTGTGATTGAAAACTTTTTCCTTAGAGAAAAATAAAAAAACCCTTACACTTAACTATTATAATTTATCCTAATGAATATCTATCCTCTCTGAAGCAAACAATTTGACCAATTTTTCCTTCTCTAATTTCTATAAAGAAAGAAATTTTTATCCTCAGTAAGTTCAAAAACACCAAAAACATTTGGAATAAGAAAATATTTAAAACTCAATATAGTACATACCTGGAAAAGCAGAAAAACAGATTCCTGACTCTCTGTTGCATGGAGGGTGTTAGTCATGCAGCCAGCTTTAAGTAGATATTCATTCAAATTTTCAACCCTAAAGGAATATTGCCAGCCAGATGCCACATATCTCTGAGCAAAAGAATTGCTCATTTACATGGTAACATCAAAATTTAAAGAAAAAAAGTATTCATTTTTGTATGCAATACTCAATATCAACTTTGATTAAAATTGATCTCTATTTAAATTATTTAAATAAGGTAGCTCTTCTTTGATCATGAGTGCTCATTTCCAAAGTGAAGACTGTTCATTCCAGTCTTGATGCCCTAATTAAAGATGATAGCCTGAATTAGCATTCAGCCACTTACTATGCTTGTCACATCTTAAGCAAAAAATGTATCACTCCTCAAACCACCCTGACCTCTCACCCCTAGAGCTGGGAATTCTCACAGAAGTACAGAAAAACAGTTCAACAGATCAACTAGAAATTATTTCTGCTTAAAGACTGTGACATTTGTATGAAAGGTATCAGCAATGCCAGAACAGGGATCACAACATTTACTTTTAAAACCTTTAGTACAAGAGCACAAGGACTTCCACAGCAGAACCAACTGAGTTTAAGGATGATCTGTTCAGTATGCAATGCTGGCAGTCAGTTTTCCTGGAAAGCTGCTCCAGGAGTTCTGCTGGAACTTGGTTGTTACATCATGCTGAAGCTTATGTCACCTAATACTGAGTGGTTGACAGACATTGGAAAAGATGCCCCTCTGTTGTACTGCTGGGCACTTCGTGTTTACTGAGTAACACCCAGTCCCAGAAGTACAATGAAAATTTGCAACAGTGGTAATGGTGCAGATAAAAGCCTCACTCAAGGAACTCAGCAAACATACAAAAGATCATGGGAGCAGACCCACGTGCAAGTACCAACAGCCACAAAATGTGACTTATTTCTGAAAATATCTGATTTTGAAATGCTGGAAATCAATTGCAAAATACATTTAATGCAGTAGATTATCAACCTGTTATAAAAAAATTTGAAGGCAACTTCACTGTCCACAGAAACACAACTTATAAATATGCTAAACAAATATTTAAGGATTTCTAGTGATTGATTTCTGATAAAGATGTCATCTCCCACTGATTAGTGAGTCCTTGTGATCTTCTTGGCAGAACAAGATGTGGAGTTTACACTGTTAGTGCTTGTGCTATAACTGTTGTGCAATGGACTGATTTCTCCAGTAGCATCACTTTAGCAAGTTATGAAGCTGCAAACTTCACAAAAGGAAATATAAAACTCAAATAGTTCTTGAGTCACAAATCTGCAAACAGAGGAGTTTTCTCCTGCTGATATCTCATGAAAAGGAAAGATGGTGGAATGTACTTATGCCTGACCTTGAACCACTTTCTCGGATAATGGATATTCTTTAATTCCATGAGCTAAAGAAAAGAATTCTGTTTTCAGAAGGAAAGCCAAAAGGGTATTAAGCGCTTTTTCCCAGCAGTAAGTGTGGAGGAATGATTGTCATGCTGTGAAAAACTTGCTTTTGGTTTTCGTTGAAAATAAACAGAGAAATAAATTGCCCTGTAGCTAATATCTAATCAATTAATTAAAAAAAAAAAAATTAAAGGCATGTATTTGTGTTTGCTGTACAAAGCCTTATCATAAATAATGAATCAGCAGCTTTTTATTTTAATAACCACCACCACAAAATTCCTCTCCTGTTAAAATCTCTCAGGATAAAGGCCTGAAAGTTGAAAGTATTTATGATTTTTAGCTTGATGTGAAGCAACCAGGATTAAAATACTTTAAATACTATCCACTCTATACACTCTAGCTTTAACGTATCTGAAAAATAAGTACAAAACTGTAACGTGATTAGCATGATTGTATACATATTGCCCCAGATTGCATAAGGGTCCAAACACCGAGCCATTATTTCCATAGGGTAAAGATGAGGCACAACCTCCCCGATCGCCAGAGGTCTTTGGGGTGCGAGAGTCTAAATTCTGTTTAATCTCTTCTATAGACAGCAGAACAGTAGTCATGATGCCATAGGTAAAAATATGTTCATTCAGATATCCAGGAAAAATACTAAATAATAGATATGTTTGATTTAGAGTCAAGAAAGGTAGAATGCAGGATGTTATTGTCTGTAAATAAACAGACAAGTACTGCCCCAGTTCCAGTTCTACTTCACCCCTGAATAAAATTGGATAACCCTGCACACCATGTGAATCTTGTCAGAATTTGTCTTTGCAGGAGTGGGAGCAGATGAGGATGGAAATCTTAGTCCAGCTATCTTTTAGCTGTAACACTGGAAGACACTAACAGTAGTATGCATTCCTGATAGGAAATCCTTTATGTTATACTACCAATATTTTATCACACTATATTAATGCTAATTTTACCAATCAAATTGCCAAGCTGACTTCAATTGGCAGTTGTATTAGCAATTATTCATCATCTCACATTAGCATGAAAGCTACTGATGCAGCAAGACTTTAAAAATGTATTAGCAAAAAAGTAATTTTAGTATGTTCTTATGAAAGCTTTCTAATTTAATGCAGTAGGCTCATCCAGAAGAAATTTGGCAGAGGATATCTGAATTTTCCCAGCCCTGATACCATACAGAAATTCATGAAACCTAACAGTGAAAAAAGATATAGTACCTAATTAGAAGTTATTGCAGTAGACAGATCATATATGAATTGTATGTCATCTTTGATGTTTGGGATCCTAGATGTGCTCTACCATGGCTATATTTATAGGTATCATTTACTTCCCTGGCATCCACCCAGTAAGAGCAGTACCCGATTTAAGAGATTTCTTCCAGACAAGAGCAGCTTTATCCTGAAAGTTAGACTCCAGAACCTGACCGTAGGAAAGCGCTGGATTCAGCTCTTAATCAACCTACGATTTTCAACCAATGTTACCCTGTTCTGGAGTTTGTACCCTGAGGAAACATAGATCCAAGAAAGGCTATGTCACAACCACTTTACACTACAGTCACTACCCCATTGTTGATACCAATACCAAATGCTATCATCACCAAGGTGAAATCAAGCAGTGCCTGTATAATAATGATTTTGAGTGCTGCAGTTCATTTTTGCTTTGTAAATTCAAGATGAATTTATGCTTTACATCTAAAGTAGAGCACTAACATTTTCCAATTCCATTTCATTCCATTTTTTACCTTGGTTAAAATCGGACATTAAGGATAGTTTGTTTTTCTGAGCTTTTTACCTTGAAATATAGAGGATGGTTGTTGATATATAATCCTTTTTCTTGGCTTTCTGCAGGACTTTTAAAAATGATAATTTTTTTTTTGCCTCATTTGCTATAATCCTGCAAGCTGAAATACTGAGTATGTGAATATATTTGGAGCATCTATAGATCTGAATATTTTGGCTACTGAGATTTGAAGGGAAAAATCGAATTTGAATCACATACTCATTTGTAAAAAGAACTAAAAGGAAGAAATGTGTAAAAAATCCTGGAGAATCAGTAGAAGCTAAAAGGTAATCTGTGAGAAGGATTGTCAAGAGGATTAAAAGGAAGAAGCTAGTAGCTAACCTGTCTGCTTTAGGAACAGAGATAAATATTGTGCAACAATAGCTTAACATCTCCGGGTGGGACCGGCTATTTCTCCACAACACATATTCATATTTTATATTTACAATGTGCCTCTCTGAGAAGAAAGTCAAGATCAGTAACAGTGGAGCCTATTATATAAAATCTTAAGTGTCTTGAGGAAACATCACAATAGCTCCCAAATTATTTTCTGAAAAAAACCCTTTGGAAACATGATATTATGAGTTCCTATGCCAAGTGTGGAGAACTGAAGTGACAGCCCCAATTCTTAGGCACAGTGCACCCTTCTGTTAGAGCGGTAAAGCTTCCCTGTGAAGGCCACTTCTTAAGGCCACTACTGTGCAACAAGCTGCCAGGGAAGCTAAAGACCACCACAAATTAGACCACCTGCTGTTCCCAGACCAAAACTCTTTTACCTTTCCTGTGGTGGCATAAAAAAACAGCTCTGTGCATAGAACTTTTTTACAAGCCAACAGCAAAATACCATAATGCTATGAGTGCCCAAAAGTACAACTATCAAGTCTCCTAACAGAGGAGGAGGAGAAGAGTAAATCATAAATTGCAGTACTGGGAATTCAGATAGATACATAGTAATGAGGAGAATTGGGTAGGGTGGGATAAGGTAGGATTGTATGTGGTAGGGTGGGTTGGGTTTATTTGGGCTGGGCTAGGCTGGAATAAGAATAGAAGTGAAGTGAAGTGACGTGACGTGATGTGACGTGATGTGAAAAGTGAAGCAGATCCCCTCAAAAGATGAGTGCAAGAACACTGTTGTGTATGTTTGCTCTACTTAAAATCCTAGAGCAGTAAAATATTATTAAAATCCACCAGCTCTTCTCCATTTTTAATCCCTACCTACATATATCTGTGGCTCTTAATCCTATATTAATCTTTCATCAGTAGTTAAATGAAGAAGGAGGTAGGTACTTTTACTGTAGATTCTCTTTTCCCTTCTAAGGACATGTTTAGCTGTGACTTTTTATAATTCAGTGTCCTAATTTCAACACACTACTGGTGAAAGAGACAAGAAATCCTCCTTGAGATTAAGGCATAAAATACCAACTGAGAGTTTACAAGATTTGTCCATAAATTCATTTTCCATTGGCTGTCCAGTTTTTGACCTCTTTTTACGCTATCAGAAAGAAAGCCTGTGGACAACAAAGGTAAAGCCAGCAACTCACAGGTGAATAGAAGTGAAAAGCATTTGCTGACTTCAGCTGAATATCGTATTCCTACAGTTTCACTGCAGTTCTAATTTCACTTCAAACCTGAACTCTTTATCTGAAAATAGATCTGTGGGGTGAATTTGGAATTAACCTGTTTAAAGACCTAGACTTCTACTGAACATCATTGTAGATTTATTAGATTTGTTCAGGGAGAAATCATAACATTTTATATAACAATATTTCTTTTTCCTGGCACAATGGTCCTTAACTGAATTAGTCAAAGCTACTAAGGGTGATGAAAAATGAAATCATAACATCAAAGGCATATACCAACAGAAATGCATAGTCTTGCCTGGAGAGAGGAAGTGAGCGAATGTGAAAATTGATGGCTGGATTATGCCTGGTTTTATCACTAGTCAATGTGGTTTCAGTGGAGAGAAAAAGATTCATAAGCTTCATGTAGAAAGGACTGTTAGTATCCCCTATCAAAACTCCTTCTTGAACTTGCGGGGTGATAAAACACAGAGGCGGGGTAGGATTATAAAGGGGGCCATCCCTTCTCCCCAGTAGCTGTCAGAGCTCCCTGGGCATTGATAGTGAAGCACACTACACAGCATTGCTCTGCACACTACAAGAGTGTTCAGGGCCTTTCAGTACTTAAAGAGGGCTTATAAGAAATATGGAGACAAACCCTTCAACAGGGCCTGTTGCGGGAGTAATGGTTTTAAACTAAAAGAGGCTAGATTTAGACTAGATATAAGGAAGAAATTTTTTACAACAAGGGTGGTGAGACACTGGAACAGGTTGCCCAGAAAAGTGGTAGGTGTCCTATCCGTAGAAACATTCAAGGTCAGGTTGGACGGGGCTCTGAGCAACCTGATCTGGTTGAAGGTGTCCTGGATCATTGCAGGGAGATTAGACTAGATGACCTTTTAAGATCCCTTCCAACCCAAACTGTTCTATGATTCTATGACAATAGGATGCCTGACAAGATACAGTATCTCCCTGAAATGGCTTGGTGCAGTGAGACATCATATTGCCCTTTACAATTACAGATTATGCAATCTTGCTCTAAACTTGGATATTTGGGAGACAAAAAATTATTGCCTCGCTTCATGCATTTGTAACAGGAAAATATGATCGTATTTTAAAATGTGGCTACATTTTGACTACGATAAAATGTGAGCTTTGTTAATGGCAGCATATAACTATGTTAGCATGAACTTTGGCACCAAAATGCCAATAAGTTTCCATGCAGAGATGAGTTTTTTCTTGAGACGCTAAATTGGACATGTTTCAGATAATGTCTTTGGGGATGTGCATATTCTAAAACTCAGTATCTAGCTTGGAAAGCCTCTTGTCATTGAACTCAGAAGAGAACACAGCATATTTCCACATAAAATCTTCAAGTTGAGATTCTGCTAATTCAAGGTCAATGTCAATCTGGAAATGTTTTTTTTTTTTCACGCTACTCATTTAGGAATGATAGGAATTTATAACCCTTTAGATTTATGTCTTTTCTCTTTGCTTTCTCATATACCAATAAATGGTTCATTCTGCTTAAGCTAAACATAATTCTCAAACATATCTTTGAAAACTGAGTTAACGTTTGGCCAATACACATGAAGTCTAATGAAACTTTGACATTGGAAGGAAGTGGAGCAAGGTGAGGTTAATTGAATGCACTCTGTGCAGAGTCTCTTTAGACTTGGTGTAGAAGAAAGTGGCAGTGCAATAAGCACAAGGGAATTTGGAAAGCTTCTGACACTATGGCCTGGTGAAGAGTGACACAGACACTGGTTCCTGCTCTTACAATAGAATCTTGAGTACATAGCAGTGGGACTGCATGCCAAGTCCCAGAAATGCAATGCCTGGGGACTACCCAGATAAAGGGAAGAGGGTCAGGAATATCTACTTATTTTTAACTGAATGCCGTGATTCATGTATGTCTTTCTGTTTAGTGCCTCAGCTTAGTGGGAGTAGTTCAGCCCAGACGCCGGTGTTCAAAACAATGCAGACATAAAGAGATTTGGAGGCCTAGTCCTTCCTTACCTTCCCACATGAAGATGACGGAGAGACAGGTTTCCTACCTGAGGGCTCTAGATAGATTATTATAGAAAATCAGAAGAACCCAGCCTCCTCTTCCAGCTGCCCAGAAGCCTGTGTTTAACAGATTGTTCTGAATACATTTAACAGAGACCTTTAGAGATTATTATGTCTCCTTGGTCTTTATCCACAGAGAGATGGGGTCCCACCTAATCAG
Source organism: Dromas ardeola (assembly GCA_013398915.1). Lineage (NCBI taxonomy): Eukaryota > Metazoa > Chordata > Aves > Charadriiformes > Dromadidae > Dromas > Dromas ardeola. Next base: position 21,666 of record VYZM01006423.1, on the reverse strand, counting down.
TGGAGCATTTCTTAGCTTGAGCAACTGGCCATCCTAAAGTAAATAGGGACACTGATTGATTTGAGGTATCTTGGGGCAGTAGGCGCTCCAAAACAAGCAGACATGCATGTGAATGCCATTTCAATTCAGAATTTAGGCAGTTTGAGTCTTAATTGTTTTGCGGGTTTTTTTGACAGGGGAAGCAAATGATTGAGTTGGTGTGAAGTTCCTGATATTTTGGAAGCTGCTACTCATCAACAGGTGTGTGGATGTAGTGTGTTAAAAAATAATAATGGCGCCAGAGAGCATGACATAAAAACAGGCATAAAAAATGGTGTTAAAGTTACCTATTATTTTCCCTGGTACAACATTGAAAGGCTCAGCTTTTGCTTTAGCAAACTCAAAACTTTGAAGAAATATGTACCAATTATCCCACGTGGCACATATTTTATAATAGCAATATCTTTTAATTTAAATGTCATAAGATGACTATTCAGACCCCACAAAGGATGGGAGCAATTTAGGTGTAGCTCAGATTTTATAATATTGAAGAGGAATGATTATCCCATGCAAATTTACACTCATTTATGCATTATTGCTTCATTTTTGTGTAGTCCCAGCAAGCAGTAATTACAAAATGTATGAATATAAAAATGAAAATGTATAATCATAAAATAGAAACAAAGAGCAAATATACCAAAATTTAGGAGTTATAACCATGTGACAAAAATTTCAACATTACCTGTTGCTACAAGGTGTTTATCTATATATTATCTAACAAGCAAGCAAAAGCATCAAGTGTTTCTGGCCTATGCTTAGAAATTTCTCTTTAAAATGTAACTATTCACCAGAACTGTATTGTTTTTTTTGAGATGTGAAGTGCTCAGATATTCCTTTCCCCTGTCAGATAACCCCCTGCAGGTATGCGATGTTTGGATGCTTTCATGTTTCACCAGACCAAAGCAGCACATAAGAAGTCATCAATGGGGCAATATAATTGTCAGCAAAGTTTACACTAATCAGGTGGTTTAGTATCTGTAGCCAACAGGCAAGTGTTGTCTAATCAGCTGGAATGTGATCCAGTATGTGGTGAACCTGGCTTCAGCCAACAAATTAAGCCACAGTGGAATCGCACCAGTTTACAGGCTGTAATTAATCTTGAACTCTGATAGTTTCCATGAAAGCAGGTCAAGCTTGTTCATCATTTGTAGAAATAATGTGTATTTTTTTATTGATTAAACACAGAGGAAGAAACTTTATTGATCAGAGAGTTTACTTTTCAGCACAGTGACCCTCATTACTTTTGACTTCAGCTCTACAACTGAACCAACTGCTCAAGAAATTATTTCCATGTTCACCTTCCAGCTGAATAATGACACACAGTTAAAGGAAGCCTTCGTGAGTTCCCTAGAGAAAACAGCATCCTTTGGGAGTCATCTGCCTGCAAGTTTCATGACAACAAACATCAAAGTTGGCTAACCCTTGTGCTTAGCCTTGCTCTTCAGGATCATGCTACTGTATCCATATTCACCTAAATCCAGATACACTAACGGATGTAAAGCTTTATTGTTGCTCCACTCTGATTAATTAATGAAGACAAATAAGAATTAGCTGTATAAAAATGGTGGATGTACAAAGACGGGTGGCTAACTCTGATTCCATGATAAACATTGAAGAGTGGATTTGGTATACTAAACAGAGTATGATCTTGAAATTTAAAGACAGTTATCCACAAAAAGCTCCTCTCAGAAAATTCTTATTCCTGGCCATTTATATGTGGAGCCACAGATCTTGGTGCACAGGGGTTTTTCCTGAGGTAAAGGGACGCCACGGCAGCGGAGAGACCAGCCAGGAACCGTCAGCTCTGTTGGGAGATGCTGATGAACCCTGGGCATTGCCGGAGCAACCATGACTACCTCTCACCTATACAAAACAGCCCAGGGAGCGCGAGCGACCAGGAGCACTGCCAAAAGAGTAGACAAGCTGGGTGTGGGACATCACCCAGGGCCTGGCCCAGCAGTACATGCGGAAGGGCGCATGACAAGGGTGCCTCTTCGAAGGAGGACCATTCCACTGACCAAGCACCGTGCACCATTCTTTGACCATCTGCACTGGTCAAGGGCACCCATCCTACCTGACCCTCAAGGCAGAATGTTGTGCACTCCACAGAGGGTGCCTTGACCTTTCTCCTGGGGCAGGGGTAGGCAGCAGACGTGCCTGCAAAAGTTGTGCCCAGGTGAATGACCACCTGCAGCAGGCAGCTGAGCTTCAAGGGGTGGTAAGAAAATTGCATAACATCAGGGAGGCTAAGAAGGAGTTAGATAGCTGGTTCCATGTGCAGTCTGTGGTGAGGCCACAGCCCAATGCCAAATAGTGAAAAATTCACCTATTGTCACACAGAGAACAGCATGGGGCCAGTAATGCATAAGAATGGAAGCATGCAATGGCAAGAACCAGCAGGAGAAAGATACTTCCCCTGAAGCCTGAGATGCCCTTGTAGAACTGCTTCACTGCTCTGCAGAGTGAATAGGACAGGTCCATTGCGTCAGATGAGGTGCTGGAGCTGAGTAAGGTAACCTGATCTGCTTCCCATATAACAACGGGCGCAACTAAGAAAAGGTGACGGTAATAGTAATAGGTGACTCTTCTGAAAGGTACAGAGGCACCCACTTGCCAACCTCTAGAGAGGTGTGCTGCTTAACAGGGGCTCAAATCAAGGATGTCACTGAGAGACTACCAAGCCTTGTACAGTCCTCTGACCACTATCTGCAGCTGTTGTTTCATGTGGGCACTAGTGAAACAGGCAGGAGCAGCCTGAGGAATATCAAGAAAATAATAGAGCCCTGGGAGCAGTGGCCAGGGACACTGGGGCACAGGTAGTTTTTTCATCAGTCCTCCCAGCCAAAGGGAAGAGGGTTGATAGGGCCAATAGAATCTAGCAACTCAACAAATGGATACAGGACTGGTGCCACAGACATGGGTTTGGCTTCTTAGATCATGGAACTTGCTTTGAGAAACCTGGTCTACTAGATCCTAATGGGGTCCACTTGTCAAAGAAGGGTAAGAGTATCTTCAGTCAGAGGCTTGCCAAGCTCATGAAATGTGCTTTAAACTAGAGTTGCCAGGGAAGGGGAATCTCAATCCACCCCACTCTTACCGGTGCTATGCCAATGGCCGTAACAGATACACAGAGCCTGGAGNATCAGCTGGAATGTGATCCAGTATGTGGTGAACCTGGCTTCAGCCAACAAATTAAGCCACAGTGGAATCGCACCAGTTTACAGGCTGTAATTAATCTTGAACTCTGATAGTTTCCATGAAAGCAGGTCAAGCTTGTTCATCATTTGTAGAAATAATGTGTATTTTTTTATTGATTAAACACAGAGGAAGAAACTTTATTGATCAGAGAGTTTACTTTTCAGCACAGTGACCCTCATTACTTTTGACTTCAGCTCTACAACTGAACCAACTGCTCAAGAAATTATTTCCATGTTCACCTTCCAGCTGAATAATGACACACAGTTAAAGGAAGCCTTCGTGAGTTCCCTAGAGAAAACAGCATCCTTTGGGAGTCATCTGCCTGCAAGTTTCATGACAACAAACATCAAAGTTGGCTAACCCTTGTGCTTAGCCTTGCTCTTCAGGATCATGCTACTGTATCCATATTCACCTAAATCCAGATACACTAACGGATGTAAAGCTTTATTGTTGCTCCACTCTGATTAATTAATGAAGACAAATAAGAATTAGCTGTATAAAAATGGTGGATGTACAAAGACGGGTGGCTAACTCTGATTCCATGATAAACATTGAAGAGTGGATTTGGTATACTAAACAGAGTATGATCTTGAAATTTAAAGACAGTTATCCACAAAAAGCTCCTCTCAGAAAATTCTTATTCCTGGCCATTTATATGTGGAGCCACAGATCTTGGTGCACAGGGGTTTTTCCTGAGGTAAAGGGACGCCACGGCAGCGGAGAGACCAGCCAGGAACCGTCAGCTCTGTTGGGAGATGCTGATGAACCCTGGGCATTGCCGGAGCAACCATGACTACCTCTCACCTATACAAAACAGCCCAGGGAGCGCGAGCGACCAGGAGCACTGCCAAAAGAGTAGACAAGCTGGGTGTGGGACATCACCCAGGGCCTGGCCCAGCAGTACATGCGGAAGGGCGCATGACAAGGGTGCCTCTTCGAAGGAGGACCATTCCACTGACCAAGCACCGTGCACCATTCTTTGACCATCTGCACTGGTCAAGGGCACCCATCCTACCTGACCCTCAAGGCAGAATGTTGTGCACTCCACAGAGGGTGCCTTGACCTTTCTCCTGGGGCAGGGGTAGGCAGCAGACGTGCCTGCAAAAGTTGTGCCCAGGTGAATGACCACCTGCAGCAGGCAGCTGAGCTTCAAGGGGTGGTAAGAAAATTGCATAACATCAGGGAGGCTAAGAAGGAGTTAGATAGCTGGTTCCATGTGCAGTCTGTGGTGAGGCCACAGCCCAATGCCAAATAGTGAAAAATTCACCTATTGTCACACAGAGAACAGCATGGGGCCAGTAATGCATAAGAATGGAAGCATGCAATGGCAAGAACCAGCAGGAGAAAGATACTTCCCCTGAAGCCTGAGATGCCCTTGTAGAACTGCTTCACTGCTCTGCAGAGTGAATAGGACAGGTCCATTGCGTCAGATGAGGTGCTGGAGCTGAGTAAGGTAACCTGATCTGCTTCCCATATAACAACGGGCGCAACTAAGAAAAGGTGACGGTAATAGTAATAGGTGACTCTTCTGAAAGGTACAGAGGCACCCACTTGCCAACCTCTAGAGAGGTGTGCTGCTTAACAGGGGCTCAAATCAAGGATGTCACTGAGAGACTACCAAGCCTTGTACAGTCCTCTGACCACTATCTGCAGCTGTTGTTTCATGTGGGCACTAGTGAAACAGGCAGGAGCAGCCTGAGGAATATCAAGAAAATAATAGAGCCCTGGGAGCAGTGGCCAGGGACACTGGGGCACAGGTAGTTTTTTCATCAGTCCTCCCAGCCAAAGGGAAGAGGGTTGATAGGGCCAATAGAATCTAGCAACTCAACAAATGGATACAGGACTGGTGCCACAGACATGGGTTTGGCTTCTTAGATCATGGAACTTGCTTTGAGAAACCTGGTCTACTAGATCCTAATGGGGTCCACTTGTCAAAGAAGGGTAAGAGTATCTTCAGTCAGAGGCTTGCCAAGCTCATGAAATGTGCTTTAAACTAGAGTTGCCAGGGAAGGGGAATCTCAATCCACCCCACTCTTACCGGTGCTATGCCAATGGCCGTAACAGATACACAGAGCCTGGAGAAGGGTCGCAGGTCAACAGGAGAGCACCTGGAGTGCAGCACAAAGGAATGCTAGTCACTAGCCAGTAAGTTACCTTCATCAGGGTCCCAATCTAAACGTCTCTATGCAAATGGACGTAGCATGGGCAATAAACAGGAGGAGTTAGAGATGTGCTAAGGCACGTGGAAAAGAGTCAGGGGACTGGTGACAGCCAACATGGCTTCGCTAAAGGCAAATCGTGACTGACTAGTCTGGTGGCCTTGTACGAGGGGGTTACAACATTGGTGGGTAAGGGGAGCACAACTGACATCATCTACCCAGAATTCTGCAAAGCATTTGACACTGTTCCACACAACACCCTTGTGTCTAAATTGGAGAGACATGGATTTGATGGATGGACAACTTCGTGGATAAGTGTGGCTGTGTGGCCACACTCAAAGTGTTGCTGTCAATGGCTTGATGTCCAAGCGGTGAGCTGTGACAAGTGGCACTCCTTGGGGGTCAGTACTGGACCAGTGCTGTTTAACATCTCTGTTGGCAACATGGACAGTAGGATTGAGTGCACCCTCTGCAAGTTTGCCAACAACACCAAGCTGTGTGGTGCAGTCAATGTGCTGGAGGGAAGGGATGCCATCCAGAGGGACCTGGACAGGCTTGAGATGTGGGCCTCTGCAAACCTCATGATGTTCAACCAGGCCAAGTGCAAGCTTCTGCACGTGGGTTAGGGCAATCCCAAGCATAAATACAGTCTGGGCGGAGAATGGCTTGAGAGCAGCCCTGACGAGAAGGATTTGGGGGCGTTGGTTGATGAGAAGGTCAACATGAGCTGGCAATGTGTGCTCACAGCCCAGAAAGCCAACCACATCCTGGGCTGCATCGAAAGAAGAGTGGCCAGCAGGTCGAGGGAGGTGATTCTGCCCCTCTACTTCACTCTCGTGAGACCCCACCTGGAGTACTGTGTCGAGCTTTGGGACCCTCAACATAAGAAGGATGTGGACCTGTTGGAAGGGGTCCAGAGGAGGGCCACAAAGATGATCAAAGGGCTGGAGCACCTCTCCTATGAAGACAGGCTGGGAGAGCTGGGGTTGTTCTTCATCCTAGAGAAGCGAAGGCTCTGGGGAGACCTTATTGCGGCCTTCCAGTACCTAAAGGGGGCCTACAGGAAGGATGGGGAGGGACCCTTTACCAGGGAGTGTAATGATAGGACACAAGGTAACAGTTTCAAACTGAAAGAGGGTAGATTTAGATTAGGTATTAGGAAAAAATTTTTTGCTGTGAGCATGGTGAGACAGTGGAACAGGAGGATGGCTGGATGAGGCTTTAAGCAGCCTGGTCTAGTGGGAAGTGTCCCTGCTGATGGCAGGGGGTTGGAACTAGGTGATCTTTAATGTCCCTTCTAACTGTAACTATTCTATGACTCTATGATTCTATGACATTCTATGTTTGAATTACAATGTTAATACTGGCAGAATTATGCAGGTTTCTTTGAAGAGAGTTATAACACACATGGGAATGAAAATCTGAATACTTTCCAGCATGATGCACAAGTTATGGTTTTAAATAAAAACAAAGAATTGATATCTTAATGCAAAGTATTCCCTGTTGTGTTGTTGGTGTTGATCACTAGGAGATATCACCCGCTGTTGTCTTCAGAAAGATGTTATACACAAAGTGAAAAATGGCAAGGAACACGGACTTAAATTGCCTTAGTGATGACTCTGCCATTAATGCAGTGGTGACTCAGACTTTACGAAATAGTAATTCTACAATCAACTCTTTGTAGAATTAGTTTATCTGAATGATACAGTTTTTATCACAGGTAAAGTAGTTTACGCTCATCACTAATACTGTTGTCTGCCCAACCCTCATACAGCAGAAAAACAACTGGAAAAATAGCTCTGTATCCAAATTGCTATGTATGAAATACTGCTTTGCAGTGGGCAAAACAGTCAGATACGCTGTTAGCCAGACATACACCCTGATTTGAGTCCAAAGAGATCAAAGATGTAGGTTTAGAAGAAATTAGGAGAGAGCATTTGGAGCATCACCTGGGACAATGTCAAAATTCTCCCTGTGAGTAACCACAAACTAATTTCTATCTTAGATGATTTTCAGGAGTTAAAAACACTTACACACTTGAAGTCATCTGTGAGTAAAATAATCCCCCGCTATAGGAAGAACCAGCACAAGAGCTATTCATAGTGTCAGGCTTCATTTGGTGAAAATGTAGACTTTTTGCTATGCTTTGGGGTGAACTGCAGAAAGATAGGATAGCTTGCCAATATAAAGATGTACACTATTTTATTAAAAAATAATAATAATCAAAGGACTTTGCCTATAGGGCCCTCAGGCCTGTGTTTTTCTTAGCAGTTGTTTAAAACATACAGAAGAACGTTATTAGCAAGCAACTGTTGCTTGCTTGGGCATGCTGTCAACAGTATGTCTTGAGCCATTTTACGACTAGTAGATAATAAGTGTGCTGAAACACATTACTTATTTTAAAACTGTTCATTAAATGAGTTATGTAGGTGAAGAGAAGCTTATGTAATGTTATTCCCTCTAGAAGGTCCTGGTAGAAAGATCAGAAATTTCAGGATAGCAAAAAAGCTGACATAACTTACCTGACACTTGAAAAGTACTCAGTACTAGTTTATATTCTGCAAAATCATGTTTTTGTTTTGAGCAAGTTTCCTGCACTTAGCTATCACATCTCTCCCTGCATTCCCCTTTCTTGTCTGTTATGATGCAATTATTGGCTCTACAGTTGTCATTTTCTGTTGAATAAAGACTCACAATTTAGCTTTTCAATAGAAATGGAAAATTTAAAATGGTGATTGAGCCATGACCTGCTACAGTAAGATTCCTTACTCAATGTTCAAACATTAAAAACATGTGCAAGCAGAGACAATGCAACATTGAAGCTTTTATTCCCTTGTCCTGGGATACCATTCTCTAGCTAGTAGTCTGTGAACCTACTTTCCATTCCAGACCTGATATTTACCTCCACAGAAAAACTGTTACCCTTCACTTGCCTTCTGTCGTATTTACACAAGATAGCAAAATTAAGTACAATTATCATAACTTGCATATATACTTCGGATTCTATAATTACATTTAATTTTTGTTTTAATGTTATTAGATACATCTTAACTAGCATGGAAACAAATTAATTTTCCTTTTTCCTTTTATAGATTGTTTTTTTATGTCTTACAGTTTCTAGGTGTCTTCTCTATTCCTTGTACGAAACTTATGTTTCTAAATTGTGGACGTTTCTTGTAACAAATGGCAATTCTAATGCTGACTGACCTCATGGTGTGGTATTTTGGAGGTCCACTGTCAGATTATTTACACACTCCTTAACCACATTCTTCTTTTGTTTTACTAACCAAATTTCATCAGATGTACATTACAGCATGCTCCACTTCCAGTTTTTTTTCTTTTCCTGTGTACGCAGGCCTACACATGGCATTTGCAATTTTATAATCGAATCATTAATTCATAGAACAGTCCAGGTTGTAAAGCGCCTTGAAAGATCATCTGGTCCAACCTTCCATGGGAAAGAGAGGCTACATGAGATTAGCACCCTGTTCAATCGCATCTTGAAAACCTCCAACAATGGGGACTCTAACACATCCCCAGGTAGGGTTTTCTAGTGAATAATTGTTCTTACTGTAAAAAATTTCTCTCTTATATTGAGTTGAAACCTCTACTGGTGCAACTGGTGCAGGATAAGAGGTAATGGGCACAAACTTGAACACAGGAAGTTCTATCTAAACTTGAGGAGGAACTTCTTTACTTTGAGGGTGGCAGAGCACTGGAACAGGCTGCCCAGAGAGGTGGTGGAGTCTCCGTCTCGGGAGACATTCAAAACCTGCCTGGATGCATTCCTGTGCAATCTACTCTAGGTGACCCTGCTCTGGCAGGTCCCAGATCTCCAGAGTTCCCTTCCAACACCTATCATTCTGTGATTCTGGGATTCTGTAACTTGTACCTTTTGTTCCTTGTCTTCTCTATGTGGCTCCTTGTGAAGAGAGAGGCTCTGTCCTCTTTCTAGCCACCCCTTAAGTACTGGAATACTGTGATGAGGTACCCCCTGTGCCTTCTCTTCTCCAGAGAGAAGACACCTAACTCCTTCAGTATCTCCTTGCGGGTCAGGTTCTCCAGCCCTTTGATCATCTTTGTGTCCCTCGTTTGGACCCACTCTAGTCTGTCTGCACTTGAATATTGAAAGACTATTCCTGAATATTTATCCTCCATGGCATTTGAATGTAAATGTGCTTGTTTGATACATATGGTTTGCTATTATGCAACATATAGAATTAGTCTGAGGTTTAAACTGTCAAATTTTTAGTTCTCAAAGGCTTAGTTTTCTAGTTGTTACAGTCTTTGACTCCTGACTGATTTATTTTTCGTGATTATTTCTCTCATCATTGCTGACTCTGATAATTTTGGGACTACAGGCCACATCTCCACATCAAGCATTATGACAAGACACAAGACTTTCTGTGGAACCGTAACTTAATTTAGGCATGACTGGTCATACATTTTACTTCCCTTTTGCACTTCCTTCAGTAACGTTAATGATTTTAACAGCCAGTGCAGCTTTACTGTTAGACTCGTGCTGTCATTCTGATGCAGTGTCATAGCTGAATTTTGGTTTTCTTATGTATCTGAGTGGAAACGGTAAGCACATTTCTAATAAGTTTATTACTCAAGTAAAAAATGAAACTGCAGGGCAGCAGTAGCATATGGCAAACACATGAAGCAAGCTCACTATGTTCAAGAATATCTCTGCTTTTCTCCTTGCATCAGGATAATATTGTCTGCAGTTTCTACTGTTCAGCACAACACTGGAATACCAAGTTCAGTACTCACGTTTCCATGAGAAAAAAGTATAACCCACAAATTGACAAAGTAAATTGCATAAATTCATTGCAGGTATACAGGGTCCCCCTGCCTGAATAGACATGGTTTGCAATATCAAACCTTTCACTGATTTTTATGAGAGCATTTAGACCTGTGTTTACCTCCCATGAAATGGAAAAAAAGTAATCTACAGAAAAGCCTAGGCTAGTAGAGAAACTTTTCCTTTTCTATGAACTACAAAAAATGTTGTTTAAAGTCTCTTGTTTGCTGCTTGCATTGCATTCCCACGTGTATTACAGATGCCTACCACGTCTTAAATCCAGGACTGTGTTTAGTCAACAGACAGTAAATTCTTGTTTTCTGCATGCAGCTTTCTGGTTCTGCGTTTCTCTTTTTTTGTTATAAGTGATCACTCAGCAGCTTTTACACAGGATGCTGTCTTGTATTCTCAGGTCATGCACAGAGTATGAGTTTACCTAGAAGTTGTGGGGGTGTATCCAACTGGTCTACAGCCTTTTTAGCACCTTGTTTGTCGCTGCCAATCTACATCCTGAACAGATTGCAACCGGATTCTTCTCAGCCCTGGAGATTTGAAATTAGTGCACAATTTGAGTTGCCTGACATTTAGCGTGTTTCTGTATTTTTGTATGTTTCTCTCTGACTAAAATCTCACTTTCCTGTGCAGTTTCCATACTTTGTACATAGCACAATTTTGAGGTGGGGAAATCCTCTTTGTACATACACTTTTTTAAAAAAATCAAATTAATATAAAACATAATGTGTAGTAAGAGCATTTCAGGCTAATGGCAGTAGCTTTTAAAGACTGATTGCTATTAGCTTATGGTTACTTTCTGCTTAAAGAGTAGAAATAGCTGCCTTTAAGGAAAATATTGAACTCTTCAAAATATGAATGCTACAGCAAAAATTTCTTTTTCACCTTGGGTATTTTTGCGTCCACTGGCAATTGTGACAATAAGTGACAATTTCCACCATCCCTTTTGCTAGCAGAAAAGTATCCCTTTATTCATCTATGTACCCCTTTGCTCATATAATACCACACAAAAAATAGGAGAATATTGGTTAGTACAGCCAATGACTGAAAGATCTCAACATCTAACCATGCTAACCATGCTTATGCTCTAGCTTTCTAATCTAGAGATTCACACATATTTGAGATAGTTAAGAGACATTGTGACAGGTTATAAATCTAATGCTTCTTCTACACATACATAACCAATCTAGTATCTTCAATTGTAGCAGCCTGCAGCCTTTAGAGTTCACAGCACAGTCCATATGAGGTTAGCAAATGCTGCATATATTGTAATACTAATGATGTTCTAACATATATGTTGTAATGAATTTAGCTTTAAGATGACCCATGAGATTATGAGTGAAACATACCATTATTTCTGCCATTATCTCCATGTCCTTACTCCAGATGGTCATCAGTCAGACATATAACTCATGTTATTCCTGTTAACGTTTTTTTGATAATGTTATCAAACCATAATCAGAATTCTTTCTTGCAAAATGGACACTATGTAGCTGGCTTTGTATCCACCCTGGTGCCTAAATGCACTCAAGTGGTGGTTTCCTTACCAAGTAGAAACTGACAGTATCTTTCCTTGAAACCCATATGGACAACAAATAGTTCTTAATCCTCAGGCATCTGACAGTCAGTTGGCTTACGTGCTTTATTAAGACATGATCCAAGTTTGTCTGTTTGACACCTAAATGGTCGCCATGCTGCTGAATCAACTTTATTTCTTTGGTTAGTACATGGGGATTTCAAGAGGAAGAGGCTTGTACTGAAATGACTGAGTTTGTCTTCTTCCACATGCAGCATATTTGAAAGGTATTCTAGTTCTTAAAACACATTTCAATAATACTTTGCCACAAGAATCACAAAATATATTGCTGATATTTTTTATTTTGTTGTGCTTATACATAAGCAAGTTTGCAGATGATAAAAAGCTGTAAGGAGGACCTGATATGCCAGAGGGTTGTGCTGCCATCCAGAGGGACCTGGACTGGCTGGAGAAATGAGTTGACAGGAACCTGACAAATTTCAGCAAGGGGAAATGTGAAGTCCTGCATCTGGGGAGGAACAACTCCAGCCATCTCTACACTCTATTGACCAACCAGGTGGAAAATAGCCTTTCAGAAAAGGACAACCAACTTGAACACAAGCCAGCAACATGCCCTTGCAGCAAAGAAGGTTAATGGTGTCCTGGGCTCCGTTAGGGTAAGTGTTGCCAGCAGGTCAAGGGAGGTGATCCTTCCCCTCTACTCAACACTGGTGAGGCCACACCTGAAGCACTGGTGACTAAGCACTGGCACAGGGTGTCCAAAGATTTTGTGGAGCCTCCACCCCTGGAGAGATTCAAAAGCCATCTGAACACAGTCCTGGGCAACCTGCTCTAGGTGGCCCTGCTTGAGCAGGCGGGTCGGACAAGATGACATCCAGAGGTCCCTTTCAACCATTCTGTCATTCTGTGATACCATATGAATAATTTGCCCTAAGATTAATGTTACTAGGTTTTTTAATCCATTTGGTTTTGCTGAAAGCAGTGGATTTTGTGTTTCTAGTGCTAACCTAAATTTTTCCCACATGTTTTTCTACAACAATTCTGTTTAAAAATTACACAATGGCTGTAACACCATGCCATTATACACCTTTAGGTTTTATTTGCTTGTATGAAAAGAAATTGAAGTTGCGAAGGCCAGATAAAATGTCTGTAGCCAATAACCTCGTACCCTTGGTAGCTATTTATCATTCCATTTCTTAAATTCTGTCTTTGCATCTAATTCTCACCTGAATTTTATGAATCATTTACTTTCACATTTCTGCACTACATTTATGCCACAGACATCCAAAATTTTGTCTTCTCAGTTACTGATTTGTTTTTCTTCTTAATTTAGTACCTTCTTCTCTTTATTTTTCTTGGGATAATTACTGAATACAACGTCATTTATAGGATTTTTCCAATCACATTTTCCTTCATAGTGGACACAGGTCTTGATCTACTTTCTATTTCAGGGCAAGTTTATATCGGATATTAGAAAAATTTCTTCACCAAAAGGGTTTTCAAGCATTGGAATAGGCTGCACAGGGAAGTGGTTGAGTCACTATCCCTGGAGGAATTAAAAAGATGTGTAGATGTCTTTTAAATGGTGTTACTTACTTAGGGTCATGGTTTAGTGGTGGACTTGGCAGTGTTAGGTTAATGGTTGGATTGGGTGATCTTAAGGGTCTTTTCCAAACTAAATGATTCTATGATTCTATTTGTCTCTTTTGTCCTATGTTTCCACAGTTGCTTTTCCACAGATTTCTGTATGGGTTTTTTTTACCCTTTGACTTTTATGCTTTTTTTTTTGTTCTATTTGGAGAGTTACTTGTGCTAGCTCCACACTAACAACTAGTTTTAAAAGCTCTTTAGGCTTTGGCAAAGCTATTGCGGGCTAAGTGTTCACAGTCAAGCTTCTGCACTCAGGTTCCCAATCATTTACATACCATATATTATTTTGCTGCTAAGACTGAAAAACATCAGGTCAATCACTTTGAGTAGTGGCAATGTGTTATTAGTTTTGCAAGGTATGCCAGTTGGTTATTTCACCAGACTCTTCATTACAATATGGTTTTGAAGCTTTCAAAGCGGTACACAGATTATAAAAATCTGCATGTCAAAATACTGCTGGAATCTATAGTAACAGTTATCCTTTTCCACTAATAATATCACTAACTTCATTTTAAAGTTGTCCTTTTTGTCCAATCTTTCTGCTATTTTTTTAGTTTACCATGAAAAAACTAAAATCTTTAATTTCTAATTTGTTTCTTAAATTCATATATATCTATTCAGAGACAGGAATCTGGCAGATTGTCCATAGGTTATTACTTGGTTTTGAAGTGGAGGTTTTTGTCTAAATTTCACAAACTGGCAGAAGACAACTCATGTCTGATTCCTGGTTCAGTGCTAAAGCATAAAAAGAGTGAGTCAAAAAAACTACAATGTTCCTCTTTGGTCTTTCTGCCATACAAACTAATTTCTGGCCATTCATATGATCTTCTCCCTTCTTCCTAGGAAAGTTGTTCATAGCACAGGTAGTATCTCAGAGAATGAGTTTGTTTGTTGACATATTTCCTCTCCAGACCCTTCCAATTTTGTCATTTCATATTTTCTATCCTCCTTTTCTTTTTCTCCTAGGAAACAAGGCTGGGAGTTGAAGCAGCAGCATCCAGCAAGCACAGGCTTGAGTTCCAAAGACAGTTGGGTTGTGAGGAGCACTGCATGCTCTAGAAGGCTGTGATATGGAGAATCTGGAGCTATGCCTGCACAGGCAGACAGCTGAGGTCACTGTCTCCAGCTTATTCACGGTATGCCTGCAAGCATACCAAATGCGCTCTCACACTTGAGGTGTGAGTGTCTGTTAAAACCAATTCACGCTGCTGCAGCTAGGCACCAGTGGCAGAAGGCAGGCGGCAACTAGCTGCAGCTGAGGGGTAGTAGTTTCTTAAGCTGCCTCTCAGCTGATTCCCACTGTGAGTGCTGCTCCTTCTGTTCCTCTCCCTTTCGGTGCAAATTCAGATATGTTAACTTCAAATGAGCAGGGTTTTTGTGCTGTAAGTAACAGTGGAGCACACAGTTTTGCTACTGTTAATCACTGCCCCTTAGCAGAGTACAGGACTGAATGCTTCCCTCTATCTCAGTCCAAAACACTATGACTTTAAGCTGAATTGTTCGTCTCTTCACAGATACCAAGGGGAGAAGGAGCACTCACATACTATTGGATCTGAGGGATGCCAGATTCTGTGCCTCTCTTCCCTGGCAGGAGACATACAGAGGAACTGATCTCACCTAGGATGTGACAGGTGAGAAGCTGAGGTTGCCAGCTTCAGCCAAGACCAGTGCTTGAATACATAGATGACCTTAAACCAGTGGCTAAGATAATTTTTCCAACACTACTTTAAAGGGGAATAGAGAGGAGCACTTGTGTAGCCAGGTCACTAGTCTTAGGTTGGAGCTGGATGATCTTCCTTCTCTCATTGAAGATACCAGTGTTATCTGGTTAATATGAAAAGGAGTAGAAAGGCTAGAAATGCTCACAAAGTCTGTTATTAACCCACTGGAGATTTACGACTACAAGACAAGTCTCTGGATCATTTCCTTTACCTTGAAATGGCAGGAATGAGAAGATCAGTCTTAGGACCTATGCACAGCAGACTCTGTAACACACTCTCAAATACAACATTACTCTGCTCTTGAGTGTTCTCCAATGTTGGGGTGTTGAACTTCAAATGTGGCCTGCTGTGGCCAGGCAGATGTGCCATGGATATCTGAAAATGTTTGCACTGGAATATTTTTCAATATTACAGCCAAAAAAATATTTGAATTACAGTTTAGCATCAAAACATTTTCTCATCCCACCTTATCTGATATTAAGAAACCACAAAGTTTTCTCCTAAACCCTGCCCTCCTGCACTCTGATGAAGATCCTTGTAACTACATAAATCTTTCTCCTCTTTCTCCTTTGCTCAACTTTGATATATGTCTCTTTTATCTTTGTGTGTGATGAGTTCCCAGGGCTGAAGAGTGTGTGATCCGTGGCTGCAAGCTGAATTAAATAACAGTAGATATTGCCCACACAGAACCAGGAGAAGCATTATATTGAAAGGGTAAAAATTTAGAAAGAACATTAGTTTCAACTTCCCCTTCCACAACTGTCATGGAGATATTATCTTTAAATTCTTATAATCTCTCCCTCCTAGAACATGAGAGTATTTGAATGAAAGGCTTATTGCTACCAGAAATACTTAAGAACTGTATTTGCAACTGTATGAAGCCAAACAACAGCAACTTTTGTAGTCATATTTTTCTAGCGGGGGAAAATACTGTGATGGTAAACTCCAGTCGCAGCTGGTAGGGCCTGCTGCACTTAGTAACTGATGAAATCATGATGACTGAGCCAATAAAAGATTAATATATATCTTTGTGCTGCTACTTAAATGTTAGGCTGATGGTGTCTGCTGACAAGAGAATAGACACTCTAGGCTGACTTAACCAATTACCGCAGTCCCACATTCTGTGGCTGAACTTGCTGCAAGTTTGACAATCATGGCTTCAGAGAAGGAACACAAATTGGGGTCCCCACGGGCAGCAAGAGGCCATGAGGCACATTGAGTAAAAGAGAAATGTCTGACAGCACGGCAAAACTATTAGGAGCTATACTAGGTTTTTCTCAGCAAGAACTCAGTCTCACACAGGAGAGTTTTCGTACCTGAAGCTTTTAATGAGCTTTTTATCCTGAACTGGCTGTATGATTACTATGGCTTTAGGTTGCAAATAAAAAAAATTATTTTGTCAGAAAATAGAGGTTCATATGTTTTCTTCCTTTCTGTCAAAACATGAAAACTGCATTTATGGAAAGTGGGGAAAAATAATAGACCTAATGGAATCACGAAGTCCATCTATTGGAACTTTACCCTCCTTTTCACCTTGAACATGTGGAAAACAAATCTATGAAATGTGTCTGGCAAAAGCTATAGAGCCCTTAGAAAATGTTTTTATGCATTTGCAGAATGCATAGTCAGTTTCTAATACCCTTTCCCTTAATTACATTTTATTATTACATAGTATTATTGTACATTAAGGACATGGACCTGCTGGAGTGAGTCCAGAGGAGGGCCACAAAGATGATCAAAGGGCTGGAGCACCTCTCCTATGAAGACAGGCTGAGAGAGCTGGGGTTGTTCTTCATCCTAGAGAAGAGAAGGCTCTGCGGAGACCTTATTGTGGCCTTCCAGTACCTAAAGGGGGCCTACAGGAAGGATGGGGAGGGACCCTTTACCAGGGAGTGTAATGATAGGACACGAGGTAACGGTTTCAAACTGAAAGAGGGTAGATTTAGATTAGGTATTAGGAAGAAATTTTTTGCTGTGAGCGTGGTGAGGCACTGGAACAGGTTGCCCAGGGAAGTTGTGGATGCCCCATCCCTGGAAGTGCTCAAGGCCAAGCTGGATGAGGCTTTAAGCAGCCTGGTCTAGTGGGAGGTGTCCCTGCTGATGGCAGGGGGGTTGGAACTAGGTGATCTTTAAGATCCCTTCCAACCTAAACCATTCTGTGATTCTATGATTATGGTGGTCATTTCAAGAAAAAATACCCATACACACAGAATTAGCTGAATTCCAAACCCTTTTTGTAGGCAATTTTAAAGCAATTGGCTCTTGCAATTGGCTGATCGCTTTCAACTATCTGATGTGTGCAATTTCTAGCTCAAATCATGTGACAAAATACCACAAACTCAATCTAGTGCTTCTTAATTAGGGATGTTAAATTACTGACATGCTTTCCTCATCTGATCTAGTCATTTGAACACATTAGCTTACTAAAGTACCAAAAAAGCAAATAATATAAAGTGTGAATTCCCAAAAATGTATGAGTATAGTTTTCATATTTTTCTTTTGTCTGTATTGTCAAAGATTTATTTTCAAGAACAGACTGCACCCCACACTAGCAGATTTTTAGATTTTACTACATAATAAAAACCATCTTCACTCACACATAAATAACTGATTCCCTAATGAGTTCTATGGATAATAGCTATTTAGATGATTTCCCAACAGACCTAAATGAAGTGTTAAAAGCCAAGAGATGATCTCTTCTAGCCATACACAAAGCAAAGGGCAAACCCAGGAGCAGGATGTGCACATGGGCCAAGCAATAAGGGAGCTGCATGATTTAAGAAAGGATTATCATTAAGAAAGAGGAGATACTGAAATCCAATGGATAACCCAATCTGGATAAAGAGATATTAAAAGTGATAGTCAGAGGTACTGTGAAAGAACTTCCGTCTGCCACTGTTCTAATCATTTTCTCACATCCAGACATAACTCAGGGTGTCTGAGCTGCTGCAAAAAAGAAAAAAACAAGTCTTAAAGTTTGCTTTACACATTTCCTTGGATTTTAGCCATAACATCAGGTAGCATGGCTGGAGAATGTCTCAGAGATGACACAGTTTCAGATGGCTGCTCAGGTTATTGCCACACTCACTGTCTCAGCCCCCATACACAAACTGCTGAGCCACTAATGACTCAGCCGAGGAACTGGAGAGAGTTGCGCCACATCTTTTTAGGATGGCTGGCTTCAATTTATATTAAAACACTATCTTGCTAACTACAGCACTTCAAGAACATCTGCACAAGCATCTCTGATATCTGTCTACTGCAGGTGGGAAGAACAGTGGACACACTAGTTTCTGGGTCGTACCAAATTATTCTGTTCTTGCATGAGAGTCAGAGCCATGAGTGAGATGGTTTTCTCCCTTTCTTATATCACACTGTGGTACTGTTCAATGTGCACATGTAAAATATGATGCATATTTATTATTTAAAAAGAATTATGAAATTCTTATGTAGACAATTTACATCTATTTACCCATAGTACTAATTTCTATTTCATTAAAAATTGAAGATTTTTATTACTGAACTAATCAGGTACATACTTATATAAAAGATTACAAGGGATATAACTATTCCTTTATATAATATTAATCATAACTGGCATATCATAGAAATGCAAAATTGATAGGACTTCATAGTATACATTAGGCGGGAGATGATATCCCCCTTTACTGTAAGATAACAGTTTTGCAAAAAAAAAAATTATCAAACGTTCTGAAGGGTTCACTGATGTTACAACTTTCAGAATCAAGTACAGAAAATGCAGTGATTAGACATCCTTAGTGCCAGTCAGTTATTAATCAAAATTACCTGTCTCTGGCCCAAAAGAAAAATCAGGAATATTTGTGCTTCCACAAAGCTGAAGGAGTCACAAAGCTATAAAAGCTTCTCCACATTTAATGTAGGGGAATTAGCAAGTGCTGCTTCTGGCCTTTTCAAATCCCCCACTTCATTTGATTATCTCCCCTTCGTACCTTGAGGACATTCTCTGCTGTTAAAATTAGAAACTGAAGTGTTCTGAGAAGAGGAGCCAAAGCCTTGCATTTGCATCTTGAAGGGATTCTGTGTTTGCTTTTTCTGTGAAATACAATTTAGTTATAAGCAATGCTTCATGCACTTTAGTTAATGGTTTTTATGAGTCCTAAATAACCTTTCTGACTAAGTCTTCCCTTGCTTGTCCTTGTAGCCTCTAGGGGACACTGCTACACATCAGGGAAAAACCGATTCAGAAAATTTGCTGTTTCAGCTGATCTGTATTAAGTTTCTGATCACATATGAGAAAAGCAGGGCATTTTTGCCTCAGATCCCATTGATCTTTGTGTTGTCTAGGTAGACTAACACAGGTCCCGAAAAGGAGAACATGGCTTACATAAGCAGCATAAACAGACCAGGCTGAGTGGCTGCAATGACAAAGCGATGAACTGCATACATCATAGGTTCTGATGCCAATTTCTTTTATTTCCATAAAGCTGCTTAATGAGATTTTTCATGCATAAAATTAATTTTTTGCCCTATTCTATCAGCTTCCAGCACTAAAGGATTTACTTACAATTTTGTCAGATTTTATTTATATTTACAATAAAAGGGATCAGAATCATAATGAATGCTTTCATTGATAACGATGGGAAACAAAAAAGAACTATGACAACTGCTGAGCCCACTTTTAGTTATGTTTAGAAAGTATGCATGAGATACTACTCAAATAAACACATGGAAGTCCAGCCAGCCAAAGAAGCCATATTTCCAAGATACATATTTTGAATGCTACCTAGTCAGCCACGGCAACATGAAAACAAAACTGTTAACAACCACCTTCATTTATTATGCTCAAATATCACCTTTCTTATTCTCTTTGAAATTTGCACTATTGTCCTCAACATGGCAATGGCAGTTGCCTCCTTTGGGTGGTTAAAACAGTTACTCGTATATGTTGTCCCCCTGTAGTCTGAAAGTGACATAAAGGGAAATATTGCTGCTGCAAGTAACTTGCTGTAAGTGGTATCACACCTCATACTGCAGGTGGCCATCTCTTTCCTGTTTCCCTACAACTGCAGATCGTGACTTTTTCAGACAAACAATAAATACTGAAAGGGTGGAGGGGCAGGACAGTGTCTGCTTGTCAACATTAGGAAAAAATCATACCGAAGGTTTTTGAGTCCTGTTAGTTGGCGTATAGTTTGAAAAATAATTTTTTCCCTCTCAATCCAAAAAAAACTAAGAAACATTAACACGGACGTATAAGACATCCTAAAAACCAAGGAAGAAACTGAACCTGCAAGTTTCATAATACTGAGTGGCCTACGGTTCAATTACCTTCTTGAAGTAACAAAACCCGATGGTACTGGAGATACTGCGCATCAGAATGGCCTTATCAGAGTGCACAGCAGAAAAAGGATGCTGTACCCCCTAACATGTTTTCCTAATATGGCAAACATATCCATGCTACCTTTGTCAAAGTAGCACAATTAGGAGTATGAGTGAGAGGGAAGCGGCACAGGCTTCAGGCTGTTTTATGAAAGGAAATGACCACAGGGCATGAAATTCAGCTGCATCCTGAGACCTTTCCCAGGTTTCATCGCCTTTCGCTGGGGAAGACCTGTCTGATCATTTTCTGTGGCAACCATATCAGTTGTTACTTTGCCTCCTTGCCCTCGAAAATCTCCCATCTTATGGAAGTTTTTGGCAGGAAAAAAAAAACCAAACACATTTTGTATTCTTCCAGACAAGGGCGCCAAAGGACTTTGATCAAATAAATTAATCTTTGTTTATTTCAGGCAAAGGAAAAACACCCACTTTGGTTGAAAGCCAGATGTCATAACTAGAAAGTTTATTTTAGGATCAGTGGATACAATCTGAGGTGCTTAAGATTAAGTACAGGCACATGATAGGTTTGCTTTTTTCCCTCCTCCCTCCTAGTTGCCATTTTAGTATAATTACTGGAGGCAATATGTGAAAAACTGAAAGTATAAAATGATCTAAATGCTTTGAATTAGATACAGTGAGCGGAGGAGGGGTAAGATCAAATTCCACCCACCTTCTCACAAGTACAGACACTGCAATGGCACCTGCACGGCGTTGGTACTTCTTCTGCCCTCTCCTTTTTGTGGTGGTGATGCAAGTTGTTCATGTGTTATGTCAAAGTACAGGGTACACTGAGTACCACTGCTCGTCCTCTTCCTCTCACCCAGGACCCATTGCATGTCTGCAGGTTTATTCCTGCTGCTCTCACAATAAGAAGGTGAATACATTTATGAACAAATTCCCCCAGAAATCGAGAGACATTAGTACCCTAGAGCGTGCACAACACCTGCTTTAAAAGACTCATTCAGAGAAAATTACAGCAAATTATTTCAAAAAGTAACAGATGATTTAAATAGATGGGATTTTCTGTTCATATCTTTCTAGTTAGAATAGAAACAATAAAAATGAACATTCTCCCAAGAATCCTATTTCTGTGCAAATATGTTCAACAACCAATCCCCATGAAACAGAATTACTTGATAAACATATCTCGAGATTCAGGATGCAATCATAGAATCATAGAAT
>VYZM01006422.1:109349-154098 GCA_013398915.1 Dromas ardeola | reverse complement strand
ATTCTATGATTCTATGTTCTGCAAACATATGATAAAGAAAAAGTCAGTAGACACCAAAAGAAGGTATTGGGTTGAGTTTGGTTTTTTTTTCTTTTTAAACAGAAGTTCAAGAGTCCAAGGGGAAACATGTAAGATGCCCACAGAGGAAACAGGATTTGCAAAATCCTAGAATCATAGAATAATAGAATTGCCTAGGTTGGAAGGGACCTTTCAGATCACCTAATCCAACCATCAACCTAACTCTTGACAAAAACCATCACTAAACCATCATCTCCTGCACCAGATTCTCCACTGGTGTAAATCAGGACAGTGTCATTAACTTCAGCAGTCTTAGTCCAGCTGACCCTCTATCTCTCATCCCATAGCCACTGTTCAAGAGTGATGATCTACCGACATGCCAGCACACCTTCCTTTCAGTTTGAAAAAGGGCCTGGTGTCCTAAGAGCTAAACTGCACGAGAGCAAGTCTATGAAATTATTATTGCAAAGCTCTAGGTTCCGGAGATTTAAGGAAAACCCTAAATAAAGCAAGAAAACACGGCAAATCAAATTTAGCAGAAAGGCGTTTTTTCTTTTACACCGGCGTCTACTGAGAAGTGGTCAAAGGACATAACGGATGGGAGAGGTCTCCAATCAACCCACCAAAACAAACATTTGCACTTCAGTTTGGAATGTGGCTGAACTCACCCTCATCTGTAATGAGAAGTTGCATTTCTTCTACAAACCTGAATTGTTTACTGATATGAGTAAACTGATATGAGTTTAAGTGCAAAACCTTACACAACTTATACTAGGCAGAAGGACTGGCAGACAAAGAGAAGCATGCCACAGCACAGACATGGCAGATAAAACCAAGACCAAACAAAGCCATCACAAAGTCCCTTTCATTTCAACACACATAAAAAAAAATATTAATCGGCCGTTGTTTTTTACTAGACTACAGACAATACACAAAAATAAGGGCAAATGAGCACATGGACACCTGGAAAAAGCCAATGCAAAATATTTTGCCCACATACCTTGCTACCACATGCCACGAATGACACAGACACACTCACACATGCAGAGGAATAGCTGAAGGTGTTTATTAAAAGAACTTTATGCCCTTGATTTAAACACAATAGCTCCACTCAAGACAGCTATGGGGGTGGAGAGCCTTGTTCACAGGGTGCAACCGCAGCCTCACTGGCTCTGGGGAAATGCATAAGGCCAGCCTTGTTCTAAAGAATATGGGTTTTTTTCCACTGGTGTGAACACTTTGCCCAAGGGTAGGAGGAAAGGCGTGGGCGTAGTGGTGGAGAGGAGCTGCTGGTAGCTCAGAGAGTCGCATTCAGATTGGAGAGGCACCTAACGCAAATACCACCACCACAAACAAACCCCTCCCTTGGTCCAGCCTTGCTCAGGTGCCTTCACAGGGTAACCTTCTGGGCATGCCCGATTGCTACCTCCCAGGGTATATAAACTGCCCCACGAGGAAACAACCCATATTCAGCAGGAGAGAGACTATCCCAAAATGAAGGCTTTCCTTGTTCTTCTGCTGGGAGCAGTCCTGTGCTTGGACTCAGGTAAGACAACATGGAGAGTCTGCCCCACATCCCCTCCATCTGATCTTCAGCTAAGAGAAAAGACTTGTGATGGGGTTTGGCAGTGAGGGAAGAAATTCCGACGCAGTTGTCGTATGTCATATTTGTTTTTTGATTTGGTATCCTGGGTGTTGCATGGAAAAAAAATGCATAGTCCCACTCTGCTGATGGTGTGATCCTAGTGCTGGGTAGAGCAGCTTCCAGGAAAGATAAATACTGCACAAAACTGGATTTAACTGAAATCAAAATTATTTAAGCCAGACCATATAGTTATACGTATGTATACTTTTTTAAGTGGGGTGGGAGGATGATTTTTCTTCTTCCCAGGCTATAAAAATTGCAACATTTCTGCAAAAGTAAGTGTTGTTCCAACTTGTTTTCTGACTCTTCATTTCAAAAGTGGCCTCTGATTGTCAGAATTTTAATAGGAGAGAAAAAGGGATAATGCCATGGCGTGTTATTTTCTAAACTGGATGGGTGGGATTTGGACAGTGTCACTTTTTTCTTTTTTTTGGCCTGACTGGGAAAAAATGGTTTTAAACCAGCTTTTCCTTATTACCAGAGAATGGAAGAAGCACATCTGAGCAGAAAGGTTGCTCAGTCAGCAGATGATGCCTAAGGAATAGGCTAAGGGTCTCATGCAGTCCTGGCCAGATGATCTCCTTAGCCAGCTTCCATCAGGGTGCTCTGAAATTTGACTTTCATTGCATTAAAAGTCAGATAAGTGTGAGAGCAGAGCGCAGCACTACAACCAACCCGGGGTTTGACTCCTTGCCTCTATGACTGCATCAGTTCTTTATACCAGAAAGGCTTGGCCAGAGGGGGACAAAGTGCTTCAAATCTCTTCTTGCTCCCCCTCTGAATAACACTAGTTTCTATTACGTGTTCTAAAAGAGTATGTTAGGCATTAGGGTATTGAATTGAGGGAGTTATAAACCAAGCCTGTGGTCATGGGGTAAAAGAACATATAAATACATCGACTCTCACACTTGCAAGGCTCCAGTGATGCCCTGGGGCACAGGTAGGTAAGAGGAACAGGTAATTGCACCATGTTCTCACTCCTCTGGGGACTATTTTTCAACAGGGCTAGACACTTCCAAGCTGCAATGCTTATTTTGCCTTTGCTTGATGTACATAAGAGCACAGCAGATGTTAACAACGCTGACTGTGTCCCCCATAGAGTGGCATGTCCACAAGGGGGTGGGAACACGTGGTGACCTGGTTTTCAGAGGGAGGCAAAAGCTGTATTTGCACTTTCTTTTGTATTTGCTTTCTAAGAGGGAGTGATGGAGAGTACGTGTCACAAGTTGGTCAAATTGAGACAACGGGTTGGAAGAGACCTTGCAAATTGCCTGCTCCATCCCTCCCTCACCCTCTCTTCCCTCTGGGCTTTCTCTCTTTCATCCAACCCTGGAAATGCTTCATCTAAGGCTCACAGGCCCACATGGTAATACACTAACGTCTACAGAGACAAACAAATTTTATCAACCTGCCCTTCTGGGGACTTCATCCCTTCATCCCAGCTCAGGAGGTGGGAATATCACAAAAAAAAACAGACAGGAACTGAGATAAGCATCCCAAATGCAGAGGAAGAAGGATTTGGGAAGAACTTCCCCTTGACTGATGAGACCTGTCAATGAGACCAACTGCTCCCTCGCTACACTGACTACATCTGAAACATCTTCAGCAACTGCAAAACTTGATTCTCACCTCAAGCGACTGTACTATTCTCCACCAAAAATGGAAAATAATGTTGTTTTTCCAATAACAGAGGTGCTATATTCCTTTGAGGACCCACAGGAATGGTCCTGTTTCTCAGTGCAAGCACTAAATTGGGTTCCCTAGAGAGCTTCATATAGATTTGTCTTATAATCCCTCTTGATCTCTTGCAGGTTCCTCTTTGGAATGTTACAGCTGCAAGATACATGTCAGCAACTCCAACTGTCAGACGAAAATGACCTGCAAGGAAAAGGAAACGTGCAAGACAGATGTGATCAGTAAGGCTAAGTGGGGGTGGGCAATATCTTAGTTGTGATGTTGGAGGCAAGCATGGTCCCAGCCTCACATGTCCAAGCCTAGATACATTAGCTGGTGTGGACCAGCAAACTCAGTGTGCAGGAGGAAGAGAAAAGCCATCTGGGGAGAAAAGGTGATAAAAAAGCTTTCAGATGACTTTCATATTAAGTAGAATGACGGAAGAAATATGTTTATCCCTTGGTGATAACTGGTCCCTTGGTAGGCGTTCTGGCCATCATCAAGTCTTCTCCCCACACTGACCAAGAAAGTGTGATTACAAAGTCATATTAGCGCATGCATGCTGTACCCCATAAATTCCTCCATGTTTGCCAATAGATCATTCTAAAAACTGAGCATTATGGCCAGTGTAGTGCCAGTGCCTGGAACAAATCTCAGGAGGGTGCCACTGCACTTGACGTTGCGAATACTTACCAATGTCTCTCACCTCTACAAAATTGTGTTTATTTCACTTTCATAACACCAAAAATTATTTGCTTACAAGGACATTAGTTGAGTTTATGGCTTTGGAAAGTTTGGAACATGAATTAAAATGTGAGGGGCTGAGCCTGGTGAAACCTAGTCATGAAGCTAGGAGCATTCAATACCAGAGCTAACTTTAGGTGGGTTCAATGAAAAGGATGGAATTTCACCTAAGACCTTCTACAGCCAACTCTGAATGCAGCCATCTGTGTGTCTCTGGGTAAACTCCTTTAACAGACTATGATTTAATTCTCCCATTCTAGATCTGGCAGAAAAATGTTCACCCCATCCAGATCTCTGGTGACAGCTCAGTTTCTTTTAGTCCTGAGGCACAAACACCACCAGTGTCATGTTCAAATTCGTCTCTGTCAGGCAGTTAATGCAATACCTCCAGTCGGCATTGTCCTTATTGGAAATGTGCAAATCCATGGCTATGCATTCACATTCAGGAGAACCAACACATTGTATAACCCACTGCCCCTGTACATTAAATTTGCGTATGTCAAAGACTTGAGGCCCAGAATAGAATGTGCAAGATCAAGAGAACTCATGCAGACTCATCCCCCTGTACTTGGCACTGGTGAGGACCCACCTCAAATACCCCCTCACTACAAGAAAGACATTGAGATTCTCAAGAGTCTCCAGGGAAGGGCAATGAAGCTGGTGAGGGGTCTGGAGAACAAGTCTTATGAGGAGCAGCTGAGGGAGCTGGGGTTGTTCAGCCTGGAGAAAAGGAGGCTGAGGGGAGACCTTATCACTCTCTATAACTACCTGAAAGGAGGGTGTAGGCAGTTGAGCGTTGGTCTCTTCTCCCAAGTAACAGGCGATAGGACAAGAGAAAACGGCTTCAAGTTGTGCCAGGGGAGGTTTAAGATGGATATTAGGAAAAATTTCTTCACTGAAAGGGTTGTCAAGCATTGGAACAGGCTGCCCAGGGAAGTGGTGGAGTCACCATCCCTGGAGGTATTTAAAAGACAGGTAGACATGGTGTTGAGGGACATGGGTTCTTGGTGGTTTTGACAGTGTTAGGTTAACGGTTGGACTCAATGATCTTCGACCCTTCCAACCTAGGCGATTCTATGATTCTATGATTCTATAATCTACTGGTAACCAGCAGTTACTGACTATCAATTGGCCACAGAAAAATAGGCTGTACCTCCCAGAAACAAATCAAACAATAAGTCTGTGACATGGGAATAGCCATGTTTCTGTAACTTCCCTGGGTGTTGAAAGGCTCCGTGCAACAAAGATGTGCGGGACAGGAGAAAAGATTACCCCACATGCTTGCTCCTCATCTGTTAGCAGCTTAGGCTCCCCAAAAGAGGTGTTAATGGCTACTTTTGTTATTAATTAAATTATTAAAATTTCTGTAGTTGCTACTGTTTTAGAAACCCCTAAGAGTTGTGCTGTGGAATACACTGCCTTAAGCAAAGACTTGGGGATTGAAATCTTTCCTCCCCTGCTGACCAATTGACTCCCCAAAAATGCACTCTGCTACAGTAAAACATGCAGCTGTTTGGAAACACTCTTATTCTTTTTTTTTTTTTTTTTTCAAGAAGTGTGCTGAGATAAGAATAGCATCTCATTATTCAGTTCCATGAGGCTTGGCTTGGCTTGCATTGAGTCCTTGTAGTAATGGTCTTGCTTTCCTTCCAGGGGTTGCAGGGCTCTTCACCATCATCAGCAAGGGCTGTGACCCGTCATGCACAGCAGAATATCAGGATTTCAGCGTGGGCAACAGGAATGTCTCCTGCTGCAGCACCAACCTCTGCAATGTCAACGCAGCGGGCAGTGTGAGGTACAGCTATGGGATGGCCGCAGGGGTAGCAGCCAGCGTGCTCTGGTCCTTCCTGAACAACAGACTGTGAGGAACAAAGAGGACTCCTATGACCCCAGAAAGTCTTAGAGCACACTTCTTACAGGAATTTTAACCAGGAGCAATGTGGTGTGTTGGACACACAGCATCCTTGGAGCTGATGGCAGATCTTTGCTATATGATAGCTTCTTCATTACTGTTATTGTATTGCTGTAGTGCTACCGGATAAGAAAATACATGTTCATGCTATCTGAGTAACACTTAAAATATACTTATTTCTGAATCAAGTGTGAGTTTGTTACCTGTATATCACTTATGTATTTCTGCACCCAGCTGTAACTGCAGTGGGTGTGTTGCATGTCCGGCAAATGTTCAGCCTTTGTCATTGCTGTGCAATGATGATATGTGCCGAGAGGTGCCATGGCAGAGCAGAATAGAGGTGGCAGCTGTACTTCCAAAGCTTGAGGGGCTCTGGCTTATGACAAACTCTGGAGGTCACATACCCCAAGAAAACCCATGAAGTATAATCACACCCGCAGGGGAACTTGCTTGTGACCTAGAGACCCTGGCATCCTGCACTTTGTTAGCCACCATATAAGATAAAAGCAACGCTTGCTTTCCCTGCTATGTGTGCATACAGCCATTCATACACCTTCCCATAGCTGTAGCATCCTTGGGATAGTGGGCAGGACTGCATGTTCAGGTACCTGGAGCACCACGGCGGGCAATTAGAGTGAAGTGGAAAGGGTGTCCCCATGGTGTCCTGGCCAACTGATCCAATTCTGGGATTACCAATCTCCATCCTGGCCAGAGTGATATCTGCTGAAGATTCCCATCTCCCATAGGTAGATGGTCAAGTTTTCTTCTCCAAGTTCCTCTTTGATCCATTCCCCATGACACAGCCTGAGACACAGGTCCTGTCACCACATTGAAAAGGTTTTTACATTAAAGGTCCTGTGACGTTGCCTAGCAGAGCAGGGAGAGTGCAGAAAGTAGATATCAGAGCTCGCATTTTCCCCTCTGGTTCCTTGATCATGGAGGTGAACACACACCTGTGGGCACACACCCGCTTCCAACCCCATGTGAGATACAGTCAGTGACAAATGGGGAGGCAGCAAGTTTAGGGAAAAGATGAAGGAAAACAAGAGCAGGGGACTAGGGAAAGGCATAAGGCTGACTCCTCTCCTCCTGAGGTACTCTCAGGACAGGGATAGGAGTGCATGAGTAGGGTAAGACTGGTTTCCTGAAGATTTGTTGGGAGTCATGAGGATACCCACAGAGCCCTTTACTCCCTTTCTTATAATAGGAATTTCCCTTCTTCACCCACTGATCTTTCCCCCTTCCTGGGACTCACTGCTGAAGCCAAAGTGGCTCTTTCCACTCGTCACACGTAGAAGATGAAGATCTGATGAAGGAGCAGCTTAGTGCAGCCTCTGGCATTGATACAATTATTATGTTTTGCCCTTTACTGGTGTAATGAATATGGCAACCACGCAAGCTTCAAAGATAGGGAAAACCATTTCAAGCCCTCTCTGTTGCTGATACCAATAATGTCAATGCGTGCAAGGCAGACTCGATAGTTTTAACATCTCTCCTATACAGTTATAGGCCTTCTATATAGTTATAGATTCTAAATTATAGTTTGCCTTCTCCAGATATTTTGTTTTATGGATAGAAACTTGGGTGTTCCCACCTTGCACTGGGAGGTCCTATACAACGTTTGGCAACAGCAGCAGAGAAAGTACCATACAAAGCTGCCTGAAAGAAACTCTGAAATAAGACCTCCAAGCAACACATATGTGAAGAGATCTGGAAAAACAAGGTAGGAAACTTTCCGGAGAAGGCCACTGTGTCACATGTGCCTCCTCAACAAAAGAAGACAAGGCTGGTATCAGCAGAGGGTACATATGGGCCTGGGAGAGCCCCAGGCGTGAGTGACAAGACAAGCTGGACCTATGAAGTCAAGGAGCTGTGAAGTTAGGACAGCAGTGGGTGGAGGACTAAAAGGGGACAGAGACTGACCAAGAGCTCTATTTTCCTCTCTCATACCTTAAGAACTATTGGAGCTGCAAAGGATGTGCAGAGCACCCGGCTGAAATAACAAAGAAGCATTTACCTGATGGAAATCAGTCATCTGGGGAACCCATAACCATGGGACAAGAGCCAGCATCAAATTTTGGATGAAGTCACATGTCAGAAATTAATGACTCTGTCTGCTGTTGTGAAAGAGAAAAGTACATAAATTCTTGGGATGCAAGGCATTAACAAGCTGCTAATTGTAGGAAGCAGGGAAGGGGTTTCCTCAAAGGAAAATCCAGAATGAACCACCTTCCTCATATGAGACAAGTCTGCTTATTGGTGGAGGGAGGATATGGGATGGATGAGATCATTTATTCTGGCTTTCGCAAACCTCCTGAGTCTTAGTCACTGAAAAAGGGGGTCATTCAGCTGCACATCTCCCAGCCAGGCTGTTTTCTGCATGGCTGACCAGCTCCATGAGCTCTCCAGTCCAAGGGCTCATCTTCTTGCACTGCAAGAAGGTTCCTGATACACTACTGGCCTGTGCCCACTTTCTGAAACAATTCCCAGGCAGTCAGACATGTCCACATCCAGCGGCCTTTTCCACAAGCAATTCGGCTACAACGGCCCCTTCTGGAGACTGGGAGTTTAGCTGTATGGAAATGGTCAATGCATGTTAGCCAATACAAGAGCCATTCAAGTCCCCAGGGTCACTGGGTGAGACACAGCCTCTTCCAGCTTCTGGAGATGTCAAACACATTCAGCCCTGAAAATAAGAGAGGTGTAAGAAGTCTTTAGCATGAACGGAGGCTGTTTACCTGTGTCATAGCGTATCAGTATCATGTGGCAATGACATCTACTTGCTGGAGCACAGCATTTAGGATTTTCTTGCTGGAGCCAAGAGGGGACTTTCCCATACTCTGGTGGTTGAGACCTGATGTTCTAGACCCTTACAGGCTGAAGGGATGATTCCTCCTCCCAGTTTCTTCTTTGTACATATTCTGGAGGCAGTCCACAGTCAACCACTGAGTGATTCTCCTCTGGATTTACCTGGAGATATATCCTCTCTGTGGATATGTCTGGAGTTTTTGCATGCAGTGCTGGAGGGGTGGGGGATTAGATAGTTTAGAGAAGGGAGAGTCCCTGGGATAGGCAGCTGGGAGAGTCCATGACTGGGATAGACACTGTAAAGAGCAGGGTAGGAAGCCCCTGCGGACATGATGCGGCGCTAACCGGTGGAACTCGCTGCTGCTTCATGGGTGCCTGGCGTGGCACTTACAATAGAACGATACTGCACTTCCGTGCAGGTTACCAATAGATAACCTCAAAAACAACCCTTTAAATTCTGGGAAGGGTTAGGAGGTGGCAAACTGGGGCAGATAAATGACTCAGCCACGGGTCAGAACCTGGGCTGGGACAGGGCAGGACTAGGAAGAGAACTGTTTTCCCAGGTGCTGTGACAGCACATTGACAGAAAGGCTGGCTTCCCCTCCTGCCTTGTAAACATTACTAAGAAACATAAACAGGACTCAGTCCCTCCTCCTCTATTCTGCACCCTTTGTCAGCAGCGTACTCGGTCAGTTCAGATGGTCTGGCACCACGCAAGCCCTGGCTGAAGGTTGATTTACGCTCTGTGTGGTAAGAAAAAGGGCACAAGCACATTTATTTGAAAAAAAAACAAGGTTGTGGTGGGATTTTTTGCCCAAGCAAGCTGTTTCTTGACATTGCTGGCTGAGGAGCTTTATCAGTTCTTCTCCTATCTTTTCCCCACTTATCGAAAGGCCTAAAATTGAGGACAGTCTCTTTAAACAACTCAATCCATCATATATGCAAGAGATTTCTATTCCTCCAGGATCAAACTGCACTTCATTTATTTAAATAATATATAGCTGGACAATAAAATGGATGGTTTCTTGTTTTCAAGGGCAGCAGCTGCACTTTTCCAAAGGCTGCAGTTGCATTATGGACTGAATGTAAACATAAAATTCTGCAGTGAGGTTACCTCTTACAGGTAGGAAAAGTAAAGCAACTCTGCTCTAGAGTGACCGCTTTGGTATGATTTTTATGGTAGGAAATGTTACAGATATATGTTCAGAGAAAAAGTAATGTGTTGTTTATATTATTGTTATGATGCTGTATTTGCTACTGGTAGTACTAGGTAGTATTCATTATCTCTGTGGATAAGGATTAGGGCTTACAGTATTTCCTATGGCCCGGTAGAAGTTACACCCAGTGCCTGTACCTGGTCTGAAAAACGTCGCCAAGGTCCCCTGAATTCAACCTAATTTGCGGCAGCTGGTTAAAAGCATTTGACCACACTGGAGAAAGTCTCCGGGGCAGAGAGGCCGGATGAGCTGGCACTTATGGACCAGCAGTTCCTTGTTGTGGCTCCACATTTCCTTCATGGCCTGGGGCAAGTTACACAGTGTCTCCATACCTCTGCCTTGTACAGATCTTATCAGGTCCAATACATCAAAAGATGCTCAGATAGTGACTTTAACGGGGCCAGGGGAGAGACTTAGGCTAAAAATAAGCTCAAATAGAATCAGCTAGCATAACAGAGCTAGGGAATAATTACCTGCTACCAATCCACCCTGTACAGCCACATTCCTGCTCTGAATTATCCACACACTGTTGCGCAATGAGGCTTTTTGTGATCCAAATAGACTAGAGAGAGAGCTTGCAGTTAGCTCTGTTCTGACAGCTACTAAGCCACTGGACGGTCACTAAAACCAATCAAAAGACTTGCCCTTTGATTGCAGAACAACCATAAAAAAACTGTACCCACCACTCACCCGAGGCAAGGCTGACTGGGCAAGGCTGATGAAGCCAAGTTCATCCCATGCCATCTTGGCTAATCCCACTCCCATCCTGCTGCTTGACAGCTCTGTGTGACAGAAAGATCCCTCTCTAGCTCCTTCCTGACCTTCCTTTGAGCTCTGTTAATGCCTAAGTTAAATCACAGAAGTCCTTGCAAACCAGATGCTGCACCCATGACTACTCTGTTGATGCTTTCGATCCACAGCTCCTATTGCAGCCCCGACCTCCTCCCTATCTGGCTTCTCTGATTCCTCATCCACAAGCCCATATTATGGGGGCATCACCTTATAAAGCCACCAGCTCATTAAAACACCTCTTGCTATGTGCCTGTACCAGAATTTGTATACACCCGTGGCGTTCACCACCCACACTGAAATAGTCTTTATGCCCTTCATGGGCACATGTTCACCTCAGCTAATGCTTCCCCAGGTGAAACACTTAGAGACACCATGACCCATCCCTGAACCCTTTTACAGCTCTGCTGGTGGCTCTCCATGGCTGGGGTAGTTTGACTGCCTCCATACACCTCCCCTGCAACAGAGATAACAGGTATGGGGCTGAGTCAGGAAAGGAAAATGTTTTGCTCCTTCAACTCTTGTTATTTTCAGTAAAAATTCAATCTGATGTTGAGGGAATTTGTGGAATGAGGACTTCATGCATGGCAGGTGAGTGAAAATGGAGTGATGGGCAGGGAAGGGACTTGCTTTCATCAAGGGTCACTGCATATTGAGTTATTTGCAGGGACCCACCCCTCTTCCTGGGTGGTTGTGTGGTGCCACACACACAGGCACCTTCTGTCCAAACTAGTTGTGTCTTCTGCTCTGGATTTGCATACAGCTGCATCCTTTAAACTTGCTATCTGCAATGTAGCATGGGTAAAATGTTTGCTCTCACAGAAAAATTCAAGAGAAAATGATGTAATCTCTGTCTGTGACATGCAAAGTTTCTGTAGTGAAGAGAAAGGTGTTTTTCCTGCTTAAAATACTGATGTTCAGGCAGATACTAGGTTTTTCTGACACCTATTCAACTGTAGTAATTAAAAAGAGAGGAAGGTGTCGGTAAAATTTCGAATAGTCAGCTGAGATGTGATAATTGGAATACATCTGACTTGTTCTGTTCCTCTACATGTGAAATGATCTTTAGAAAAATAAAGGAAGGCTGGACTTGACATAAGAATTTGACTAAAGTTTAAATGGGAATATTTAAAAGAAAACAATTAAGAAAACAAGCTTGTCTACTCTTTGTCTTGTGTGCTGCAGAGAATGGCAATCCTTTGCTAAGCATGTAGTACTCATGTGCAGTTCCTGCTTCTGGACTGGCCCCAATTGTCTTGTGGTAAAATGGCAGAGTATTTCACAACAGTTCTCACACCCATGTACTATCAAAGATGTCTGTTTCCCTGCCCTTCATAACCGCACACAATTAATTTCTCTCCTTTTCTGTTTTTGCAGCAAATGCCCTTCTACCAGGTACTCTTCAAATGCAGCAGCTCAATCCTGCTTCTCCTCATCCTTTCCCCAGGTGGATGGAGAAAAGAAGTGTTTAGCTTTGCCATGGAGACCTATTAATTTGATGTCTTCCAGTGTCCGTGGGAAGCAAGGTGTCTGAAGCCAGTTACAAGTATGTCCATGTCAGAAGTGCTACAAGAGCTGCCCCTCAACCTTGAATCTACTCAAGAAGTGATGATCTGAAGAGCTGGCATTTGACACAAAGACAACGATAGAGAACAATCCTGGCATGAAGAAATACCTCACAAATAAAAGCTATACGTCTCAGTGAACAGGGGCACTCACAGGGTGAATGGAAAATTGTCCCAAATTCTCCACTCTAGAAGTCTGATGACAGCCCTTCCTCATCTTGCTAATGTAGAAAGAGCTGCTGTTCCAAAGCCCAGGGAAGATGTGAAGGTACGAGCCAAAAGCCCTACAGAAGCCTAAAGAAGTGAACAGAGAAACCTCATTGCCATCCTTGGCACCTGTGAATGCAGAGCCTGCAAGCAGCACACCTGGAGGGAAGGGTGAGCATGTGTGGGCACAAGAGATAGAGCATTTGTTTTGCTAGCTGGCACCAGGGATTGGCATTAAAGGCAGCAAAGAACAGAGACATTTTTCTGAGTCTCACTGTCATTCCCTCCCTGTATTCAAAATGGCCTCTGAGGATAAAACAAAAATGCTCCTTATCCCTCTTATCTCCTCCTCTTTCCTGGTCCACCCAATGCCTATGTCTATCACCAGCACCAGGAAACAGCAACCAAACCAACAGCCTTCCCTCACCTCGACTATGCCCTGCTCCGACCTCCCTCTCATCTCATTCACGTTCCAGCTACACCATTTCAACAACTATTTCCATGACCTGGTTTTGTACAGATTTGTGTCTGGAGGGCAGTCTGCTCTGTCACTTCCCTTAACATCTCTGAGAGCTGAGCTCACCATGTGGCCTTTTGCACAGACAGGATGGCTCTCTGGTTCCAAAGTTCTTTGAGGCATTCAGATGGGCATAAAGGGCACATGTATGTAGGTTTAAGTGTGACGGTCCAAAGAAAAGAGGATAAGAATCAAAAAGTTGTTCATTCATATATAGAAAAATAGTTACTGAGTGCTGAGATTTTACTGGAGTGCACCCAAGTAGCTTCTGATGGAAAGTTAATCACAAGGCAGAACAGCTACCCCAGGAAATTTTGCCTAGCTACTTTAAAAACCTCAGCAGTCTCATTTGTGCATAGAGTTTAATAGATGTTAAGTCTACGCTAAAAAAAAACGTAAGTTCTTGCATGGCTTTTATCAGTGACATCTGTATCCATAAGAGTCAAGAATTCACTGATGGTTGGATTACCGAAGGAAATTCAAACGTAGTCATTACCTAGGCCTCCCCCAAAATACATTGTCCCCTTGCAATGCTCTTTTTACATTATTGTATGGGTTCTGAGTCCCATTTAGGGATAAATCAAGCCCAGTAGCAAGTAGCCGTGTAACCCATTTTACTACCTGCTAGGACCCTGCACTGGAGGTAGGATATACCCACATACACCTCAGAAATGCAGGGAGAAAAGTATTATCTTCAAAACCATGGAATCCAAAATGCACACAACTTACTACTTCTCTAGCCTTCCAGGGATGAGGCCAGCAAGTTCCAGGAGAAGTATCTCATGACCAGAGACCTCTCTGTAGAAAGTAGAAAATATGCAACGAACAGAAATAGAGGACCTGGAGTCTGGAAAGGTTGCTTATTCCCCAGATGTGGAATAGAACAGCTAGGTATTTTCCTGCACGTATTTCATTATGCTTTCTGTAAAGAAATACAAAATGCAAAGTGTGGAGCAGAAATACACAGGAAGAAAATCTACAACACTGTGTGGATACTTCAAGGTAAATTCTCTGCCATCACCACCCTGGTGATTCACCATGAAATAAAAAACAACAGACACTTTTACATCACAGAAATTACACTGAAATATTTTCTTCCATGCTTCTGGCTTCAGGATTAAAATGTTGACATAAACAAGCCCAAAGTCCTCACAATAAAGTGGAACATAGATCCACCTCTTTCCTGTTGAATGTGTGATAAGAAGCAGACAACATCCTGAAGACAACCAAGGACGTAGGAGGCAAAGTGACTATGCATACACTCTCTGAAGAAGGTTGGTGAAGGAGGGCTGTGCTGGTCTACCTCACATAATGCGGCTGTCTCCAAAAAGAGTCTAAGAGGAGAAGGGCATCATCTACTCCATCAATTGATAAGGCTCTGAGCAATCTAATCTAGTTAAAGTTGTCCCTGCTTACTGCAGGGGGGTTGGACTAGATGACCTTTAAAGGTCCCTTCCAACCCAACACATTCTGTAATTCTATGATTCTATGATTCTATGAGTATCTTTAGCAGGATGCTAAGGCAAACACAGAATTCAGGAATAACACTACTGTCCCAAAACAGATCCCACACATCACAACCAAGTGAACATTTCACTTATGTCATACCTTATTATCATAGTCACATCTCTTAAACAGTGCCTAACCACAGTTGACATTAGACTTATCAGTGTTTTCAGCAGAAATGACGTGCAAATGACTCTCATCTTGCACATGTGTAGAATAACTTTCAAAACTACCTAGCTCTCCTCCAACCCAGCAGAGATGCTGCCTGGCCACTTCTTCCTTCATCACCCACTTTTACCACCCCACATACCTCAAACCCTTCGAGTCTGGGGTACAGGTGAGGACCCACCTCAAATACTGTGTTCAGTTTTGAGCCCCTCACTACAAGAAAGACATTGAGATGCTGGAGTGTGTCCAGGGAAAGACAACAAAGCTGGTGAGGGGTCTGGAGAACAAGTCTTATGAGGAGCAGCTGAGGGAGCTGGGGTTGCTTAACCTAGAGAAAAGGAGGCCGAGGGGAGACCTTATCACTCTCTATAACTACCTGAAAGGAGGTTGTAGAGACTTGAGGGTTGGTCTCTTCTCCCAGGTAACAAGCAATAGGACAAGAGGAAACGGCTTCAAGTTGTGCCAGGGGAGGTTTAAGATGGGTATTATGAAAAAATTCTTCACTGAAAGGGTTATCAAACATTGGAACAGGCTGCCCAGGGAAGTGGTGGAGTCACCATCCCTGGAGGTATTTAAAAGACAGGTAGACATGGTGTTGAGGGACATGGGTTCTTGGTGGTTTTGACAGTGTTAGGTTAACAGTTGGACTTGATGATCTGAAAGGTCCCTTCCAACCTAGATGATTATTCTATGAGCTACCCCAACACAGATTGCCACGGCACTGTCACAGACAAAATGGGCCCTGGCATATGGAAAAACTTGTTTCATCGGTGCCCAGAGCTGAGCATTATTCCTGTCCATGAACTCTTATTTGGGGGCTTTGGGGGCTATCCTAAATGATGCATCCTTATTTCTAGCTATGGGGGCTATTTGCACACCTAGAATCCCAAATGATGTGTCCTTGTATGACAAGGCAGTACCATATGTCTCTCTTCTGTGCCGTACCAAACACATCATCTTCACAACAGATTGATCGATTGATTCTACTCTGATCAAACTTCATCTTAAATCAAGCTGTTCATTCTTTTCCCCATCTGTTAGTAGAAGACTATCTCATTTCTTGTGCACGTGTTTCTAATTTCCAGCCTTGTTTTTTTTCATTGCCAGATCCCACCCATGTGTCCATTGCCGCCATCTTTTATATCTCAGACAGGTCTTCCCTTCCGAGTTGCCTGATGTTGTGTATGTCCGTATTTGGGAATCTTTTCTCCTTCTGCTAAGAAATCCCAGCTCTTTTAGCCTGATATGCTGTGCATTCCTGTTTTCATCTTAGCCTTTGTATAGGACTTCATCTCCCTTGGGCACGGGTGGTGATAAACACACCCACATTGCAAGTGTGGTCTTGTTGGTGCCTTGCACAATGTTCTTAGCCCTGCACTGTCCTCCCTGACGCAGCCCCTAATCATGACAGCTTTCTTCACGCTTCATCAGGTGTCTGACGTATACGCAGCCTATGACCAACCGATATTCTTATGTCTTTCATCTCTCCAGTCATTTACACGTGACCTCTTAGTTTACCGTATAACTTACTTATTACAGTCTATGATGTTATTAGTATATAATTTGCATCCAAGCCACCTGGTTGTTTACAACATCCTGATCCTTCTCTGCACTGCTCATGCATCCCAAATTCGTATCATCAGTAAATTTCATTAACGCAATCCCATTCAGCATCTGTCAAGGTCTTTACTCCAAGACCAGTTCCTGAGGAACTGTGTTACTGACCTCCCCCAGATTCATCCCCCTCCAAGCACTTTAAAAAACTTTCAGCTCTTCCACTTCCAATCTTTTAAAAACTTCTCACTCAGCTTATATTGACTTAATTTCTATCGTGCCATCTTAATAAATATTCCCCATGTTATATTCTTTTATTCCTTTGCTGAACTCTTGAAAATCAGACTTTATTAATGTGGAATCAAGGAAGACCATCATCTTGGTTTTTAAGCCTTTCCATATTTTTCATTATTGTCTCCTTCAAAAATTGTTCTTAATCCTTGCCTGCTATTGAGGTCAGACAAATGACTGAAGGACTTTTACGCCTCCTCTCTTTAATTTAGGTGATAAATACTGACCACGTGATATTGTGTTGAACTTGACCAATTTATGAACAATATGTGGGAGTGGACCTGGACCTGTTGTTCTGTATGCCAGTTCTCTAAGGGTTCTGTGATGGAAAACATCCTATCCTGCTTTGCCCCAACTTGAATACATTAAACTTTTTTTTCCACCTCAGATGTGGTTATTTCTATTTCTGGACACCTGTCTCTATGCTGTCTTTACCCCCAAAGTCAAAAGCACTTTCTATATTGAATAAATAAGTGGTTTAATTTAATATTCATTTTTCATCTATCACATCTTCACTACTTTCATCTCCCAATATAAGGGCTGAAGAATTTAAACATTTAATGTCCTTCCTGAAATCTAAGTTATTCTGACTATTGCAAATTTTTACTTATGTATTTCTTAACCTCTGACATGTAATTTTGTCTGATGTTTGGTTTCCCTTCCATTCTTTTAGGCTTCCCTCTCATTCCTAGTATAATGTTTAGAAATGGTTATTCACCCATTTCAGGCCACAGTTATTCTTCCGTAGATGATTTTTCTCCACTTTTCCTCTTTGTTACAAAAACAAATTCCAGACAGGTTTCTGAATCTTTGATTTTAGGCAACCACAGGCTTGCGTCCACATCCTTGAGCTCACGGTTCACTCACCCTTTTTTTAACCACCATATATCAATGTTTATCTTTAGTATCTGTTAGCTGAATCAATCCAACACTCAGCTGGATCAGGGGAGAATATCTTTCCTAGTGTGTTAGACTCCTGAGCTCAGCCATCAGACTATGCCATCTCAAAAAAAACATCTTTGCAAGGAGAGGACATATGGGGGAGCAAGGGAAGAGACAATTGTTCTGTGTTGTAGGCGGCTAAATGGAGCTAAAGCCAGATAAGATCAAAATGAATCTGAACAGCTAAGCTTTGGGTAGGCAGGTGAGCTCTGGAAACATGTAGGATACCCAGAAGAAACACACTTAGAGAAGGCCAATGGAGAGAGCATTGGCTGTGGTCATTTCAGTTGGATACATGGATGAATGAATAAGAAGTCTAGTCCTACTGAGAAAGTTTGGCACAGTTCTGCATGGGGATGGAATTTCTTTCTCCAATTTGAGCAAGAATGGCCCCTCAATTTGAGGTACTGATCCAAAAGCAGGGTTGGCAAAAAAGAGATTCATGACAAAGACCCGTTTGGGAAATATTTTCCTCTTCAGCCGTCATTTGCAGGCATGTACCAAAGCTACGAACTCTTCATGCAGCATCAGGGGAGGGTGGAGAATACTAATTATTGAGAAGACTGGAGACCATGCATCAGAGCTATTCTCATTTACATCTTCAGAAGCATCCCCAGCCTTACTCATGACCAAGTGGGCAGTTTTGTAATGGTTGATCCTTTATTATTAAAATCACAACAGATTTATTATGCTGGAAGTTTACTACATGCCAGGGTGTGAACTGCAGGTAACCCATGAGTAGTTTTCGATTGCTCACTGTTCTCCTTGGCAAAGAAGTTTTGTTGATGTCCCATCCAAGTTATTCTGTAACCAGATTCAGTCACTGTTATTGATGCAGTAGTTATTCATGCTTGTGTCTTTAGCAACTCTTTTTTCTTCAAAATTAGCCATGAAAGTAGCCTCCTCATAAAAACATCCAACAGATATCCAACAGGATTATAGACAATCATCTATTCAGTTCAACTGAGCAACATCCTGTCATTAGGCAATAGGAAGACATAGACCCAGAACACGGCCAGGAAGTCCCTAACATAATGTCACATACAAGAAAATGTGTCTGCTAACAGGGAAATCTTTCTAGTGGTTGGGAAAGCAAAGCACCATTTTCACACCTGTAGCCTGAGCCTACACAGAAGCTTCCCCAACGGAGCCCAGAGCAAGCTTCTTCCATCAGTCATTTACCTAGTACAGCTCCACCCCAACAGCAATGTTGAGAATGTAGGTAGAAAGAGGCCAGTGTAATTTTTCCATCACCATGATGTGAGCTGTTATTACTGCTTTACCTGCAAAATAATCTCACAGTCCCACAAATTAGACCCCTTGTCTATGAGCTAACAATATTCATACCCAGCCGCATCCTCAGGTTGATCTGATCTCAACATCTGAAGATGCTTTGAGGGCGGCAGCCTCCAAAAAAACTGCAGTCCAACAGAAGTGTCTGAGCCATTGCAGTGTCCTGTCCAAACCCTGACTGTAATCTCAAAGACATCTGGAATGAGCTGCTCTTCTGAGACTTTCTTCTCCATGTCCTTTCAAAACCCATTCCTAGTGACTCATACATGGATATAGAATCTCTAGAATTGTCTAGGTTGGAGGGACCTTTCAGATCATCGAGTCAAACCATCAGCCTAACACTGACAAAAACCGTCACTAAACCATATCTCTAAGCTTTACGTCTACCCATCTTTTAAATACCTCCAAGGATGGTGACTCAACCACTTCCCTGGGCAGCCTGTTCCAATGCTTAATAACTCTTTCGGTGTGAAAATTTTTCCTAAGATCCAATCTAAACCTCCGCTGGTGCAACTTGAGGCTGTTTCCTCTTGTCCTATCATTTGTCACCTGGGAGAAGAGACCGACCCCCATGTCACTACATACTCCTTTCAGGTAGCTGTAGAGACTGATAACATCTCCCCTCAGCCTCCTTTTCCTCAGGCTAAACAATCCCAGCTTCCTCAGCCACTCCTCGTAAGACTTGTGCTCCAGACCCCTCACCAGCTTCGTTTCCCTTCTCTGGACACGAGAGTTTTCCACTGGCCACTCAGCTCCTTATCAGAGATAGTTATGTTCTGTGGGGACATTTGACCTTGTACCTTCCAAGCCAAAAAACACTGAAGTGGGATGCAGCTGACAAAATACACACATTTAATATGTAGAGGCCTCCCATAGTAAATAGTTTGAAAAGTGCTTTTCAAAGCCAGTGAAGAGAAACAGCTAATTCACAGTGCCATTCATTTTTTTATGAGGCTTTTGTCTGTTCTGATTAATTGTGCATGTGTCTGCCTGACTGCAAAAAAGAAAGATACGGTGATTCACCCAAGAGACATCTATGTTATAGAAGAAAAGCTTCACTTAAGTCAGATGACTCCACCTCGGGATTTTGTGTCCTTCTTCAATCTGTTTGTGACAGTGCAAATTTTTGAAGGTTATTGTCTTCCGCATTTTCTGTTAATTAGTGCTCTCTCAACTTTTGGCCCTGGCCAAACAGATCCCAATGATGGGGACTGGCTTCTTTTTAGGCTTACTATTTAGATTAGCTCATGGTAAGGCATCTAGGTCTGTATCTGGTGATAGACATTGCTGCCAACATGGGACATGAAGCAGTAGTGTGAGGGGTGGGCATCCTGATACGGCTATCAGACCTGCCAGTCAAAGGTACTGCTGCTCAAATTGAAGGCCTGACAAAGTGATGTCAATCACTTCAATGCTCAGAGACTCAGTTACAGTCCCTGGTTTTGACAAAGGTAAGTGATATCTTAAGTTAATGGGGAGAACTCCGTTTCCTTTCTCCCATCCTCTGCACAACCAAAGCCTAGTTGATAAAGGGAGAAAATCTCCCTTCTAAGGGGAGGGAGGTACCAGACCCTGCAATTGGTTGGTCTTTGTATGTTGTCCACTCCTGCACTACTGCAGGTTTCTCAGAGACTGACAGTGCCATCAGCTGATCAAAGTGTGGACCAAGACATCAGAGACTCCCAAATAACATCAGCCCCCATGAGTACTCCCAGCACCCTTCAGCCTTGTCTCTAAATTGTCCAACCTTCAGATGGAAAAATACATGGTCACAAGAGGCTCTCACATGCTAGAACATGCACTTTTGGGTCATAATGCAAAGGCTTTCACATATGGTTTGCAGCAGCTATAACCAGGACAGAAAGGGTGATCACAACATAACAATGGATGGAAGAGATTTTCATGTGAGGACACATCCAGGTTACATCTACACTGGTCTTTAAAAGGGGTCAGGATCCATTCTCTGATCCTGACGACAACTGGGACAGCTCATGCCTGCATAGCTGAATTTTCTTTTTCCCCAGAAACTTATTGGCCTCATGGGAAACATCCTGGGCCCATGATATGCTTCAGAGTGTGCCTGGGCACTGCCTGGGACAGATCCAGTGGGTTCAGGCCATAACAGGGCCAGGGAACATGCAAACTGCTACACATCCTATGCACTCCTCAAGTCCATGGTAGGATTGGTACAGGTTAAAGAATCCCTAAAATGCCTGACATGTAGATATCCATCCTTCTGGGATGCAGTCCAGAAACACGTCAGACTTTGCATGCCCTCTGCAAATGCCTGGGAGACCTATACTCCCAGGGATGACCAAGCACAGCTGGTGAGGTGATGCTTGAACGGATTGTCTTCAACCCTGTGGCTAGAAGAAGAGGAACTTGCAGACGTAGAGTCCATGTCCTTGGACTCGCCTTTTTTCTCTCAAAGCACTGAACAGAGCACATTTCTTTTTCCAAAAATACAGCGGGGGTGGAGGATTTCCTCCCATCTGCAGAAGTGCACCTGCTTTTTAGCCTAAAGTGTGCTTAAGCCAGAACTTGGGAGATGTGAATGCGATTTCCTTCTCTGCTTGGAGAGGTTCAATTTCCCACCTCACGTCTTCAGATAGGGTGTGCAAACCATCAAAATGAAGCACAGACATCAGAGAAAAGGGGTAAGAGGTCTTTACAGATTAGCTGTGTCAGTGCTGGGACTCTGGATTTCTCTTTGATGCCCCCCTCCTCTATGTGGAGATACTGTGTTTTGTATCAAACAGCCCCTGGAAGACCTAAAGAGCTCCTAGGGGAAGGGTGATCACGGAGTCATGCTCACACTTTCACCCTTCTCCAGCCCGATGAAACCTGCATTCCTTTCTGCCCAGTGGCAGAGTTTCATCAGGAGGGTGGAGGGTGACTCCACCCAAACAAGCCTATAGTCTTGTTATTAGTGCACACCCGTGAAAGGTGGGAGCTTCGATTAGCTGAACGCATCATCAAGCATCACTGCAGCCATGGCCACAGACAGCATAGTTTCCCGCTGCTGAGTCACAAATTAAGATGGCAGACCCCACAGACACAGTCATCCAAATGGTCCGCAGAAAAAAATCTACTCCACCTGAATCACAGGAGCCGAACTCAGGTTGACTCAATATGCTCATCAGTAGTCTCTCTGTTTTCCTATACTCCAGCCATCACTATGATATCTGGAAACCTAATGGCAGACTCCATCCTGAGAAGCAGCTCCCAAGAAAGACATTGACATCAGGTAGACTGATGCCACGACTACAGTGCCATGGCCACAGTGTCAAACACAGTTGTTTGATGTTCATCTCATGACAG
Organism: Dromas ardeola; assembly: GCA_013398915.1. Taxonomy (NCBI): domain Eukaryota; kingdom Metazoa; phylum Chordata; class Aves; order Charadriiformes; family Dromadidae; genus Dromas; species Dromas ardeola. The sequence continues at coordinate 131,927 of VYZM01006422.1, read as the reverse complement.
AAGGTTACATTCTGTTTATTTCTGGGACTGGAGTGTCTATTGCTACAAGACAGCACCTAGTTCTAGGCTGGGCAATGCGAGAGAGAAGGTGGTAAATCAGAGGCAGTTTGGAGAAGGACCACTGGAAGGGTTAAAGCTCTGGACGACAGATCTTCCAAGGAAAGAGTCAGAGAGCCCACCAAAGTTTATCAAAGGGATACCCTAGACAAACTGCATTTCTGTAGAGGCGAAGGAAGTTGCAACAGTGAGCAATTAAGTTTAGTAGAGGGGTGTAATGAGAACCACTGGCTGTAGAAGTTGTATAAATCAGAGTAGAAATATTTTACACAGGGGTTATTTTACACATGGCTGATAACTGACCACTGGAAAAGCTTATCAGACCTTAGCGTAGACTCTCTGTCACAGGACTTCTTTACAAAATTTGGTTTCTTTTTCATTCAAACAAGAACTAACTGTAACAGAAGTTTGATCAGATAGTTATAAAGCACATCGCCTTCTTGCCTGTGAACACTGAATTTACGTCGTCTGCCTTTCCTTGCATATGTGATAAGCAGAGAGGGATTATATCTACCTAGATTACCTTATAAATAAGTCCAGTCTCAGAGGGGCAGACTGATAGTGGTTTTGGATTGATACCACTGAAAATTCAGAGAGGTTTTTGGCACAGAAGCCTTTCTCCCCCCACACCACACCTCATTTATATTCTCAGATCTTCAGACCTGAAATGACATTTCAACCCGAGTCCCTTATGGCTCCTGTCAGTCAGTGTTCAAAACCTTGCTGAGGGTTTATTCTACCACTGACACAGACAGATGGGAATTTAGGTCCTCCTGAGTCCTACAAGCTGTCTAAGGTTGTCCTAACTGCTATATCAAAACACTTCTTTCACATATTTATCAAGCTCCATCTTAAAGCACGTGGCATTTCTACTTTACCTCTGTTTTTAGAAGGGACACAATTTTTCCTAGATTTAAGACCTTACCTCTGATTGCCAGTCTAATTTAACTCATGCTAGTCTTATCTCAGCTCCAGTCCAGTGTGACATTTTAGCTTAAGGAGTTTTAGTTTCTGTAGCTCTGTTTTTAGTGTTTTCAATGTATTTCTGGGGAAAAAAAATTGTGTCTCCACTCAACCTCTGTTCTGCCAAACTAAAAGGGGCCAGTATTTTCCAGTGTCATCTTTTGGGGCGGATCCTGTTCTCCCAGTCTTCTTCCCATTAGTTTCCATCTGTATTTTTTTTTCCATCAGGACCCCATTTTTTTTTTGACAGAGGCAATGAAATTCCAGGTGAGAAGCCACTAGGGCTTCATGCCAGGGTGCTAGCACTTCCAGAATCACCCTGCTAATAGCCTCCCTTCACACCAACACACAACTTGACATCATCTGTGTTAGTTTCTGTTTAGTTTCGGTTTTGTTGTTAGGGTTCCATCTCATTGGAGGCTCCCAGTTATCTCTAGATCAACTAATACCTGTAGGTCTTCCCTTTCCTCCACAATTTTACTGGCATGGTCCCAACTTCTCCTTCCCCGAAGTCTGGCACTCCCACGCACTCAACCAGCCTGCGGGAGCTTTAACAACCCCAGTGCTGGTGGTTTGCTGATGCTCTGCCTTATGGCCAGTTCTCAAACCCTTTCAAGCTGTTAGTTAAGTGGCTTTGCACTGGCCAGAGGCAAACAATCTTACCGTGCTGATGCACCCTATGTCCAGACACCACAGCGATGGCCATCCTCCACCAAGATGGACAGACTCATTTAGTTCCCTATTTATATCATTATTCCTTCAACCACACTGGTTTATTCCAAGGTTTTCTTGGTATGCAATGCTTTCAAGTACAGTCAGACCGTTATAACACCCTTGTGTAGACATTTCCATTTCAGCAAGCTACACACAATCTGCCGAGCAGTGTTTTAGTGTTGTGAATGCTGGAGTGCCAACCCTGCTGTGCTTACTTATTCAGGCATAACCACCTTGAATGCTTAAAGCACTGGAGATTTTTCAGTTTCATGGGTGTTAAGATATTGCTCAAATATGCCTTGAACTGCCCAGGTACAAGAAAGGATCTCTCTCCACCATCTTTGAAAGGTCCTGGAGAACAGGCGAGGTGCCTGAAGATTGGAGGAAAGCCAATGTCACTCCAGTCTTCAAAAAGGGCAAGAAGGAGGACCCGGGGAACTACAGGCCGGTCAGCCTCACCCCCATCCCTGGAAAGATGATGGAACAGCTTGTTCTGGGCGCCATCTCAAGGCGTGTGGAGGAAAAGAGGGCTATCAGAAGCACCCAGCATGGATTCACCAAGGGGAAATCATGCCTGACTAATCTGACAGCCTTCTATGAAGGTGTGACTGGATGGATAGATGAGGGGAGAGCGGTAGATGTGGTCTACCTTGACTTCAGCAAGGCGTTCGACACGGTCTCCCACAGCATCCTCATAGGGAAGCTTAGGAAGAGTGGGTTAGACGAATGGACAGTAAGGTGGATAGAAAACTGGTTGAAAGACAGAGCTCAGAGGGTCGTGGTTAGGGGCACAGAGTCCAGTTGGAGATCAGTGACGAGTGGTGTTCCCCAGGGGTCAGTACTGGGCCCAGTCCTCTTCAATATATTCATCAACGACTTGGATGAGGGGATAGAGAGCACCCTCAGCAAGTTTGCTGATGACACAAAGCTGGGGGGGGTGGCTGACACACCGGAAGGCTGTGCCGCCATACAGAGAGACCTGGACAGGCTGGAGAGTTGGGCGGAGAGAAACCTTATGAAATTCAATAAGGGCAAGTGTAGGGTGCTGCACCTGGGGAGGAATAACCCCCTGCACCAGTACAGGTTGGGGGCTGACCTGCTGGAGAGCAGCTCGGTGGAAAGAGACCTGGGAGTCCTGGTGGACAACAGGATGACCATGAGCCAGCAATGTGCCCTTGTGGCCAAGAAGGCCAATGGCATCCTGGGGTGCATCAAGAAGAGTGTGGCCAGCAGGTCGAGGGAGGTCATCCTCCCCCTCTACTCTGCCTTGGTGAGGCCACACCTGGAGTACTGTGTCCAGTTCTGGGCTCCCCAGCTCAAGAAGGACAGGGAACTGCTGGAGAGGGTGCAGCATAGGGCTACCAAGATGATGAGGGGACTGGAACACCTCTCTTATGAGGAAAGGCTGAGGGAATTGGGTCTGTTTAGTCTGGAAAAGAGACGGCTGAGGGGTGACCTTATTAATGCATACAAATACTTAAAGGGTGGGTGTCAGGAGGATGGGGCCGGGCTCTTTTCAATGGTGCCCGGCAATAGGACAAGAGGTAATGGGTACAAACTTGAGTGTAGGAAGTTCCATCTCAACATGAGGAGGAACTTTTTTACTTTGAGGGTGGCAGAGCACTGGAAGGGGCTGCCCAGAGAGGTGGTTGAGTCTCCATCTCTGGAGACATTCCAAACCCGCCTGGACGCGTTCCTGTGCAACCTGCTCTAAGGTGACCCTGTTCTGGCAGGGGGGTTGGACTAGATGATCTCCAGAGGTCCCTTCCAACCCTATGATTCTATGATTCTATGATTCTATGATCTGTGTATAACCAGGTCTGGTGGCTTTCAGAGAGCGGAGTTTTTCCTGTACACCCAGAGAGGTATGTTCAGACTGTTTGGTTTTATGTACCTGGTCTCTGACAGAACAGAAAGATGAAATAAAGATTATTTCCACTCTCACAGCCAGGCGAGCGTTAGGGTTCATGTCTTTCCCTCCCTTTCCCACGGCACAGCACTGATCCTGCTGCCCCAGCCTAATTGGCTTTGTGTCATCCCTGACTGTGGAAAATTTCATTAGCAATGCTTCTCGAGTTACTGCAAAACTTTAGGGAGTAGCACTTGCCCAAAAAGCCCCAGTCACAAACTGGGAAAAAAGATAGGTTCCTGTAAATGGTAGCAATGGCCACATGCATTGCCGCAATGAGCCTGTGACAAGCAAACCCCCAAGCATTAGATCATTTTCTGCACTCACCTTGTCTCCATCCCTGAAGTCTCCGAGTGCTTCACAGTGATTCACAAACATTTCTTCATTGGCTTATTCAGCTCTTTTATGGGAAATTGCATAATGCTGTTTTTTTCCACCCTGGATTGCACCAAAACCAACAAAAAGGTCTATCAGCTTTTCCTATGAAATAGAAAATGCCATTGGCTCAGTCAAAAGGGAGAAGCAAAGCATTTAGCTCTAACTGCAAACTTTTTAAGCCATTTCCACAAATATTGTATAAGATTAAGAAATATATATACACATTATGTGTGAAACGGTTGCCTTGAAATGCACAAAGTGAAATTTTCTATCAGAAAGGTACTGCAGTGTGAAAATTGATCCATTTCTCCATGTTGGGTTTATTTCCCACCTTCAGAATAAAATTTAGCAAAGAGTTGACATTTTTGTTAAAGAAGGCACAGTGCCCTGCTCTGTCAGTACGACCTGGTATCTGAAACAAAATGACATACCCAAATTCCAGATTTGGAGGCACCATCTCCCACGTTCACTTCCACTGGCCTTTCAGGGGCTCCCATGCCCAGCAGCTCAGCACCAGGGCTCAGTTACTAAGCCGCTGGGAGCCAGAAACTGGGCTTGCTTTTGCACTGGATTTGGGAACAGAGACATGCTTTGGGCAAATCCAGCCACGCCAGCTTCCCATCTGCCAGCCTGGAGAACAGTAGGCATGAAAACATGGAACAGGCTTTGGTGTGGCTGAGCCAATGTGTGTGGAAGCCCAGCCTGCTCCCGCTTACATCGAGACTGTTGTTGCCCAATGCAACATGCCTGACACAATCCAGCTCTTGGCTCACAGAGCCAGACTTGAAGGAACAAACATACCTTGTCACATTCCCCATCCAAGCACTGGCGTGGGGCCACCCCTTGCAATGCAATCTGTGTTTTTCCTTTTCCATGGGACCAGCCCCAGGACATAAACCTGAAGAAGAGAATACGTATGGCAGAAGTCTGCTTACTGCGATGACGTCACCTCCTTGGGGAACTTGTTCCTCTACAAATCCCAATCCAGACTGGAGCTGAGCTCTCCCCTGACACCCTGAGGGAATCCGCCCACAGGATCAACAGGAGGTGGAGGGTGGGAAAACATATAAAGCTCTCTGGGAGCAGCTCTCTCTTACTGTCCTGGCTTCACGGATCTGCTCTCAGCATGAAGGCGTTTCTGGTTGGGTTCCTCCTTGGCCTGGCATATGTGGAGTTGGGTAAGACTGCTGCACTCCTGACACTGCAGGGACCCCCTGGGAAATGCCTGGGAGGGGAGAGGAAAGGCATTAATGCAGAAAGACCTGGTAATCCCCGGGTAGGGGAAATGACATCTTTATGTATTTAAGAAGGTTAATGGAGAGGGTGAATAGGGAAAGGGGATATGCATTCCTGGTGGGAAAAGATGTGATACTTGACAGAGAGCAATGAACATCGTTCAGATGCGTAGGTGCTCGCCTGTCACCCAATCGGAATGAAGAGGACCAACCACTGCTTTATAAGACTAAGGCGTGAATGACAGCCACATGGCACAGAGCAGTACAAGCTCTTAAACTGCCAATTTATCCCCCTGGGGACAGGATGGGGTATGTTCATCCTAAACTGCTTCCATCCCCCAAAATTCCCAGCTGTCTGCTGGAAGCTCTGAAAACCAGAGGGTGAGGCTTCAGTATAAGTATGGGTGAGGTTTGAGAAATAACTCCAAGGATTTTGGAAAAGATCATTAAACCACCATCTCCAGCATTTCCACTAATTTCTAGAGATTAGGATATAGGCAGAGATAAGAAATTCTTCTGTGTCTATTTAGATTTGGTCTCTGATGAGTTTGGGTCTTGAGCAAGCTGGTAATAGGGTCTGGTCATCGCTGTGTTCTTACTCCATCTATTTGTGATCCACTGCAAATACATCCTTGGCCTGGAACAGAGTAATTCTTGGGGTGACACAAACTCAGTGGGTTTTAAACTACAGCCCACGAGCCTCAGAGGTCCTCAGGCAGTTTTCATGGGACTCTGAAAGATCTCAGAGGAAAGGCAGGGGTCGAACACCTCCATCTGGAGGCATGGCTACATGGAGATCATTCAAAGGGCTACAAATGGAAGAAGGTGGAAGGGCATACACCTTGCAATTCTTTATGCATGGAAGTGTTTTGAGTGTCTTTAGGCTGCGTTGCTTTTTTTAATCCCCCTATCCTCATTACTCCTTCCACCTGTGTCTAAAGCAAACCCAACTACTGGCTGAAGAACAGGGGTCAAACCCACCACAGGTTACTTCTATAAAGCTACTGCAATTTTTTATATTTCAGTACCTGCTGGTGTTTTTTCTTTCTTTTAAGATATTTCACAGGTGGTGTGTTATGTGTTTCTTTCCCTCCTTCTGGGTCTAGTCCTGTCCTGGATTTAATGGGGTTGCTGAGGAACTGACAGCAGGTTTCCACTCACAGGCCTCAGAGTGCTTTATGGAAACAGAGAGGCATCACCACCTTTTGCCTTATAGCTGAGATGGAGGCAGAAATGGCTTTTCTGGGATGATGTAGTGGGAGGCAGCTGGTCTAGGCACAGCTCTTGCAGCTGAGGAATATATCTGTGACCATTCATCTTCCAGAGGTTTGATATCAAGGGACAGAAGGTACTGTTGGACAGTGATGAATGGTGAATTATTGGCCTCAGATCAGGACACAGCACTGTACTCTATGTTCAGTTCTTCTCTTCTGTTCTGGTCTTTATGCTTTTGGGCTTTCCTTTTCCGCTGCAACCTTTCTATAAAACCAGTGTCCTCTGAGTGCCGCACTCAGTCGGTGAAAGACAAGGGGGCTGAAAGTTTTCTTCTTGCTCTTAACTGGAAGTAACTACCCCCGAGCCCATGGCACTGCCCTGCTCGCTCATGCAGATGGGGAGGTTTGGAAACCAGCTCAACCCAAAGGCTGCAAATCTGTTTCTCAGATGCTTTAAGCTAGCACAGCTCCATCCATCTATTAGCCAGTCCTACACACTCACAAACATCTGTATCTTTGTCAGGTTGACAATGTTGTGTTTTCTCTCTCAGTGGGCATTAGCTGTTAAAATATAAAACAAGCTCTCATATGTCATTTGGAAGGGATCTACAAAGTTCCTCAGCTCGGGTAAACAGGGACAGCTTCACCACACAAAGGATATGGCCACCAGAACACTACCACTACTCACATTAAAAAGTCCTTTCTACCTCTGCAAAGAGAACAAATGTAGGATTTATCACACAGCTGAGTTTTCCAAAGGAGGTTCTAAGAGAAGTAGATGCCCTGAAAATTCATTCCAGAGTCAGACATTCAAACAATTGCCTTCAAAAATGTTTATCCTTATCACAAAATCCCAAAAGTTTCTCTCTAAATGCAGATGCTGCAGAACTATAACTAGAAAACGTCGTCTCTCTGCAATTTTACCAATAGATGGCAGTGGACACATTTGGGTGATTCTTCAGCTACAGTGTATGTGGAAGGCGCACAGAATAGAAAATATCAAACCAGGCTGGTTTCTGTCATCAAGTCACACCAGCACGACTCCGAAAAATATGCACACTCAGTATCTGCTGGCTGCGGACGAACAGGTCTTGTACCGAGACTTTTGAGCAACTGCTGTGATCAATGCTTGCATATGTAAAAGTGTCCCTGTGTCAGCAGGCAGCCAGCAAGAGCTTTGTAGCATCATCTCTTTTCAAAAGCAGCAGTAGCCCCTGATGAAAGTGTTTTTCAGGCCACATTCAGCCCTTAGGATCTCTGGTACAGCTCTGAAATTTAAATTCTGCTCTCAGTTACTGAATTCTGCACAAATCCCTCTAAACAAGCATGAAGGAGCTGATGTTGTGGGTGGAGGGATAGGGGAAGTGCCAGTCTTTTGGTGCTGGTGAATGCTGCTCTCAACAGAAGGAGCTATTTTGCTCTCTGCTGCAATATCTCTTACAGAGGATGCAAAGTTCCTATCAAAGCTGCTCAAGCAATATGTCCCTCTAGGTCCCTGCTCTTTTTGGGCTGCTGAGCCCCCAAGGTAATGAACACGCTCAACTCGTGCAACACCATCCTTGTCCTTTCATGTTGGGGTTTGGTCTTTCCCCCCCTCACATACCCAAGCTTTGCCACTGCCTCCAGCCATGCTTTGTTTCTGAGACCACTGTATCTTGCTCAAGGGGGATGAAGCATTGACCGTCACATAGTCCCCACCACAGAGCAGAGAAGATGCAGACTTGCTGTCTGCTTTTGCTGCTGTGACTACCTCAGACCCATTCTGTTCCTCTCTGCAGCCCAGTCCTTACGATGTTACACGTGCAAGGAACCAACGGACATTGCTGAGTGCAGAACAGCCACCCTGTGCCCCCCGAAAGCCACAGTGTGCACAACAACGCTGCATTCTGTAGACACAGGTAAGTTTCTTTGCTTTCTGTGAGTGCTCGTGAGGAGAGATGCATCCTTCCTGGGCCAAATTACCTCATGAAATTAGAACCATAGAATGGTTTGGGTTGGAAGGGACTTTTAAAGGTCAACCCCCCTGCCATGAGCAGGGACATCTTCAACTAGATGGGGTTGCTCAGAGCCCTGTCCAACCTGACCTGGAATGTTTCCAGGGATGAGGCATCCACCACCTCTCTGGGCAACCTGTTCCAGTGTTTCACCACCCTCAGTGTAAACAATTTTTTCCAAATATCTAGTCTGAGTCTACCCTCCTTTAGTTTAAAACTGTTACCCCTTGTCCTACCGCTACAGGCTCTACTAAAAAGTTTGTCCTCATCTTTCTTATAAGATCCCTTTAAGTACTGAAAGGCCGCAATAAGGTCCTTCCCTTCTCCAGACTGAACAACTCCAATCTCTTAGCCTGTCCCCACAGCAGAGGTGCTGCAGCCCTCGTATCATCTCAGCGGCCTCTTCTGAACCCACTCCAACAGGTCCATGTCTCTCCTGTTCTGAGGACTCCAGAGTGGAGTGGGGGGGCAGAATCACCTCCCTCAACCTGCTGGCCATGCTTCCCTCTCCTCTTCCCAGTCCCAGTTTGGATTATGCTTTAACTTCCTTTAAGAATCCAGGTGGAGTTATCCAATTTAAGAGTAGGAATAAGAGAAATCCATCAGATTCAGAGCCTCACAGTGAAGCATACAGGACTTATCCTGCTTACTCAGTCTGTTTTGCCTTTCCCACCCCTATGTCCTTACAGACCCTGAAATAATAGACACGTGCAAACATATCGCAGAAACCCAGGCGCTCTCTCCTTGTTTGTAGAGGTTTTCACCTACCACCAACTGTCTCATCAGCACCCATGGCAGCATTACGCCAGTGCTTCTTGGCACTGCCACCTTCTATGCAGAGCCATTGCAGGAGGAACTCACCTGAACAAAATACACAGGGATTTTGTCCCTTGTCAAAGCTAGAATAAATTTAGAAGGAGCAGCAGGGAGAAATGGAAGACCTGTTCCTACAAAGAGCAGTCTAGATTACAGGCACCTGTGGATTAAAAATGCTCAACACCTTATTTACCTTCATTTACCTACAAAAACCTTAATTCCCCTCCAGTGCACAAAGTCAGTGTTTCTTGATGCCAGCTGTCTGCACCTTCCTCCACCATTTCTTTCTCTGTCTTCTTCTCCCCTTCTCCAATCTTCCTGTTTCAGGTTATCCCTTTTTCGGCAACATCACCGTGACCAGAAGCTGTGAGGAGGAATGCATCTCCTATAATGGGATAGGGGCAACCAAACCCAAGTCATGCTGCTACACTGACCTCTGCACTGATGACACCAGGACCATCAATGGGGTGGGAAGGAGCTCTGCAGCACTGGGTCTGACAGCCATGGCTGTTGGCACACTCCTCCGGTACGCTCTGTAACACTGCAAGTGCCTGTGCTCCAGCCAAAACAACCCCACTCCCCTCTCTGCCAAGCTGCCTTGTGAATTCTTAGATGCCTTGGGAATAACCTTCTTCGCTGATGTGTGGCTTCACCCATCTTCAGTGCTGTGAATTCAAGCGGATTCAAGCCACGAGTTTGGGCACCTGGACCTAAACCCCTCAAATTTCCAGTTTCCAGCTGCTAAGCAGATGTTCTTCACCTTCAGTTGATTCTGGCCCCCAGGACCCACCTCTCCCCCTACAGCTTTCCTCTGTGGGGAGCAGTAGTGGATGAAGTACAGCAACTCTGTGCAGAAGGAGGGCCTGGGCAGTGCCATCAGGGCTGGTGCTCTGGGGTCACACTCAGCAAAAGCAGGGGCTGTACGCACGCTCCATGTGGACAATGCTTTTTTCCCAGGTCTCCTCAAGCTCCCACACAACTTGTGTCTGTGGGCCTCTCCTCTATTCCTGTGCTCAACCCCAGAAAAGTCCTGCAACTCTCCATCAGATGCTTGGTTTATCATCAGTTTTGGTGCCATCTCCTGAGTAAGAGCAGCAGATGGATGCTGGTCTCCCCTCACTACCTGCTCAACAGAGCGTGGTTTGCAATTGAAGAGAGCTGATGCTTATTTCTGTCTAGAATAAGCTATGGAATGAGTTCAGAAGGGCTCAGCCTTCATGTATGGGATGTACTTCTGGAAAGCTCAAAACACGCCCTGGACTAACAGGCCAGGGCAGGTTAGACCTGCAAAAGCAAATTTGGGAGTTTGACTAGACAAAACCCTCAGTAGCCCTTTGCCTGAGCTCAGGTTGCAATTCGAGCTCCTGGATTTCCCTTTCCCAGATGTTTTACAGACCATTTCAAGCAACTTCTTCTGTTACTCTGCCCTCCCCCATCCCTTCACAGCAGAGACTGCAGGAAAGGAAAAGTAATGACTATCCCAGACCCTCAACTCCGGGAAAAGCCAGTGGCTTCACCTACACCAGTTAAATCCCAGCTGGGTGTTTGCTGTGTTCTCCCTTGGAGCACCTGTAAGATTGATTTTGATGCCCTGTCTTCTGTAAAACCAGACGGTTGAAAGCACAAACAAAGGAGCCAGGCGTTCCCAGCTCTCAGCCCTCTCGGGTGGAGGAAAGCCAGGAAACTTGCCATTTACTCTGTTCCTGTTGTCAGGGCTCGTCCAGGGGAGCAGGAAGCAACCTGCAAGAGCATGGGCAAAGTGGAGCATGTGTACAACCTGTGCGCCATCCTTGTGTGTTCATACCATCCCTGCAACCTCCTCTGTGGCGAATTCCATTTTTACTCTCTTTCCATAAGACACCAGCCAAGAAACTAAAGGAATAAGCAGGGGGAGTCTTTTTTCTTCATTGCACATTGGTAATTGTTTCTCAAGGTCTGCCTCAGTACTATTTGCAAGAAAACTTTTCCAAGGCATTGCATTCCTTGGCAGAGGGTTCCATGTAAGCCTGGGGCTTAAGAGGTTGATGAGACCTTTTTTTTCTGGAGTTGAAATGCCCCGTGCTTCACTAAAACTCCCACAGCTTCCCTGAGAAACCCTTGCAATGTTGAGGTCTACAGGGGGGAAAAATGCCATTGAGAGGATAATGATTGGGACTTACAAAAATACTGCTATTACAGCCACTCTTGCAGACACAGAGCACCAGCTTCTGCTTCCTACTCATCTGTTCTGTGTTTCCCTGCTATGAAAACAGTCTCATGTGTCAGGCCAGAAGCAAACCACCATCACTGCCACCTTAGATCAGATCCCCTTTTCCATCCTGGGTTCAAGATCTTGGAGTAAGTCACTGTCCTCAGTGGCCTTTCCATGCTGGCTGCAGCATCCTGTGCTGTGCTAATGTGGGCTGAACTTTCCTCCATCTATTGCATGTGCAGATGGGGCAGGGTCTGGATACAGAGGGACTGGGTGGGTAAGGGTTCCCTTCTGGGCAAGAATCCAGAGAATAAAGTCGGATATTCCAGTTTTCAGCCTGCTGCATCTTTCTTGTGCGCTCATCCTTGGGAGGGAGCATGGGGCAGCACAGGCTGCAGGGAGGGCACATCTCTGGCTGGTTCTACAGTTCCCAAACTGCCCTGTGCCAGAGCGGGGAAAAGCTACAGAAGGGGACAAGCAAGAAAGTGCAAAATTATTCCTTGCAAGACCTAGGTTTGAGGTAATCCCTGCTGGGAGAAGAGGGAGAGAAGGGTGGCAGAAGGGTAAAATACCATCCAGTGATTACAGGAGGCTGATCTGGGGCATGCAGAGGGACAACTGGGTGTTTTCTTCTCTTGCAGCAGGCAAAGAGAAAGCGACTGAGCTCAGCATGGCAAGGTAAGCAGGCAGTCGGTAGGTGAAAAGCCCTTCACACAGAGTCTCAGGGGTACAAAATGTCCTTTTGCATTAATATTCATCTGTTCACACTGTGTTAGCCAGAAGCCACAAGCTGAACAGCCATCACTGGGACCCCTTGCAAAGTTGCTGCTTTGGTTATTGCTTTTATTTATTCTTGCCATTTGGTCCCTAGGAGTTAAACCCAGCAAGCAGCACTGCCCCAGCAAATGCAGGACACTGCCAAGGGATTCAAAGGAGTTGGCAGACTTTTGCGTCACTGGGTCGAGTGGACATGCAGAGAGAAAAGTTTAAATATAGGCTGAATAAAATAGAACAGAGAGAGATGTGTCTCCAAAGGGCCATAAAAAGACTCGCAGCCTCTCGGCCCTGCAAGATGAGGCTTCGCAGCAGGCGGCATCCAACATTGCTGTTGCTGTGTTGAAGGATTTTACCTGCCCCTCTGGGGGCTTGTTCTTCCCAGCAGTCATTCTGTACATATCCAGAGACTTTATCTCCAGACTTGAGGGCACTCCTCGGTGCCTTATTCTTTATTTGGCCAAGAAGTTGCCTTTTCCATCACCATCCAACCCTTATGCAAATGTGGGGCAGCCCTACAGATGTGCAGCCCTGATCTTCATCACCCACTTTCAGTTGCAAATCTATCTAGAAATTAAAGAGTAAACCACGGCAGAGACTAAACTTTCAGGGAGGTGTTCGCAGAGCCACACTGGTGAGGATATTCAAACTGGTATACCCTGTTGAGTCCCACCTCCAGCCAACCATCAGGACGATATGTCTACCTTGCATGGGCTTTCCTCTTGGGGTCCATGAGTCTTTAAAGTGGAGTATACATTTCAAAGGATAGTTTTTCTTTCCCCTGGAAACACAGCGTACAACCAGCCTTCACTTGGGCTGGATCAGCACCCAGGCTCATTCATGCTGCTTTGACTTGGGCAAGATTCCCGCAAAGGCATCACTGATATTGTGGGAGAGTAAAGCTACACAAACAGCATGATTAACACTTAGAGGACCAGAGTTTCCAGCAGGGATCATTTGCAGTTGTTTTCCACAGCAGGAGACTGGTCACATCATGTGTAGCCATGAGTGGTGGTAGTTATCTTGGCATGCCCTGATTGCAGGCTGGCTCAAGATGCAAGGTGGGAAACACCAGGAGATGTTTTTCTACTTGATTTCTTTGAATTGTACGTATTCTGTCTTCTTTGGGGGAGGGGGAACAGTCCTCTTGAAAGGTGCATTAATCCAGGTGGGCATGAAAGAAAAAGAGGAGACTAGGGCAGAAATTATTGCAAAACTCCAAGAGAAGGAAAAAGAAGGGGGTATTTTTGTAGTCCAGACATTTCTGTAAAATAGAGCTCTGATGTAATCAAATACAGAAAGAACTTGTAGTTCTTGCTAAAAATACCTATCTAGAATATAAATATACATTAGTATGTAGCTGCAAGGCTTATGGAGATATCTGCCACAGCCTTATATTTACAGATAGGGATTTAAATGTTTAATACTGCACATTCAAAAGGAAGTCACTTCATCTGAAGTAGTTATTAATTATAGAATACGCTTGGCAGGACTGAAGTGCAGCAGGAGTGATATCATTTTCAATATCACTCCCAAATTATTTCTCATCTCAAACCTATCGCGTGCACTATTTTTTTATCTTCTTAAAATAGATCTATTTTTCTATATTAGGCTGACTTGGAACTGCTGCCTCTGACACACCAGCACATCTTCTCTCGGATGTCTTCATTGGTCTCCTGCACAACTCTCACATCCGTAATTCCAGGGGAACATAAATCTGAAACCTCTTTATTCAGTAAGGCCCCTGGATGGACAACAAAGCAAATTTCCTAAAAATGAGGTGAAAGGAAACTTTAGGGTGTTGAATTGGATATGTTGAGGCGGCAGGGAGGCAAGCACAGCATGATGGTTGTATCTCAATTTAGCAAAGTAGTTTAGGATCACTTGGGATGCGCAGGGATGCACTTAGGATACTGAGGGATGCTCGGAGTATTGCAAAAGGATGGGGCAGATGGCCTGTGTGTGCATTAACTGCCTTCTCGACATGTCTTCATCCCCATTCCGTGGGGTCCCAGTCTACAGTTTGCCATGAGGTTTTAAAAACCATGGAGTGTGTAAATTAATCATTCTGTGTCCTATCTGAGGCTGGGATGGATCCTGATCCCCTTTCCCAAGTCAGCCCCTATTAAACAGACAGGAATTGTCACACATTAGTAGCTCCAGGCACGGTCCTGCAAAACATCTTGAGTGCCAGCTGAGATTTAAGCTTGTGAATACACTTAGTAAATGTGAGTAAAGACATTGTTCCTTGGGATGAACTGATTTTGCACTAGTCCCTCATGGGCATATTGCTGAAATCCACACAGATCCACAATGTTAAAGGCAACCAGAAGCCATGGCATATGAAATCCATGGGTCAGAGTCCCAAAAATCTAACCCAGTCACCTGAACAAAAACACTACATGCTCCCTTTGGCCAGCAGGTATCTGAACACAGGGTGTGGATATATTTTTCATGTCTTCAGGCCATTCCTTCCCATTCCAAGGGCAATTTGATGTGCCCTCAGTCACATCAGCGATGGCACACCAGAATTGTCCGACTCTTGTTTAAACACACAATCTTGCCCTGGACTCACTGGTTCTTGGAGCAGTAAAGCTCACTCCTTCTTTGTTGTCTGCTGTGGTTGGGACTGGCACGAACATCCCTTCATCTCCTTCCAAAAGAAACTACTTTTGCTCAATAATCTGGGAATGAGATACAAAAGACTGCCTGGAAAAGGAGGTGGAGTGATGTCAAGGCGCTCATGTTCACAGAATCACAGAATCATAGGGTTGGAAGGGACCTCTGGAGATCATCTAGTCCAACCCCCCTGCCAGAGCAGGGTCACCTTAGAGCAGGTTGCACAGGAACGCGTCCAGGCGGGTTTTGAATGTCTCCAGAGATGGAGACTCCACCACCTCTCTGGGCAGCCCCTTCCAGTGCTCTGCCACCCTCAAAGTAAAGAAGTTCCTCCTCATGTTTAGGTGGAACTTCCTATACTCAAGTTTGTGCCCATTACCTCTTGTCCTGTCACTGGGCACCACTGAAAGAGCCTGGCCCCATCCTCCTGACACCCACCCTTTAAGTATTTGTACACATTAATTAGGTCACCCCTCAGCCGTCTCTTTTCCAGACTAAACAGACCCAATTCCCTCAGCCTTTCCTCATAAGAGAGGTGTTCCAGTCCCCTAATCATCTTGGTAGCCCTATGCTGCACCCTCTCCAGCAGTTCCCTGTCCTTCTTGAGCTGGGGAGCCCAGAACTGGACACAGTACTCCAGGTGTGGCCTCACCAAGGCAGAGTAGAGGGGGAGGATGACCTCCCTCGACCTGCTGGCCACACTCTTCTTGATGCACCCCAGGATGCCATTGGCCTTCTTGGCCACAAGGGCACATTGCTGGCTCATGGTCATCCTGTTGTCCACCAGGACTCCCAGGTCTCTTTCCACCGAGCTGCTCTCCAGCAGGTCAGCCCCCAACCTGTACTGGTGCAGGGGGTTATTCCTCCCCAGGTGCAGCACCCTACACTTGCCCTTATTGAATTTCATAAGGTTTCTCTCCGCCCAACTCTCCAGCCTGTCCAGGTCTCTCTGTATGGCGGCACAGCCTTCCGGTGTGTCAGCCACCCCCCCCAGCTTTGTGTCATCAGCAAACTTGCTGAGGGTGCTCTCTATCCCCTCATCCAAGTCGTTGATGAATATATTGAAGAGGACTGGGCCCAGTACTGACCCCTGGGGAACACCACTCGTCACTGATCTCCAACTGGACTCTGTGCCCCTAACCACGACCCTCTGAGCTCTGTCTTGCAGCCAGTTTTCTATCCACCTTACTGTCCATTCATCTAACCCACTCTTCCTAAGCTTCCCTATGAGGATGCTGTGGGAGACCGTGTCGAACGCCTTGCTGAAGTCAAGGTAGACCACATCTGCCGCTCTCCCGTCATCTATCCATCCAGTCACACCTTCATAGAAGGCTGTCAGATTAGTCAGGCATGATTTCCCCTTGGTGAATCCATGCTGAGTGCTTCTGATAGCCCTCTTTTCCTCCACATGCCTTGAGATGGCGCCCAGAACAAGCTGTTCCATCATCTTTCCAGGGATGGAGGTGAGGCTGACCGGCCTGTAGTTCCCCGGGTCCTCCTTCTTGCCCTTTTTGAAGACTGGAGTGACATTGGCTTTCCTCCAATCTTCAGGCACCTCGCCTCTTCTCCAGGACCTTTCAAAGATGTTGGTGCACTTGTTTCTGCAGTACCTTTGGACTTGTGAGGAGCAGGGTGAGGAGCACCCTGATGCTTGGGAGAAGTTTGGCACCTTCTCTGAGCGCTGGTGCAATGCACGCACCTTTGCTGTTCAGCTGGTTCCCCAGACGAGGCACAAAACACAGGCTATGGCACAACACTTTTCCACTTGCCTACGTGAAATACCGGGGGCGGGTGGCACTTTGCCAGCCGAAACTCTCCCCTGGGCAGCAGCAGGATTTCAGAGGGTGGCTGTGAGGCAGCAGTGATGGGAGATGCTTGCAGAGGGATGTGCCACCACTCCCATCAAGGAGCACCGACCCACACCAGGGAGTGGGCTCTGGGTTCCCAGTGGCATCAAGACAACCTCACCATGTGCTGTGAGTGTCAGAACAGCAAATACTCATTAACAATGTGCTTTGATGTAGTGCTTTGACATGGATCCTCTGAAGCCTTAAAAAGGGCTGAGCTGTCTTCAGTCACAGTGAAGGATTCAGTAGAGTCCCTTCCATCTGAGTATTTGTTTTCCTGAAACTCACAGGGACTTCACAAACTCTTGCCGTGCAACGAATTCAAACCAGCAGCTGTATGTTTTTACCTGCACACAAATCCATGATCAGATGAGACATGTCTTTGAAAAGCTGGGCTAAAAAGAAGACAGAATTTGTTTTTAATCTTTCCTGGCTGCTTCCCATCTCCTGGCTCTGGGGAGCGAGGACACAAGGGAAGGAAGAGATGTTTGTAATGTAAAAACAGCTGTTGCTGTGTTTGTAGATGACATCCAAATCTGAAAAAGAAACAAACATCCAGGAGATAGTAACAGACTCTGTCACACTTGAAGCAGAGGAGAAAAACCATCCTAGTGAGGAAGGGAGACTTAATAGCAAGACATCTGACTTCTACCCAGAGAAAAGAAGGGATTTTAAATGAAGCCATGGCCAGCTTGGGAAAAGGATCAATTTTATCTTTGCCTTTGAGGAATGCAACTAGAAAGTGGGTTTTTTTACCTAATGATGTCCTCAAATCATGGTAGGGTTTTCTGCAAGCCCACATTTGCTGTGCCAGCTCTGTGCAAAAATGTCAAGGGCCAGTTGGGGTTCCTCATGAATAGGAAGTCAGTCTAGGAGGAGAAGCTGAGGGAGCTGGGGTTGTTCAGCCTGGAGAAAAGGAGGTTGAGGGGAGACCTTATCGCTCTCTACAACTACCTGAAAGGAGACTGTAGTGAGGGGGGATGGTCGGCCTCTTCTCCCAAGTAACAGGCGATAGGACAAGAGGAAACAGCCTCAGGTTGCGCCAGGGGAGGTTTAGATTGGGTCTTAGGAAAAATGTCTTCACCAAAAGGGTTGTCAAGCATTGGAACAGGCTGCCCAGGGAAGTGGTTGAGTCACCCTCCCTGGAGGTATTTAAAAGATGGGTAGATGTAGTGCTGAGAGACTTGGTTTAGTGGTGGACTTGGCAGCGTTAGGTTAACTGTTGGACTAGATGAACTTAAAGGTCCCTTCCAACCTAAACGATTCTAAAACTCTATGATTCTAGGTGCCTCAAGGGGCTTTTACTGCTAACCTCAAGGAGCACATGCAAAGGGTCTCCTAAGCTTGTAAGATGCAACTCCTATCCTTACTTCTTCTTATCACTTCTTCAAAGAAAAAAATTCAACTGAAGTATATGCATGTTTATGGCTCTGCTGGCAGTAGGTTGGCAGGAGGTCAGAAACCACATTTGTAATAAAATATTTCTCTTGCTTCACCCTGCTCTGAAATGGTATTTCTATGGACAATTGGTCCTGTCTTAGATGTTTTGCTAGGCTAAACAAGCTGGCCTGTTCTGGAAGATCATCTCTCCAAGCACAATAATGTTCATTATTTGTGACTGTGTTATCTTCAAACCACAGTTGCCCTGGGTGATCCAAACTATGTGAAAGATCTCATGACGCAGAACACCACCACAACAAGGACCCTGAGTGAATCCTCTCCTCTCCTCTCCTCTCCTCTCCTCTCCTCCCCTCTCCTTTCCATGAACCCCACCAACCTGTGGAGCTCAACCATCCTCCACCCCACCAGCAGCGAGCTGGGTCCCCTACCCTGCAGTACTCAGGGGGAGGGCAAAGATGCTCTTTTCAAGCTGAGAAGTCACAGGGACCTGAGCCAGGGTGGTGGGATCCATTCCTCAGAGGGCAGAGCCGTCCCCCAGCCTCTGAACCATGGTGACAGCAGTATTTGGGCTGGGAGCTGTGGGACTGGCTGTGTTTTGGAAAGGCCAGGAGGGCGGGAGCACATGCCTGTGGGACTCTACGTGTGGGTGGATGGATGTGCCTCTGTTATTGTTTCTCCTTGGTTGCACAATAATCTCACTTGTTTACTTTGGCATGATCTTGACAGCCCTGGAGGCCAAGGGAGAGTTAATGGGTTTTATGGTATCCTGTAATCATGCAAACCTTGAAATAACATGTGACAACATTACTCCATTAAGGAGGAGGAGGTGCATGTAAGATTAATGAGGCTTTTAGGAGATGCTTTTTTTATAGTCAGGCAGCAGCTAGATGTCAAGCACTACATACACCCCCCCACAAGTCTGCAGCTGATTGTCTCCAAGATCCTCACACTTTGTTTTTGGGAAGAAGGAGTGATGTAGTCATAGAATCATAGAATTGCCTAGGTTGGAAGGGACCTTTCAGATCATCGAGTCCAACCATCAACGTAACTCTGACAAAAACCATCACTAAAGCATATCTCTAAGCACTATGTCTACCTGTTGTTTAAAAACCTCTAGGGATGGTGACTCAACCACTTCCCTGGGCAGCCTGTTCCAATGCTTGACAGCTCTTTTGGTGAAGACATTTTTTCTAAGATCCAATCTAAACCTCCCCTGGCACAACCTGAGGCTGTTTCCTCTTGTCCTATCGCCTGTTACTTGGGAGAAGAGACCGACCCCCCCTCACTACAGTCTCCTTTCAGGTAGTTGTAGAGAGCGATAAGGTCTCCCCTCAACCTCCTTTTCTCCAGGCTGAACAACCCCAGCTCCCTCAGCCGCTCCTCATAAGACTTATTCTTCAGACCCCTCACCTCCTCCCAGACCAGTACTTAGGTAGAAAGAGCCCTGGCAAATGTCTCTGCTGTGACCTGGGTGCACCCATGTCCCAAGAGACTGACCATGCCAGAGGGATGGGTGGCAGCAGGTTGCTGCACGAGCTGCGCTAACCCTCTCTGCAGCCCTGGCAGGTCCAGCACAGAGTCAGATCATCTTTTTCCTGATCACAGGAAGAGGCATAGGGCCAAACTTTTTGGTTCCTCGTTTCATAGCATTGCTTCTCTCCTTAAAACTCAGTATCTGCCCAAGTCCTGGGCCAAATCCTGCCATGGGTGTAGGTCTGGAAAGACAAAGCTAGTCGAGCTAGTCACCACTGAAGTAAACAGCTTTAAAGCTAACCAGGTCCATGGCATACCTGAGCTCTCAAAATGCAGCACTGTTATTTCTAACGTTTTTTTTTTAATTCCTCACGAGGTTTTATTCCACTCTATTTTTGGTACTGAGACGTAGGTTTCCATTATAAATAGCTGCATATTCTAATTCAGCCTGATAACTAGGACAAGGATGCGCTGGGCATCCAGACCTTGATTTTGGGAGATGAAGACTGCAACATTTCCAACCAACCTTCAGGCTTTTTGTGAGATCCTTCTCTCAGGGAAACTAGTAGCTTTGCATCTGTAAAGTGTCCTGCACTCCCTGGATATAAATCAAATAGGAGCACTGGTGAGGATTCATTGCCAAGCTAGCAAAACATAGAAACAAGGCTTTGAAGCTCTATAGCAGCTTTCCCTCTGAGGAGCTCAGCATCTGAATTTAAACACAAGGACTTCTGCATCAAAGCTGGGTGATAAATATTCTTCCCTTTTTATAGTAAGAGAAGCCATGTCGTAAGCCTGCGCATCCTTCTATGTGACACTGAAGCAAAGCCCTTTGCAAAAATAAGAAACAAAGGCTCTGTGTGGGTTTTAACCACTTATAAACAACTAATTACCCCAAAGAAAATCAGAAGCAGGTTGCAAAGACGTCTCGACAAACAGAAACAGTTCTGTTTGCAAGAAATATTGTTCACCCATGAACAAGGGAGAGCTGGTGGTTTAGGGCAACTATGAAGGATGTCTCAGTTCCCATCCCACCCTCATCATACTGTAGCCCAGGAAAAGTCTCTCAACCTATATAATTTACCATGAGCTTTGGATCAGGACTTCAATCTACATATTTCCCAGGTGTTTGTGCAAAGCAATACTATGGCTCATGCTTCTGCCTTGGGACTGGGGTAGGAGAGGACAGATCTGTGCTCATGTGGGCTCTGCTCATGTGCAAAGTAACAGCAGCTAGTGGAGAGATTAGCTGGACTGGACCCCAAACCAGCCCTGCTTTGCCCAGGGGATTGAACTACAGACCCCAGAGCTCCCTTCCAACCTCATCTGTGTTATAATTCCAGATCTGGATCCATACTGGGGGGAACTCCTTGTTTTCTGCTTTACCCTCAAAACGCCTTTCATTATACACCAGTTGCTGTCGCCTACAGCTGGATATCTTTTCAAACGTCAGCAATAGTCTTGATTCTTCCTCTTCAGAGGACTACAGAACAGCAGCTGTGCTGTACCGAAGTCAGCTTGTTTGCAAAGGGGAAGGTGAAGTTCCCATAGGGAGCAGAGATTACCAAGTGCACAACCATTGACTAATGACACAGCCTTGCCCTGAAGGACATGAATCATATTTACATAATCATTAAGTGAAAGATAATCTTCTTGTTCTATGACCATGGGTATTCTTCTCTGATTGAAATAAGTCATTTAGAATTGTTTTAAAAATAAGTTTTCAAAAGAGATTCCTGGATTTTACAAGTGTACAGAACTGCTTCCCTGCCTATGCACACACACACACAACTCTGCTTGCAAACTGTGACACCCCTTCTGGGTACAACTACCCAGGTATTTTTTTTTTTTCAGGAGGTTAACGTAACATTACATTACTAAAGGTGAGCCTCTCCTGCCTTGATCAGAAAAGTGCATGGAGAAACACAGCAAATGAGAACAGCCATGAATAATAAATAAACAGTAAATGAGTTGAGGTCCTGCTGTGGAACTCTGTGGACAACAGAGAATTAGAGTGGTGCTCTTCCAGAGGGGACAGACTGCAGCTCACGTTGTCAGCAACAGCAAAGTTCATGTTTATGCAGGGACATAAAAGGAAACTTCCATGCCTCCTGCTACGGATATTACTGAATGGCTCTGCAACTTCAGCAGGAGGTCATAAATGCCTTGGCGTCCCGAAATGCTTCCTCTAAGGATGAATTAGCAAACACAATGGATTCATATTACTCTGTGAGGATTGAAAGCACAATACGGGTCCATGCTTCTCATGCCTTTCAGAGGCAGCTGTGCCACGTCTCAAACCTGGAGCATTCTGGCAGGGGTGTTTGATGCCTCCCAGTTTCCCTGCTTGTGCTATATCATGCAGTCACAAAGCTGGATTTTACATGCAGGGCTTCCAAGCAGAGCGTTCACTTGCCCAGGCAATGCACTCCCTTTGCTGTGCCACTGGGGAAAGGGAGAAAACACAATATATTCAGAGAAATATGTTGTAGGTAGCTTAGTTCTGCATATATGATGTTGTGTTCATCAAGAGTCCTGACTGATACCTGGTGATCCCTAGGTTTGAAGGGGGATGGGGATGAAACCAAGATTACAAAAATGGTG
Organism: Dromas ardeola; assembly: GCA_013398915.1. Classification (NCBI taxonomy): domain Eukaryota; kingdom Metazoa; phylum Chordata; class Aves; order Charadriiformes; family Dromadidae; genus Dromas; species Dromas ardeola. The sequence continues at coordinate 109,738 of VYZM01006422.1, read as the reverse complement.
CCTGGGAGCAGCGTACCAGTGCTTCTGGGTAAAAGTGTTAGCAAGGTCTTGCAGCCTGTCTCAGTGATGCTGGGGGATGGTGAATTGTGTGGCAGCAAAGACATAAGGGGTAGTGATAATTTGGTAACTACAGTAGTGTCCGAGCATGATCAGGTGCGAATTAGGGCTTGTCCCCCCAGGAAAGTGGCAGGGCAATTAGCCCAGCTGAAGTGCATCGACACTAATGCACGCAGCATGGGGAATAAACAGGAGGAGCTGGAGGCCATTGTACAGCAGGGAAACTATGATATAGCTGCCATCACAGAAATGTGGTGGGAAGACACGCACAACTGGAGTACTGTAATCGATGGCTACCAACTTTTCAGAAGGGATAGGCAAGGAAGGAGAGG
>VYZM01006422.1:70672-89540 GCA_013398915.1 Dromas ardeola | reverse complement strand
AAAAAAAAAAAAAGACATTTTCTAGTGTATGTGTTCAAAGGCAAACTAGTATAAGAACTCTCGTCATTTCAGGGGAGTCTGTTATCATAAATAAAAGGAAAAGTTGAGAGGCAAATGTTTACTTCCAGCCTGAGAAACCTGTGCCAAACCCCTTTCCTATCTTACCCGGCCAGCTGTGACAGTCTCTGGGTGAAGGCATCTTCATCTGATGTAAGCAGTCCTGCAACAGTTGCGTCCAGGCTGAAAATAGTCTCTAAATCCCATAACATCCCAATAGACTTGCTCACACTGCCTAATTAACAGGCTGAGGAGGTTCCGCTGAGAAGGGGGCTGGCTGTGTGTTTGCTTAGAGAAGCTCAGACACTGGTTTCCACTGAGAGCCTTCTTGACTTGATCATTTCAGGAGACACCTTATCATTCTCTACAACTGCCTAAAACGAGGTTGTACAGAGTTGGGGGTTGGTCTCCTGAGTAACAGGTGATAGGACAAGAGGAAATGGTCTCAAGTTACACCAGGGGAGGTTTAGGATGGGTATTAGGAAAAATTTCTTCATGGAAAGGGTTATCAAGCATTGGAACAGGCTGCCCAGGGAAGTGGTAGCATCACTATCCCTGCAGGATTTAAAAGATGGGTAGACGTAGTGCTGAGGGACATGGTTTAGTGGTGGACTTGTCAGAGTTAGGTTAATGGTTGGACTCGATTTGTCTTAAACGTCCCTTCCAACCTGGAGAATTCTATGATTTTAAACTCTCCATTTTCTTGATTCTAATCAGCTCTTTATGCACCTCCTAGGAATCTCACAGCTTTCCAGAGCAGACAGATGCAGGGCCAAAAGCTCTGATTGGATTCAAAGGTAGATGCGGAGGGGTGCTGACATGGCAGCGTCATATGGGGTGCTAAGTTTTTACTGCACACCTACAAGTAGGTTAAACCCCAAAACACTCGTGTAAGATGAGTAAATATTAATATCTCACAATCAGACATAAGGAAGGCGAGATGCAGCCAGGTTAATTAGGTTCATGGAGCCAGGTAGTAGCGACTCCAGAAATAGAGCTAGCATTGTATTCCACATGGTTTAACCACTAGTTAATGCTTCTTTTTCATCAATGCTCTTCTATTTTTCTGCAACCCTGATAGGAGGTTCATGAGTTACTAGAAGCAACAGGAGTGAGTGCTGGCCTGAAAGCCACGTACTTAGAGACTTATTCTAAACTCTGTCAAGGATTTGCTAGCTGACCTTGGAAAATTAACCTCAGTTTCCCCTTTCTAGATATAAAGTTGGTGCATGTTGTACTGTGGATCATAACTACGATATAAGCTATGTATTAGAAAGGCTGAAGAGGAGATTTGTTCAAACAACTCACAGTTTCCTCCCAGTAGCTTCAAAACAGCATCGATGAGGAAAGCCACTTAAGGAAGTCAGCAGCAAGGATGTTAGTCTAATCAGTAAACCTGCAGGTATGCAGAGTGCCAGGGATTAAATTACCATGAACTTCAGCTCTGATGCAGCACGTCCCCCTCTATCTCTCATAGAAACCACAGTTCTCCAGAGATGAGAGCCACTTTGCACTGGAAAGACAGGAATTAACCAGATATTTTTGCCCTCCTGCATTTGCTCCATTGATGAGGAACGTCTTTAAAAGTTAGAGAGTAACCTGGAAAAGCAAAGTAAAAAATAAACAGTGCCAAGCCTGAATCTGGCCTAACCCTATGAATAATGCATCAGGAATCCAACCCTGCAGCTCTCTTAGAGCCATTTCCACTCAGGCATCACTCATTAGCTCATTAGTCCCAGCAGCCTCATTCCTACTAATTGATTTTACTACAATTCCCTACAATGTATGGCCAAGATCCAACATGTCTCTGCCTGGATTTAAAGCCATTACATTGGCACAGCTTTGCAAGACACTTCAGCCCTCTCTCAAGTCTATTGAGTCTGTAAAGGTCGGGTGATTCCTAGAACTCAGTTGTTGGAAGGTGCCCTTGGGGAAATGGCATGTGTCCCCTCCATGTGACAAGCCTTGGGCTCAAAGCACCCTGCTGAGCAGAGAGTTGTGACTTTCACACCTGGTAGCAGGTCAGTCTGCTATAGATCGGAGCGGCAGATGGGTACAGAAAGCTTGGCATCTCTCTCCACACTGGTTTCCACCTTGGTAGTGGACTGGGACATGGGGGACGCTGGTTAGTGCAGGACCTGGGGCAGACACATCAAACCAGACTGCAAGAACGAAGGGTTTCTTTAACTCTGCTTCTCTTCCCATATTCCCATCAGACCTCACTATACCTGCCCCTCTGCCCCAACCACGCATTGTGTGCAGTGCCTGAGAATTAGTGATGCTTTGCATATTCACCAGGACAGGAAGGTAGGGAAGATAATTTATTTTTATAATGAATCCAGTATGTAATGGTTCACCTGCCTTTTTTTTTTTTTCCCAGACCTGGTTTTTTTCCCCTTTGAATTCAATGCAGGTACCTCTTAACTCTAGGTTATTATTTAGACTAACCTTAACTTTTTCTGGGTGGGACCTTCATATTTATCACTTGCCAGTGGCCAGCATATGAATACAGTGGTCCTATGGGAGAATCTTACAGGAGTTAATAACTACCAAAGAGTTCTCCCTCTCTGTTCATAACGTGTGTAGAAAGGATCGATCATTTGGGAATTTGGCTTCCTTCCCTATCAAATTTTTCTACTTTCCTTTTTTTTCTTTTTGTTTCCAAGCTGGTATCTTTTCCCTTCCCATCAACCCTGACTGACTGGGGCAGTAATCACTTGTTTCGAGATTATTTGCTCCATCCAGCTTTCCAGGGCATTGTTAATGATAACGTAAATCACTTGTTCAGTTTAGCTGTCACCTGCTTTAATTATCCCCTATGTTTCTTCAAGACTTAATCCAATGAACAAGAGATACTTTCCTATCTGAGTCACTTCGCATTGACACAGACTGGAAGAACAAGGACAACACATGTAAAACAGTAAATGACCTGACTGAAAGGAAAGAGCTTTGCCTCCAGGCCCTTTTCATCTCCCTCTAATACCGCAGTGTTTGGCATTGAAACTGGAAATGGCCACATGTCTTTAGACTGGTAGGAGTGTGTTCTCAGGTTTAGTCTGCTCAAACCAGTAGAAAACCTAAGTATCTTGAAGATATCTCAACTGTCCAGGTGATAGTCTCAACCCATCTCCCACCAGCTCACAGAATCACAGAACCATAGGGAAATATCACCACCAGGCTGCTTCCCTCACCTTGACCAGGACAAACGTTCAGTGAGCCAGAAGCTTTTTGGTCAGAAGTTTTTTCCTGAAATCCTAAAGTGTCTGGAGGCCAAACCTGGGATGTTTCTTGCAGCTAGGGGACTGGCTAGGGGACTTGCAGTTCTAGGGGACTGGAACACCTCTCTTATGAGGAAAGACTGAGGGAATTGGGTCTGTTTAGTCTGGAAAAAAGATGGCTGAGGGGTGACCTTATTAATGCTTATAAATACTTAAAGGATGGGTGTCAGGAGGATGGGGCCAGGCTCTTTTCAGTGGTGCCCGGCAACAGGACAAGAGGTAATGGGCACAAACTTGAATATAGGAAGTTCCACCTAAACACGAGGAGGAACTTCTTTACTTTGAGGGTGGCAGAGCACGGGAACAGGCTGCCCAGAGAGGTAGTGGAGTCTCCGTCTCTGGAGACATTCAAAACCCGCCTGGACGCATTCCTGTGCAACCTGCTCTAAGGTGACCCTGCTCTGGCAGGGGGGTTGGACTAGATGATCTCCAGAGGTCCCTTCCAACCCTATGATTCTGTGATTCTATGAACCTACTATCTATCCTAATCAGCTCACGGTCTGTCCTAGTGCCTGGGGTTATTCCTCCCCACATGCAAGACTTTGCATTTCCACTTGCTGAAATTCCTGAGGTTCCCTCATTTTTCCAAACTGTTCAAGTCCCTCTGACTAGCAGCATACCCATGTGGTGTATCAGCCACTCCTCCTTGTTTTGTATCATCTGCAAACTTGCTGAGGGTGAGCTCTGCCACATCCTCAAGGTCATTAATGAAGATGATGAACAGTATTGACCCCAACATTGAGTCCTGTGGTACCCCACTAGTGAGTTGCCTCCAGCTGGACTTTGTGCCACTGATCACAAGCCTCTAGGCCCAGTTGCTCCATCAGTTTTCAGTCCACCTCACTGTCCACTTATCTAACCCACACTTTGTCAGCTTGTCTATGAGGATGCTGTGGGAGACAAAGTTGAAAGCCTTAATAAGGTAGAGATAACCGCTTCTCTCACATCATCCACCAAGCCAGTCACCTCATTGTTGAAGGCTATCAGGCCAGTGAGGCCTAATTTCCCCTTTGTGAACCCATGCTGACTCCAAGAGGTGATGCTGCTTTTTGTCTTGCTCCTCGCTCTCAGGATCTTGAACTCCACCATCTCATGGTCACTACAGCCAAGCCTGCCCCCAACCTTCACATCCCCAAGTTCTTCCTTGTTTGCAAGTATGAGGTCCATGAGAGTACCTCTCCATCTTGGTTCCTCCATCACCTCTGGTCAGGCAGTTGTGACCAGTGCACTCCAGAAACCTCCTAGATTGCTACTGCCCTGCTGTGTTGCTCCTCCAGAAGATAGTGGGATGGTGAACGCCCTCCATGAGGACCAGGACTTGTGAATGTGAGGCTTGAAGAAGGCCTCATCTGCGTCTTCCTGATCAGGTGGTCTGTATCACACACCCACTACAACATAGAATCATAGAATGTGTTGGATTGGAAGGGACCTCTAAAGGTCATCTAGTCCAGCCCCCCTGCAGTAAGCAGGGACATCATCAACTAGATCAGGTTGCTCAGAGCCTCATCCAGACTGGCCTTGAATGTCTCCAGGGATGGGGCCTCCACCACCTCTCTGGGCAACTTGTTCTAATGTCTCACCACTCTCATTGTAAAGAACTTCTTCCTAATGTCTAATCTAAACCTACCCTGCTCTAGCGTAAAACCATTGCCCCTCGTCCTATCGCTACATACCCTTGCAAACAGCCCCTCACCACCTTTCTTGTAGGGCCCCTTCATCACTTATGCTGATCTGCTTGCTCATCCTGACCCATAAGCTCTCAGCTGACTCATCACCCATCCCTAGGCAGAGCTCCATGCACTTCAGCTGCTCTCTCACATACAAAGCAAATCACCCTCCTCACCTCCGGCCTGCCCTTCCTAAACAGTCTGTATCCATCCATGGTAGCACTCAATTATGTGAGCTATCCTACTACATCTCTGTGATCCTAAGCTTTCACGTGGTTTGGCCAGGGATTTGACCACAGACAACGCAAGGAGTTACGAGAGAGCTGGGTTTGTTCAGCCTGGAAAACAGGCTGAGGAGAGGGCTCAGGGGGCCTAACAGCATCTGACATAAAAAAGGGTCACAGAGAAGGCTGAGATAGGCTCTTCTTGAGGACACCCATTGAGCACAAGTTGCAGGAAGCAAAATTCTGTCAAATATAAGGAAAACTATTTCTCCATGTGAGTGTTAAAAAAATGGAACAGGAGACCAAAAAAGCTGTGGTGTCTCCATACTTGGGATGCGGTGAAGAGTACACTGAGCTAACGCACTTCTTCCTCATCTACAGGCTCCAGGTGAACTGCTTTCTGCGTCATGTCATTTAGCAGCAGGGGTTTGTGGTCCTGATACATCAACACACCCATCCCGGGACGTCCTGCCGAGACTGCAATGGCAGATCTGGGGCCACTGCCACCTTCCGACAAGAGAAGAAACTGCAAATGCCTGGTCCCAGCCCATTTCCCAGGGAAGGAAGGAAGGATTATTTTGGTAGTTTTAACTTTCACAGTTTCCAAAATTCGAGTTTCCTAACCATTTTGGCTCCAATCAGCTTTAGGATGAGACACATCCATGTGAAAATAAAAAAGGGAGAAAAATTCAGTCTATCTAAATTGCCTTGAGCAAACCATGAGTTGAACTCCAACGTGAGTAGCTGCACCTTGCCCTTATAAAGAACCTGCAAAGCGGTCACATACAAGACGCCACAGTCCCACATCTATTGAGTGCTCGTATTTGGTTTTTGTCATCTTTCCTCTAATAATTTGGACTGTGATGCTAAATGTGTGCCATTCCTGAAACCAGCAGGTTTAACTGGTCTGAGCTCAGGAAGGGACCCTTGTGCGAAACTCAGTCTCGTGCGAGAACGGGTGACTGCATCCCCACAATTTTAGCAATGAGAAGACAGAATCAGAGCCAGGAGCACCTGGTGCTCAGGGGCAACAACGTGACATTGCTCTCGGTGATGCGGGCATGACAAAAATCTGTGTGAAATACAATACACCCAGTCGTTGTTCGTGTTAATTGGCATGGAGAAGGAGAGCAAGGCACACTACTCACACCTCTTTCCCCACGGGTTTGATACTGTATGTGTTATATTTTAGTCTTAGCTTAACTCCTTCTGCACAAAGGACAATAGTTAATAACTGAATGGCAGCTCAAGATGGCCGAGGGTCCCTGTGTCACAGGAAGGGCCAGATCACCGAACCCAAGGAGACTAAGGTACATTGTGCATCGTTTTGAAACTCTTTCTCATGGGAGATGATAAGCAATAAGATCGAAATGTTCCCACAGCCACACAAAGCACCTCCCATCTTTCCAGCCTTCTCCCACCTTGGCTGCTGCTCCAGTCAGCATTGCAGCCTGGAGGTACCATCTTCCCCCTTGCTCCCCATGGCCTCTCATGTGGACTTTAACACCTATGAACTGGGGAGAAAAGGAACCAGAGGGAAAGAAAGTGGAGAGGGTTATCACTGGCAGGAAGATGGAGCTCTTGATTCAGTCTTTTTAATTTTCTTCCTTCAGCACCACTCAAATTTTCACTTGGAAACTATCTACCTACACATTTTTCTTGACTCGCCTACATCAAAACTAGCAAATGAAACCATTTTCTGGAGGCTCCCCTCCAGCCCCAGAGCTATTTCTTCCTCCAAAACCTGTGTTTGCCATGGCTAGAGTGGAGGTATGTCCAGACTGACAGAAAAGGGCAAGTCTGGGGAGGAAGGAATTCTCCCACTTCAGACCCCTTTGCTAGCACATGGTGTCTCATACCCCCAGATGATCAACATCACCTTTGGATACCCGTGAGAAACACCTGCAGAGCCAACTGAAACAGAAACACTGGCAACAGCCCATGTTTTGTTTCCAGAAATACCTTCAGGCATTTGGTATCACTACATCTCTTAACGAGGTTCACCTGGAAATATGGATCTTAAGGAAGAAAGCAGCTCTTACCTCTGGGTCAAAACATTAAAGGTGTGCTCTCTTAGATTTGGTGAAATGGCATCACTTCCCTGAACTTTCTGAACACCTGAAATATGGAGCCTAACCTGACCCTGTCTACAGACAGAAAGGTCCCCATGGAACAGCAGGAGTGGGGAAATGGGGGAACCCCAGGCAAGAAGAAGGTGTAGCCTCTTGGGGGCAAATTTCTTCTGTCACCACATGCTGTGCAACACCCTCCAGTCCCCAAAATACTGCCTGTCACCACTTGGGCCCTCCCATCCCCAAAACACTTATAGGCAAGGCTGCAAAATACAGATTGCAATGAGGGAAAGCATGGAGAAGACCCATTTCCAGGGCGAAGATAGTCCAGGTTGGGGTTATCCAGAGAAAAGGAAAGATATTTTTATGTCTTTGTTTCAAACAGTCTGTGGCTGTTCCTAAGAAACTCCTGAGAGCCGATGGCTGTTATTCTGCATTTGTCTTACATTCCTCAGGGACCATAATCCCCTTCTCCCACGGGATCCAACTGGGCTCCCAAAAAATAATAAAGTTTTAAACAAAAATTGGAATGACACAACTGTGCAAAGCAGCATGAATGCTCCCCAGCTCAGGGGAGCAGGGGGGAGTCTCCAGAGCAACCAGTCCCACGTCTGTGTGTCCGTGTGTGCATCTGTCCGCAGGCAGGAGCGGGGCCAGGGCGGCCCCTGCAGCACTGTAGCACCAGGGAGCTCGGGAAGAGGAGCAGCTGCCCACAGAGACCCACACAGGGGCCATTATGTGCCCAAAATAGTCGCCCTCTCCAACAAGAAAGAGCACAGGCTCAAAGGACAAATCCCATCTCCATTCCCAGTCGGGTCACGGGCAAGTCAACGATATTTATGAGCACGGCTATTGAAGGCAAAGACAATCCCTGTTCTTTATCCATCACCAGGAAGAGACTCCAATGGCCTTGAGATGGCATGTATGGATTTATCCCTCCCTATAGTCTATAGGCTCAGCCTCATATCTGTCCTCCTTTTGACTGGCCCGCAACCCCCAGTCCTGGGCTTTGAATCCAACCCAAGCACTTTCTTTTCACACAAAGCAAAAGATAATATCTGTAAAATCTGCAGAACCATCCAAAAATTTTGTTCCAAGTGTACATTTTTTTATTAATTCCATGTATTTTATTAGAGTATAAGAAACAATATGTAACATACACTACACTACTACTTATGTTAATAGATTTAAAGGAATCAATGTTTCTTTATTCTTCTTATTCTGTTACAATAAAGTTAATACACAATTACAAATTTCACATATATGTATTAGTAAAATCAACGTTTCGGTGTAACCATCTCAGTGAAATGAGGTCATCCAACCAAGCTGAAATAAAATGTGTCAATATTTTTTCTGCAACAATTTATTGGCCTTATTACCTTTTCATAAATTGTTTCAGTTTTGATGAGACAGTAGAGTTTGGGCTGGAAAAAGTGTTCCCTCCGAAAACACTGGACCTGGGAAGCCTCAATTTACACTATCAGAGCAAAGCTGGACAAATTAAAACATTCAGTCTGTCTCTGATTCTTTGATTCTCTGCTTTGCATGCAATTATCCGGTTAAAGGTAGCTCGCCCTTGGCTCCCTACTCAGATTTCATGTGTTAACTGTTCCTCCTTGATTTGTGAGATCTTGGGCTTCAATGCGTTTCCACCAAGTCTGGCAAAAGCCAGTAGATGGCAGGACCGACCTAGGGTTTCACTTCCCTGGGCACCATGGACGCTCCCAAGATGCAAAATTGGGTGTGTCTGTCCCCATTCCAGTTTGAGACAGCAGCCTTTCAAGGGCGAAATCAAGGAAGGATTCAGAGCCATCTTCACCCTGAAGAGCTGGGACACGCAGAACCTCACCACTGAGGAGGACAACAAAAGCACAGCCCAGCTTCAGGATACAAAAGCACAGGGATCACAGGAGCAAGGGGCTTGTGCTAAACATCCAAGCATCCAGATGTGCACCACGGGAGACAGGAGAGCATGGATGCCTATACCTCATTCCAGCATGGAGGCACAGCCACCCAGACCAGAGCTACCAGGCTTCCCGCAGGCACGGTGGGACCACAGCCTCTGTCATGGCAAATAGGGTCCCTGGGAGGCGAGTCATTTCAAATAACCCGTAACTTGAGTAAATTAATACCAAGCAAGGGCACTCTTTGAGTAACGACGTAAATCCTTTGAGTAACGATTAAGCAGCTGGCCTTATTTATTCTGGCTGTTTGTACAAGGAAGTCACATCAGGTTTGTGTTTTCCAAAAGAAGAAATTTTGCCCTTTTAAAAAAAAAAAAAAAATAAAAAAATCTCAAAAACAGTTGGATGAACTTCATTCATTTTAAAGTCCTCCTTTTCGGCAAAGAGTAAACCCAGCGAACCTGACTGGAAAGGGCTGGTACCGCAATAAGCTTCGAGCATGTACAGACAATACACAAAAATGAGAGCCCTTGCGACGTTGGCGTAGTGGTAGACGGCAGCAGCTGCCGTTGAAATACAGCCATTTTCAGGATGGAAGCACAGAAACCATTTTCTCATGAGCGTGCTCCAAAATGGGCAGGTTTTTGACTTGAGCTGTTCTCATTTCCCAGCGAAAACTGTTCCGGGATATTTTACACTTGTATGGAGCAAAGCTGCCTCCCCTTGTAACTTCTTGTCTTGTCAGAAAAGGTGAAAATCTGAGTTTTCTGCTGAGATTTCAATTTTTAATTCCACAATCCAAGTAAACACATTCAAAGCACTTCAGGGCTGTTCTATCGTGGCCCTCAAGTTCCAAATCAGACGTTTGGTTTAACAAGCCACCAGTTTTAATGCTCTGTAAAGGCTGGGTTCTTGCTATTTATTTTCTTCTTATTATTAATGTTTTTAATTACCACAGCTGCACATTTTCAGGCCTTTCACTCCTGGGCTTTACGACAGCTGAGGTTCTCACACGATTTCTGGTGTGGGTATTTGGGGGCCAGAAAAAATCTATAGCAGGACCAAAAATTGTGGGAGTTGACAGAACTGATCATATGATGCTTGGGATTAAACTATTGAATAACATCTCCTGCATTTGACAAGCTGTCATACCCTCCCTCTCTCTCAAATATATATATATCTATCAGGGAGATTTTTGCGACATGTATTTGAAAGGAAAAACTGCAAATATCTCTCCTTCCATATACTAAGCAGACAGGAATACAGCACATGAGGAGGAAAGACAAAAAGACAGTGAAAAGGGGGGGAAAAAAATCTCCATATGCAATCTATTCATCATCTATAGGCTCAAGAACACGTGTGAAATGACCTTCAAATCTGTCCCCCGGCAATACCGTTAATATAACGTGTTATTTGTATAGGGTAAGTAGCCTGCTGAATGCTCTTGCCACCAGCCTTTGCTCCCTTGCATAACCAAGGCCTTGGCGTGAGGAAACTCGGAAATGCCAAGATAGGAAGGAGATGGCCATCGGATGAGGCAACCAGGTCTCATAACCCTGCTCGTAGCTTTAGCCCATGGGGTTGTCCAGTGCGACCTCGTAAAGGTGTGAATAGGTATTAGGACACAGCTACGCTGATGGCTTTTAAGTTTAGCTCTTCACTCACAGCAGAGGTGTCATGAAGGTACTTGAGTCCAAAACCAAGATACCTTTTGCCAGGTGGCTAGAAAAAAGAGATACAGCCCCATTACAGCCCCTACTGCAAGGTAGAGTACTCTGGGTGCTGCCTTGGTCTCACTATAGCATGTACTCAGAGTAAGTGGTGAACAAATTAACGCCGCAAACGAGGTTTCTAACCCTCTTGGGAGGAAGGCTCAGGCACAGGGAAACAAGGTAATATTCACCCCATTTCTAATACTTTTTTCCCCAGTTTTCCCTGTGCTATATGTGCATAGCAGAAGTTTGCAGTGCACCTCGTTTCCTGTGGTCCCAGCAGGTCCCAGCAGGCGACGGAGGATGCATTAACCAGAGGAAGGCACATCTGAGGACCAACAAGAATAGCGATGCGTTCTTATAAAACTCATCACCTAATTGCGGGTCACGTCACGATGACCAGCCCCTCCTGTTGTAAAGGCTGTCATTAGCATCTGTGTCATTTTAATTAAAAGATGGGGAGAAGCAGGAAGAAAAAACATGCAACCACTTTTGTTGCAAATATTTCTATACATCTGCACACATCATTCAAAAGAAGCTGTTTATCACTCATTTACGTGGGGATAGAAGTATAATTGACCAGTGTGTGCAGTTTGAGAGGCTTTTGCTTGTTTTTTGACACAAAACAGGAGAACCACGTACAGGGAGGGTATGGCTAAAGAGCACCAATGTTACACCTGATTTTTACTGCTAGAAGAGAAAAAAGCCCAGTGCACCTCTTATGAATCAATGGAGGCGACAGCAACGTTTCGCTTGACAAGTTAAGGGTCAATTTTGGCTTGTTTTGTGTCTAGCAGGTCCACAGGTAGGCAAAGCAGGTAGGAAACCAGGACAATGCAAAGATGGCAGGAGGATGCATCTCCCATGGGACAGCTGAGAACTTCCAGAAGCAACGCTGCTGAAAGACCTGGGAAGATCCTGGGACGTGAGGGACAGCAGGAGTGGCAGGTTTGGTGGCGGAGTCACCTTCTGCAGTCCACGTGCATCATCAGCCAAGGATTGCAGGTTGAACCTAAAGATCTGAATACTGATATCTTTACCTGTGACTTCACTACATTTTGCAAGCAGACCTGTTTCCCTGGATCATATAGGTATCGATGTTACTCTCTTATCACTATCACAAGTCCAAACTGAGGAAATTGAGGCACCAAGTCTTTGCAATATGCAGACTAATTTTCAGAGGTCCTGTTCCCAACGCGCTTGCTCTGTTAGGAGTAATGGGGTTGACTCAGACCCCAATAACTGGCATTTTTCTCTAAAATACACCTGGAAAAGGCGATTCCCAAGAGAAGTGAAACAAGCTGGCCCAGGTGTGTTTATCAGAAAGGATAGGGACAGGGAGAAGGTGGACTTGCTGCTCAGAGGTGAACTGGAAGGAATGTTGAGATGAAGCCCTGAAAAGCCGCTTGACAGGGTAAGAGGCCTTCGTGCCAGGCATAATATTTGGGTTTCTTCTAAGAGCATTCCTAATCTCTCTGTCTGCAGCAAGGAAATACACACAGCACACGTCCCACCTCAGGTAACAATAGGAGCATGTTTATTCAGGTCTGGCACTTACAGAGCTCGGAGGGACAAGGTACATGTCATTTGTTTTCCAGAAAAGTCAGCCCAGGATCGGAAGAAACGAAACGATTTTATAAAAAGAGACATTGCAGTTGCAGGGGCCGGGAATGTGTCTCCCTTCGGGTCATGCATTCCCGGTGCCTGGACCATCCATGTGCTGGGGGCACGCCGGTGCCAGGCACCTCCACGGAGGCGAGAGGCAGGAACGTCTGAACACTTGACCGGGTGGTATCTGGGGTTAATCGGTTCTCTGCGAGTCCCAGCCTTGTTATAACCAACCTTAGAAACGAGGGGGGAGGGGGAGGTATTAGGTATAAAAGCAGAAACCCTTCCAAAATGATCCACCTTTGCCAAGGAGGTGTGAGAGTGCAGTGGGGTTATGTCCACAGAAGGAGAAGAACAGCTTGGCCAAACCACCCAGGTCTCCAATGCTGGAAGAGCATAAAGTCTGGGAAACAACCACCTTGGAAGCCTGCTGAGAAGTAGAGGATCTCCTTGCAGACAGCGACAGAGAAGATATTGGCTAATGAGACCCGCGACACCCCATGGAAGACAGCTCTTCCTCGGCCAGCCCCATCACTCGCGAGCCCTGAGGACGTAGATGAAGCTAACGAGGACCCCCAAGGCCAGGACTGCGTAGCTGGCTTTCACGCTGCTGGAACCGCTGATGTTGCAGAGGAAGGAGTCGCAGCAGTAAACGGAGGCAGCCGCTATGCCGAGGTTAATCCCAGCGCTGGGGCAAATGGGAGAGCATCCTTTGGAGATGGACTGGCCAGACTTGCCGCCTGAATTTAGGTTGGGGCAGGAGAAAAGGAAGAAGAGCAAAAAGGAGATGGGTTTATAACATTTCTCAGCTTTTTGAGCACCTGTTCTGCAAAGGAAATAACAGCACTGAAATAGCCGAAGAGTCACAGGTGGCACGGAGAGGATGAAGTGCTTCTCGGCGTCAGGCCACGACAGTAATCTCAGCCAGCCCACACATCTCAAAGAACAGCCATGACAACCTCCCACACAGACTCTAGAGACCGTGCAACACCCCAGGGACACCCCTTCCAGGCTGTCGGCCAAAGTTTGGCCGCTCTGTCTCCACTGAAGAATCTCAAAAATCCCACTCAAGCTTGACTCAGGGACTCCTCAAGTGAGACGGGGAGTACGGGACATAGAGAGCACCGGGGAGGCACTCGTGAGCGAAGGCTGCGTTTCAAGCGTTGGCTGCGAGAGAGGTGCAGCGCACATTTAGCAGCAGGAGATAGGAAACCATTACCACTGAGCTAAGACGACAGGTTTATAAAAACTACCGGCCTCCCTTTGTGCATGCACAACCCACCCACGTTGTGGGCAGTGCAACTCGGGCGTGCAACAATCCTCCCTCCTGCAAGGGAGAGAGAGGCAAGCCAGGCTGGGCTCTGGTCTCTGCAACAGTTCCAGGAGATCTGCCAGAGAAGCCTGGAAGCAGCAGCCGGGAATCACAGGCCTCCCCCAGATCTTTCCTGGCACTTAGGGAGGAAACTTGCAGATCCCCCTTCCTGGCAACTCCACCTCGTCCATGGAGAGTGAAGAAGCAAAGGTGGAATTCAGGGATGAACAACACAGGGCAAAAGCAGGAAGGGCAACCCTGGAGCTTTCCTACAAAGGAAGCCTGTAGCATCCTCCACCCTTTCACATATTCATCAGCAACCTCCCTGCCCCCATCCCAAAATTCCCCTCGGACTCCTGGCATCAGTGCAGGCACGTGGGCTTTAACGTGACTCCATCTGGCAGCACGTCCCTCATAAAAATTCCCTTGAGATGGTCCGACACTCAGCTGCTAAGCAGAACTTTCCCCTTTTTCCAGACAAAGGAAGGAAACCCTTCCCGCAGCTCAGCAGGTGACCCAGGAGAGCAGCCAAGAGGGGGAGAAGAAGGTCCTGTCACCACTCACCGAGTCCCACTCCAACATAAGTCGTCACACAGTGGTTTTCATTCTCCCCGCACCTGACAGGCGTCAGGCAGGCCCAGTTGGAGGATGCATCCGAGCACGAAAAGCAGACAAGCGTGTGGGCTGCAAGGGAGAGAAACACTTCAGTTAGGAGCTGGTAGGAAGACCTCCTCGCTTGGTGGTCCCCACCCCTGACACATGGCATGCACTGCACCTGGCCACAGCCATGCTTGCTATTCTGACTATCAATCTGCAATAGGTTTTTCCCAAAAAACATTGGCCAAGTGAAGGGTTCAAGCATAAGGGATACATTTTGAGATCTTGGCAGGATCAACTGTCAGCTAAAGCCTCAATACAACCACAGGTCAGCTTCACAGAATCACAAAATGATAGGGGTTGGAAGGGAGCTCTGGAGATTACCTAGTCCATCCCCCCTGCCAGAGCAGGGTCACCTGGAACAGGTTGCACAGGAACGCGTCCAGGTGAGTTTTGAATGTCTCCAGGCGGAGACTCCACCACCTCTCTGGGCAGCCTGTGCCAGTGCTCTGCCACCCTCAAAGTAAAGAAGTTCCTCCTCATGTTTAGGTGGAACTTCCTATGCTCAAGTTTGTGCCCATTACCCCTTGTCCGGTCACTGGGCACCATTGAAAAGAGCCTGGCCCCATCCTCCTGACACCCACCCTTTAAGTATTTATAAGCATTGATAAGATCCCCCCTCAGTTGTGTTTTTTCCAGACTGAGAAGACCCAATTCCTTCAGCCTTTCTTCATAAGAGAGATGTTTCAGTCCCCTAATCATCTTGGTAGCCCTTTGCTGTACCCTCTCCAGCAGTTCCCTGTCCTTCTTGAACCAGGGAGCCCAGCTTGGTACTTTATGGCATGCTCCTATTTGCACCAAGAGCGGGTTCAAGCTACAGCTGCCAACCTGAAGCTAAACAATGGAGGCAAGTTCAGTCCTGCAACTTGGAGCCTGAGATTTGGGCTTATTCAGCTCAGCTGCCGTGGACACTTATGGGAAATGCCACAGGCGTGACCATGGGTTCAAGCTGTCTGTGACCTGCCTTCAGCAGCAGGGCACAAAGCTCAGGCTACGCTTGAGCTAGCACACATGGTGGAAACGATTTCTCAGCTAGAGAAATCCCAGCAAGACCTGCACAGACTTGCACTGCCCTGCTACCCAGGGACTCCTAGCACTATGAAGGCAGCATATGCAACCAACCTTTTTAATTTGGAGCAAGGGGACAGCAAAAAAAAGCATGCCTGCCTTCATGTCAGGTGCCCTAAAATGGTCTGCCCTACACCAGCAGGATGAACTGAACCAGCTGGCTCCCCTCCCACATCCTTCAGATCTCCCCAAGAGAAGGGCAAGATTGGAAAATAGTATTCAGTGGTGGGAAACGGTTGTAGAAACAGCCTGGGCTGGTGTCTCAGCAGGGACATCCGCACTTTGCAGTGGATGGATGATCCTCCCCATATTTTACATATAAGAACATCACATCCACGCTGCAATTGTTGACCTACATACGTGGACAGATCAGGTCTGTTCCCAATACTTCACGGGCTCTGATTTTTGAGCACTTTTGACGGCAAACCCTTCCACAAGGCACTGCCTTTCTCTTCTGTGTTTACAGGATGCAAAGCGGAGCGTGGGCTTACTCAGGATGGGAAGTGCAAGGCAGCATCATTCCTGCTCCTACCTCTTACAGGCCCACCACAAAGAGATTATCCTAAGGAGGTGACGTCAGTAAAGCTCCAGGAGAGCTCACTGAGGATCAGCAGTCCCTGTCCTGGGTATTTTGAATAACAAGTTGGACAAATATTGGTCAGCAGCTGTCCCACTCTGCCGCGGGACTGCATGACCTCTTGAGGTTCTTCTCAATCCTGCTTCTCTCAAGAAAAGCTTTTTACGGGAAAACTGAGGGGAAAAAAATTCTAACTGCAGTCTGAGGAATGACTTTTGAGCAGCCATGGCCAAGGCAGGGGAAGAAAACAAAAACATAATCTCAGGGAAACGGATTAAAGCGGGTTAGTGGGAGATCCTGAATGTCACATCAGGGCAGCCAGATGACTCCGCTTACAAGATGAAGCCAACACCACAAGCCACTAAGCAAGAATTTCCTGGACTGGCTTATACGTCCTCCAATGATCATCAGTCTGCAAACGATCCTTGCAACAAAACTGAGCCACCTGAGCACGCCAACGCAGCAGCCACAACCTACACACAGCACCCAGGATTACAGGGCCACCAGTTGAGTCAAAAGCCCCAGGAGAGATTCGTCAGTGGACCTTGCCTTGGGATCTGGGAGAGTGGGGGAAGGACACAGCCAGCCATTGAGCCTACAGGCTGTCATTGTCCCTTGCTGAGCACTCAGAGCGTTTCCATGGGTGGCATTTTTGACCTCACTGGCCAAAAACTCCATCTGGGACCTCGGAGTAAAGCCCAGCTCTCTCCTGCTCCCTTGTCCCCAGCATGCTTCTGCTCTGAAGTCTCAGGTGACCTGTCCCAAACCCTTCTCCTTGCAGCCACCCCAAGGGCAAACTGAGGAGGCAAATTGACTCATCCCATTTCAAAGCAACCGTCTGCAACCAGGAATGAAGTGGATTACAGGCTTCCTGTGGGCATTATGGCAGGACATATGTCCCCGTATGTATTTGCTCACTACGTTGAACGCACGAGTCGAGTGGCGCAGCGCTATTCATTAAGGCTTCAAGGTTCCAGATACTAACACATCAGAAATATTTGTACATGCGCATAAAAGTGCCTTTAGGCATGAAATTCTCTCCCCCAGGACTAAAACCATGCTCCTACCATAGCACCTCCTACCTGTCCCTGTGTTTTTCTTTTGTCACACCTACCTATTACCCCTTGTCTTAATACAGACAAAATCTTTCCAGGAGAGGCGAGTCCTTCAACATAGTTTAAGAGAGGAAATACACAGTCATAACTAGTGCCACTTTCTGCCCCAGCAAAACAGATAACTAAATAACCTACTGAGGAGTGAAGAGAGCAAGCGGGCTGAGTGTTTTAGACAAAAGGCACAAGAGGGGTGCAGAATTATTTGAGGCAGCTGGAGACATCGCAAAGAGTTGGGAGCTCAAGGCTACAAAAAAGGAAAAAAGAAAAAGAAAAGCCCAAGACCGAACAATGCAAAAGGGAAGCCTCATTTTCACCAAGTAGAAAATGCAGTGAAGAATTTATGTGTTTATTTGTTTGCTGCTCAGCTCCTCCAAGGAACAAAGAGCTCCCAAAACAGAGCGGCTCAACTGGGGAAATTCCTCAGATAAGAGGTTGAATCCATTCTTGCAAAAAGCAATGCAGGGGAAAAAAAAAAAAAGCCTTTAAAAGCCCGCTCTGAAGCTCAGCAGCACCGGTGAAAAATGCTGTTGCTTTGGCAGCTCTTCCATTCGGTCCCTATTCCGAACAGTCTTTCCTTTTCCATTGCTCTTTGACAAGATCCCGACCACAAACCAGATCTTCAGGGCACTCTGAGCAGCAGGTAAAGCTGTTCTGCGAAAGACTCTGGATGTACTGGAAGCGTCTGGGGATAAAGCTATCTGCAACAAACCCTTCTGCCCGGCTAAGAACTTACTTTAAAGCTGAAAGGTTTTTTTGGAGGTGGGGGGAAGTGAAACCCCTTCTTGCCTTGGCCTGGACAGCCCATCCTGCCAGCTGGAACTGAGCACACGCCAGCTGGTCTCTGATGGAGACCCAACGCTTGCCAATCGCTTCCCAGATCCCACTGGGAGGGGGGCACGGGAAGGGCAACAAACAATTAGTTTCTTCTCACCGGTGTCCTCAGGAGAGAAGAAGGACACGTGTTTCCTGAGCAGGGGCTCAGAGGGCCCAGAACTCTCCTGTTCGCTCTTTGTTTGGCTTCTCCAAGCATCGACATATGGAAACAATATGGGGTTTTGCACGGCCCCACGGAGTTTGGATAGTCAGAAATGCAGTCGTCGGGAAGGCGGGGATTGCAGACCCTGCGACTTGGATAACTTGCAGTTTAACGCCCAGCAACAGGAAGCCCGTTCTCCCCAGCTTCGGTGGCAGCCCCAAAATGCGCTCCACAGGGCATGGTCCTTTGGGGGTCACCTCCCCACACGTTGGCCACCGCAGCCTGCCCCGAAGGACGCTGGGCGGGGGAGCGGCAGGAGCCAGGATCACGAGTGTCTCTGCCCAGACTTTGCTCCATCAGCCATTGCCGCGGCTGGGCTCCATCTCCCCTCCACCCTCCTTCCCCTCGGCTGCATCTCAGCCCATTTCAGGGCCGTTATCCCGGCTCATTGCGCCGAAAAGGAGAAGCGGAGCCGGCCCTGGCCTTTGTTCGAGCTGTAACTGGGAAAAGCTCCAAAATATCCACATGCACAGCTGGAGACGCACACCTATACATACAGGCACGAAAACCCTGAAGTTCCTGCTGCAAGAGGGACACTGCTGCGAGGGAGGTCTTGGAAAGACACCCCTCCACCCCCACCC
>VYZM01006422.1:3810-70252 GCA_013398915.1 Dromas ardeola | reverse complement strand
GAGCCCGGGAAGGGGGCAGTCCCTTCGGCGTGCCAGCGCTTGGCTTGCTGAGGGACTGGGATCCCCCGCAGGAGCAGAACCAGCTCTCCACTGGCCCTGCCCCAAAGGCTTTTTTCATCCCCCTTTTGGGTCCCCTCTGTTTCCCTGAGAGAAGAGACAGGAGCAGGAGGGCTCCCTGCATACCGAGCCCCACTCAAGTGCAAGCCCCTGAGACCTGCTGTGTTCATGCCCCCCTCCCCTCCTCGGTGCCTCTTCATTCACAGGTCCCCTTAGTACGCGCCACGCAGCCCCATTCGTTCACAACCACCCTGTAGGCACACATGCCCTGCATGTGCAAACTCCTGCGTGGAGGACTCCCTTCATGCATAGATCTCCTGCATGTAATACCCCATGCATGCACAGATGGGCTGCATGCAAGACCCAAGCGTGTAGGGAACCAACTTTCCTAGCTGTTTACTAGAGCCTAAATGGGATTAGACATAGAGGGTTGGGAAACTTGAAGGTACAAGGACCCAACTGCTGGGTTGGCACAGGTCAGCTGGGCTGCTTGGCAGGATGGGTCTTCAGAACATAGGGCAGTCCACCAGAAAGGTTTGCAGGAGTGGCCCAGACTGCCCAAACCACGACACAGATTCAGTAGGTCCCACAGAAATAGCTAAGTCCTCTAGGAAATGAGCTGCAGGGAGGACACTGAGGGAGGGACTCTGTGGAGTTGGCTGTCAACAAAGCCTGGGAATGGAGGAGACGGCTGGTGAGCCAGCAAGAAACAAGCAGGTTTGACAAAATCTGTATGCCACAGATGGGTTTAATTCTGCAAAATAAGCATTTCCTAGCAAATTCATCTGTCAGAAGAAATTCCAGCTCCTGTCTTGTCAGAGTGCATTCAGAATCCTCTACTTGGAAAACAAACCTGTGCCTGCAAAACCCCACTTCCCTTGTCTCTCCTATGGCTTATTTTTATTTGTCATTGCCAGTTATTCTAGCAGGAACTGATTGTGACTGGTGTGTTTTTGTGGTCTAATATCTTCCACTGGAAAGGGCTGCTGTGACTGTTTAATTCGCTGGTTTACAAATTAAATACTAAAAAACTGGGAAGTTTCAGCTTTGCGGTAGCCTGAGCAACCGTAATTCAGATACACTCACAAGGCTCCTGTGTCATACAGTCCAAGTTCATGTTATGCCCGTAAGAGTCGGTGTGTCTTTTTGTAGCCTACATGTGAGCAATCTTACAGCATTTATCTCTGCTTTGGGGTGCAGCACCTGAGATTTAATTTCTGGGTATCAGGAAGGCACAACATGTTCTTCAGCTTTCCTGTTCCTCCAGTGTCCTGAACACCACCCCAGCCCCCAGAGAAGCGTACAAAGGCCTACAGCTTTCTGTTGTTCTCCCCACCACAAATTTAATATTACCAGGTCCACTCTTTCCTGGAAAGGCTCTGTTTGCTGCTAGGGTGAAAGAGAGAGGACCTAAGAGTCACATGGGACACAACTCGACACAGGATCTGGAGTCATCCTCATACTGCTGAAATGTCTGGGTAGGGACAGGATTAATTACAGGATGCTGTGAAAGGGAGAGGTGAGCAGAGCGACTGGGGACCAATTAGCTATGGTGGAAGATGTGCCAGGTAAGGAAGTCCTTCTGAAAACTTGCTGGTCTAAGCCCATGTCTCCCACCTCCTTACCAAGGCTACAGTGAGGGACAGCAGATTGCAAAGCTCAACACAGCATCTCCAATGGCCAGGCTTTCTCTCCTAGACCAACACGCAGCAAAGCACTGCACTGAATGCCCCAGCCTCATCTTGCAAGTTTGGAGGTTGTTGGAGGGCTTCATTGAACCGTTGGCTTCATACTGTGAGTGCAAGGCAAAAAAATGCCTCTTCACAAGAAGAGGGAGGCGGTAAGAAAGGCAGCAGGGGTAGAATCCAGCAGGAAGAATGTGGTCTGTGCTGGGCAAAGGTAGATACAGGTACAAAAACAAGCTTAAGGGAAAAGGAGATAAGGGAGCAGCTGGATCATAAAGCAAACTGATGCAAGAGTAACTGTTTCAAGGTTTGCTTGCATGCTGGGGAGGAATGGATTTTAGTCTTAAAACCAGGAAATTAAGACTATGGCAGCTCCCTTCGTGGGTCAAGGGAGCAGGTTAGCAGAGGTGGGTGCAGCAATTAAAACTGGAATTACTAGGCCTGCAAGGCTTTGGTGCTGAACGGGCACGTTGTGAGTTTGAGTTTGAGCTTGAGCTTGAAACACAGGCCCACTAAAAGGTTGCTCAACATCTGTGGAGCCAGATGCCATGTGGACACTTTCCTTCACTGCCACAGTTCTGTTTCAGTGCTTGGGTGAGACTTCCTGAGCCTGGCCAGGGTTGTTCACGTGGGTGTCTGTGAGGCACCTAAACCCCAGTCAAATTTGCAAATGAGGTATTTCCCCAGTTAGTGGAGCAGAGTTAGTTTGTGGAGCAAACCTGCCAAAACTGCCTTGCATGGATGCCACAGGAAGGGGACAAAGTCCTTTCTTTTCAATAGTTTTATCATTCTCTGGAGATGAGAAGTGTTCAGACTTCTCTTCTGCTAATGAGGATAGGGACCGCTCTGTGGAAGAGTCCTGCCAAAGCTATCTCACTGTAAAACATGGAGCGTCAATTTGGCAGAGCAAAGGACTGGGAGGCCATGATCTGCTCTCTAGCCTGAAAGAGCAGGAGCCCAGGATCTCCATCCCTGCTGCAAAGTATGCTTCCCCTTAGACAGACAAGCCTCTTTGTCCAGAGCAGTCTGCTGCTATGTAGTCATGGCATAAAGGTCCTCACTGCCCCAGGTGCTGCCACAGCCTCCTATGCTGCAAAGAGTGCTGGAGCCATGATATGCCATCCCCAAGACTCCTACCCATGCCACCCTGTTCCACCTGGATGAATGAGAGGGCTGACCTTACCTGCCAGCCCTTCCCCATCATCCCACCCCTGGATGTTTCTCCTCCTGAAGTCCCTTTTGGTTGCTTTGGATCAGTTACCCAGAAGACATTCAGGAACATTCTTGGATCATCCAAGGATGCTTCAAACACAGGTTTTTGCATGAGCAAGCCCAGCCACAGTTACTTCTTTGAGCCTCCTTGCTGTCTGCAGTGCCAAACAGAAAATGTCCTCCTTTACCTTGACAGGCCATTCTCTGCTGCAGACCATGGGGACAGACCCGAGATAGCTTTCAGTTTTCCTGAAAATGTAGGTGCATAACCAGGTACATCTTTGGGCTGCAGTGTCTACCGGAATAGGACCTTCATCTGCCCACTTAACCACAACCTGCATTCACAGTCAGGCTGTCAGATTTATGAACTTTGATTTCTTGTTGACGTCAATGTTTCCATTTTCCTTCTCTCCCAGAGACGTTAAGGTGAAGGTGGTTTGCTGGCTGGTGCATGCTCAGTCAGTATCAGAGAAATCGGTATTCTCACACCTCCTCCTTCCCGAGTCTGCATGACTCACCCTCTGTCTTGCTTGTTTATTCTAGGCTTTTGACAGGAAAATAATTCTGAAGCTTTAAGCAGGGGTCATTACTCAGGCAAAAAGTTTAACTCTGATTGCTGCTGTGATCTCTCCAGGCTGCTGGAAGTGTGTTGGAAGATGTGTCCATGTTTGGGGTGACCAGGGTACCGCTGAAGAAAGGTTGCTCTGGGGTGCTCCAGAATTATAAACTGACTCCTCGACAAGTTGGCTCACATTGTCATACCTTGAGTGCATGTATAGGCCTTAATTGCCCTGACCAGTCTCACCAGGGACCTCTCTTCAGATGGTGCCCATGGGTCCAGCAGCCACATTTAAGCTCAAGCCCGGGCCTTTTGTCCTTGCCAGAACTATGCTGTAACTGTGCCTATCGCCAGCCATCTCCGGGATGGACCTTGGACCCATGCTGTAAGTAGTTTGTCTCCGACTCTTTTTCTGTCCTCATGATGGCCATTGGACTCAGATTGTGACCTTGTCTCCAACCCTGTCTGCTGGATGGTCCTTGACTTATGCATACCTGTCTCCAGTTCTATCTCCATCTCCTGGGTGAACTTTCGACCCATGTTGTAGCCTTGTTTCCAGTCCTGGCCTCTTTTGGATCATCAATTAGTTCTGCAGTGACCTGCAAAGGTTCCTGTGCCTGGAGACATCTCCTCTTCCACAGCAGAGACCCCATCACCTGGTTGTTTTGGGGAGGGAAGAGACTTTTCAGGCCCTTGCCCATCCCCTCCACCAAAAATGTTCCTCTCTGTAAAGAAGGAATTTACCAGGCTCCAGGGAGGCTGCATGGGCCATGATGAAGCTGTAGGCAAGGTGCTGGGCTTGTAGAGTTTTGTAATAGAAATGTTAATTTTGGTATGAAAGACATAGGAGTGGGAATGCGCAAGCGTGTGAAGGCACCTAGAAGAAGGAGCAGAGCAAGGGTTAAAAGGAAAGGCATGTGTTGACTGCTCTTGAGCACCCTGTGTCTGACTTCATTCAAATGAAGAGGAGGAACAAATTGACCTTAAATAAGAGTCTCCAGAGAATTAAGAACAGGGTGGGAGCCATAAAACACCCAGATAAAGAAAACAAAAGAACTGGGAGATTCAGGAATTTCATCTAAGAGGAGCAAAATAAAAGGAAAAGGGAGCCGAAACAGCGTCTAACATCTCTAACAAGGCAAGTCCAAAATCAGTTTGTTGTGCTTTGCCAAGCACCTCAGAGGCGCGATGAGAACTGCATAGCTGTCATCTCTTGGCTACCCGTGGCATAGAATTGACACAGGCCAGATGATCTGGGCACACACACGTTGGTGCTTGTGAGACAAGGATCAAATTAAATCTGTAAGGACGAGTGTGAGAGGGCTAAATCTACTTTGCTTCAGATTTTGTATGATAAAATTGCTTTCTTCTCCCAGAAGATCTTGCAGTAAGTTTTATTACACTAATTTCCTGTAGACTGCAGAAGGGAATTTCTTGTTCCCAGGAGCAGTGCCTGCACGTTATCTAATTGCTGATTAACATCTAATGCTGGAGCAGGTCCTGGAGCTGAAGGCAGGTCCCAGATGAGCTATTTTGAGCATGGGCACAGAGCCAGTGCCTGTTTCCTGGCCCTCCTGGACCAAGGAAGATTGAATCCCTGTCACCCCCATGCATGGTGACAATGCTTTGTGTGGTGCTTAGATTTGCCTAGGTGAGAAATCAGCTGAAAGAAGAGAAAACCATATGTCATTCATATAATGCAGATCTGTCTCTCCACTCACTGCCTCAGCACTACTATTATTTTTACTGCTGACTGAGATCCTGGGCACCCTGGCGGTGTTCTGAGGGTTGAACATCCTTTGGAGCAAAGTTCCTACATGATATCAGTGGAAGAGCATCTTTGAGTCAGTTTTGCTGCTGGACATTGCTACATGAGCAACCTGATCTAGTGGGAGGTGTCTCTGCCCATGGCAGGGGGGTTGGAACTAGGTGATTTTTAAGGTCCCTTCCAACCCAAGCCATTCTGTGATTCTATGATAAAGAAAAGCCAAGCCTGAACACCACAATTCTGCTCTAGTGAAGGGAACCAGCACCCACAACAGGTACATGGGAATGACAGAAAGGAGACGGAGAGAATCAGGAGAGGCAACTGAGTTCATTCTCCAGCCCCAGTGAAGACACCAACGAGATGCTGAGGATAGCATTTTTCTATTATGCTTTGATGCATCTTGATAATGATGCTGCTGATGCTGGAGTCAGTTCTCCAGCTCTTCACTATACATTAGATGCTAGGAAACCTTTCTGATCCTATCTAAAAGCTCCTTTGCTTCTGTATGAGCCCTCAAGTAAAAAGTGGGGAGAATGGAACAGCCCAGACCTTCCCTTTGGAGAAGAGACTGGAAGGATCTCATCCCATCACACACCAGTTTACA
Source organism: Dromas ardeola (assembly GCA_013398915.1). Lineage (NCBI taxonomy): Eukaryota > Metazoa > Chordata > Aves > Charadriiformes > Dromadidae > Dromas > Dromas ardeola. The sequence goes on along the minus strand of VYZM01006422.1, from coordinate 64,367 downwards.
CTTCCCAGATCAATGTGTAAGACTTTTCACTAGATTACAGAGTTCGAACAAGGCTGCCTTCTTTTTCATAATTTTTTCCCTAAGTATGACACATGTTAAACTTGTGATCTCTTATAACACCCACTGCAACTTCTTTTTCTGCCAGATTGCTGCAAGGGAGATTTCCTCATCCTGTATTTGTGCAGATGACGAGTTCACCCTAACTGTAGAGCTTCGTGCCTGTCCTTCCTAAATTACATCCACTTTCTCAGACTATTGCTTAGATTTATCGTAGTCACTCAGAATTCTCCTATTTGTGGATTCTCTCAGTTTGTCACCTGCAAGCTCAATGAATTTATTCTCTAATCCATCATTCAAACCAGTAATTAAAACATTGCATCATACCAGAGCCAAGGCAAGCCACAGAGGACCCTGTTTAATAGATCATTCCAGTTTGACAGCAAACTGTTGACAGTTATTTGCTAATGATTTTAGCTAGGCTGTGTTTTCATAGTTTGCTTATGAGACTGTCATGTGATATGGCGCCAATAGCTATATTAAGACTGAGCTATGTGACAGGTACCACTTTTACCCTGACTACAGATTTTGCCATCCTGTCACAGGTGGGAGTAACACCTATCTGTCACAAACCTCTTGCTGTTCATCCCCATCTCCTTGATAGCCTCTACACCATTGCAAATTGTTTGATGATTTATTTCAGTTTTTTTTTTCCCAAGACTGGGGTCTGGGTTGACTGTTCTGGATGTCCCCAGAGCCTCCCCCATCCACTGCTGCATTTGGTGGTATCCAGTCTTCTGAAATACCCATACCCATATTTCCCTACTGTGAAGAAACAGGAGCAGGTGAAACAGGATGGGTTTGGTAGCTGTGATGGATGCCAAAGATTTCTTTTCTCCATGCCTCTGTGCCTGGACACCACTTAGTTTGGCTGATATCCCTCACTGATGTGCATATTCATATGGAAAACACCACCTTTTATTTGCTTAGACCTGTGCCCTGATTAATTTTAATGTTCTTGCTTTTGATGTCGGCTAATCCATGTTAACCTCATGAACAGCTGCAGCAGCAAAATGTCGCTGTTACACTTGTGTTAGATGTGGTTAGTGTCTCCACACATCTTCCCTTTCACTCTGCACGTTCTGCAAGTTGGAAGCAAAAACACATCTCCTGACCGCGGGTGTGAAACTCAGAGTTGGTGTAAGATTGCAAAACAAATCCTACATTGAAGTGGCGTCTCCAAGCATCACCTGGATGTCTTCTCCCAGCAAGCACAGCTAAGCCTGAAGAGCACCACCAACCAAACTGCAGCTTCATTTGAAAAGGCAAATGTGACTAATTCTCCCCTTGAAGGAAGAAGAGCCTTGGCTGTCTGTGCCCAAACTTCTGGCCACAGGAGCCCTAGTCTTCTACCTGCACCTTCCTCCAGCCCAGGGAAAGCAGGTACCAGTGTGGAAAGGGAACTGCCACCTTTTCATTAGGCAGACCAACAACATGTTCTCACCCCCAACCAAGGACAGCTTTTAAGTGTTCCCCTTCCTTCTTTATTTCTTTGAAAGAGTTTCAGTGATTTCCCACGCAGAGCATCAGCTCTGACAAAGTCCATTCATAAATCCTACCCCACATACTCACCTTTCAGAGACCTTCAGCTCCTCATTCACGACTGTGGGCTTCAAGTCCAGGAACCAGGTGGGTGCTGGTATGACTGGCAATGCCACCAGAAAACCCTTTTAATCACAGTGAAAACCTTAAGGCACTTCAGTTGGTGTAATCCTGTTGTCATCAGGTGCTCTGCCATCCATAAATTTCAAGAAAGGAAAGGGTTTCTCTAAATTTGTAGACAAGGAGACCTAGGAACCCCTCTGTCCATTTTATCTTGTTGGAGGCAACATCCGTTCAGGTGCTATCAGCAGGCAGCACTTAAACTAGCGTGGTTAAGAGGACAGGAAGAACTAGGAAGGCAACAAGGGCCTTCAGGGGGGCATGTAGTGATTCTTGCAGAAGTCTGACAGCAGGAAAAAGTCCCTGTAAGCAGAACCAAGCAGCTTTTTTAAAGGGTGTCCAATTTCTGGGGAAGCCAGTGCAGAAGTGGAAGGCCTCAGGGAGTCCTCAGTAGTGGTTGCTGGGCTAAGCTGGGCTCTGAGTGGACCACATCTCCCTCCAAACCCTGCAGCAACTCCCGCTCTGCTGCTCTAAAAGAAGATCTGGCTGAGGTTTGCTGTCCCTCCTTTGCTCTGCCCATCCTGGTCCCCTATACGCCACCAGCCTCAGTGGACTTGTCTCAACCTTCAACTCGTTTCCTCACCACCAGCTGGCATCACCCCCCAGGTCTTTGCTTTCTCACATGCAGTGAAACTGGTTGAGATATAAATTGCTCCCTTTGCTTCCCCTTTCCTGTGCCAGCTTGCCTGGTGGTAAAGACAGTAATAGCTTTGGCCCGGGGCCCAAATTTCCTGGAGATTTTTGAAAGCACACAATGTATTACAGGGAAGAATTGTCTTCTCTCTGTGCAGGGTACTCATGGAGCACGTGCTCATGGCATTGGGATGCAGTATGAGCATGACATCCCCTACCAGTATTGCCAGCCCCTGCCTGTAGCAGCTGGGCATTTCTTCCTTTTGGTTTAAGAAGTCTTTTCATTCCTCTTTTCCATCATAGCTTTTTTTCTTTTATAGTTGTCTTTGGTGAGAAAAAATAAACATCATGACAAGTTCACATTTGGTCCTCTTGACATCTGTCATCCCAAGTAGAGCTCATCAGGATGCTCATATCAATGGGAGTCGGAGTCTTCTTGTCTCTGACCAACACTGTGGTGTCACCTCCTTCATTTGCTTTGTTTCCCTCCCGTCCATTAAACAAAATATTTAAAACCAGTCACCGGACTTCAGAGTTCACAGTACAAAACAGGAGGTTGATGAGGCATCTTTGGCTGATCATCCTCTTGGGAAACCAGTTGTTTTGTAATCCAGGCAGAGCGAAACATCTCAAAACTGTGCATCCTTCCACATGTGCAACCAAAACACAGCAGACTTCCAAGGCAATGCTTCAGACAAACCAAAGATCTCATTTAGTCATCAAATACAACAAATACAGCCCTTGAATTGTTTGCATAAGCTCTGGCTTCCCCCAGAACACAGCTGAGCTAGTGATGCTGCCAACTCTTCCTTTTTTTTTTTTTTCTTTTTCAGAAAAATGAGTTTACAGCAGAGGCTATGACCAAGAACCTCGGGACTGTTTGTGTTAGTTTCTGGCTGCCTGCCCTTCTTCTTCTCTGTAGACACCCCCAGGCCTCCTACAGAGCTTTTCTGTCCCCCCTCAGCTGCAGCTCTCACAGGGAGAGGAGGGAGCAGAGAGCCTGGAGTGCAAAACCAAACAAAGCCCAGCACAATCAATCGTTTTCTACACCAGGAACATGGTTTTGTAGAAACCATCTCACGATCTCTAAATGACTAGGGTTGGCAACAGCTGCCAGGTTGGTTTGGCCCTGCACAAAAAAAGAGGGAAATAGATATGGGGACATTCTGCTCAGCTGGACCAGGTCCATGAGGAAGCAGTGTGCAGGCAATTCCCAACGCAGTGCTCACCATGCTGACGCCCACTTCTCTCCTCCCTCCCAACTCCCTGCTGGTACCCTGCCACTGCCTCTCCTCTCTCAGCCATGTTTGCTCCTCTCTGCCCTTTCCCCAAGCTCAGCCAACACATCGGAGCTGGGCAATAAAGGATGCTCATTTCAAAATGTGGCACCCCTCCGACAGAAAAGAGCCAGAGGAGCCAGAAATTGTTCCTCATTGAGACTGGAGAAATGCCCAAAATACTGCCAGAAATAAGTTTTACCTCTTCTTACCTGTTTATGAACTGCTTGACTGGTGTCTGATAACCAACTTACTGTGAACAGAAGACACTGAACATCCCCTCTGTGCTGACAGAACTGTCGAGCTATTACCTGTATTTCAGGCAGGGTGGGTTGTTATTCCTCCCAGTGCTTTGAAACTCAAAGAGACAAAAATATGTCTTCAAGGATCTCTTCAGAGCCGTAACAATTTGAAGCCCGAACATGTCAAAAGGGCTGTCTTTTATGTGTTTTCTTAGGTGACTTGAATGTCTGGGGACACTTAGGATTCAAGTAGGCTTAGAAAATCAATGAGAGTTCAGCACCTAACTTATTTAAACTTTCTCGAAAATCCCAGGGGAAGCTCAGCTGCAAAGCACGACTCTTTGAGAGCAGTAATTATCCCAAAGCAACACACTTTTATTTCGGCCAACAATGCCATCATGGGGAGCGCTTCCTAACCCATCACAGTCCACAGGCAAAGATGTAAGCGAGAGTGGTTAGGACACCCAGGGACATCACTCCATAGCTGTTTTGCTTGCTGCTGACTCCATTCACGTTGCATAATGGTTTCTCACAGCAAGAAACCCTCCGATAAGTTTGATTTTGTTGCTGACTTGTTGCTGGACACGTTGGAGAACACATCTTAGAGATGACATATTTAAGCTTGTTGGGCTCTAATGCAAAAGAGAAGGGGGGGAAAAAAAAAAAAAAAGAGAGAGTAGAATGTAAGAATCATTGTTAAAATGTTTCCCTGGCTACATCTGCATTGGTGAATAAAAGAAGGCCAGAGACTAGTCCCAAAGGCAAATATGTCCTCTGCTCAGGTCTAGCAATAATCTGGTCATGTCCACACGGCTGCAACATGATGCTGGCCTTCTCTGGGCTCCATGTTTCATCTGTCCCTAAACTGGGATATGTGTGGGTGCCTTTCAGTTCCAGCTGCCTGAAGCAACACTCGAGCTGGGTTGCTGCCCATCTGGACGGTTTTTCTACAGCATAAAACCAGGAGGAATCTATTGTACGGCCTGAGATTTGGTCTGAGAAGACACGGAGGTGTTTGAGGGTGCAGAGCCCCAAGGACAGACCTGAAGGACTGCGCATGGCAGAGGGAGTCAGCCGTGATGCAGTCTTGCCCAAACATTTTTGAAAACAACCCCGGAAGTGAATATTGCCGTAGCAAGAGCTAGCTTGTCATCAGAAAAGTCAGCAGAAAGTTGGGGGGAGCTAACTGTGAAGCAGTACGCACAGCCCCGGGCTTGAATTCACTCTCTGGTGTTGCTATATGTATCTTCAGCATTTCCCCAGCTCCAGGTAACAATATCAGGTATATATGGACACTGCAGTGACTACAATAGCGAGGAACAAGGTCGGTGTTTCTTAACAATTGGTGGTCAGGGGCTATTGTTTCCATACGTAGCTGTGACTGGGATGAAAGCCCAAAGCCCATTCCTGGGGCTGTTCTTCTACAGCACAAATAAAGTGTTGTTCAGAAACGTACTTGTTCCAACGTTGTTACGGACAGTCACACAGTATTTGTCTTCCTCTGCGCACATGGAAATGGTCAAACAGTTTTTGTTGGACTCTTGTTCTTGGCACACGTAGCACATAAATGTGTAAGCTGGGGTTGGGGGGGGGGAAGAAAGAAAAAAGCACATTACATGGTTTAGGAACCACAATACCTACAATCCAGATATCTCAATTTTCCTAGTTATAGCCTGATGAATGCTTGTGTGTGAATGACCAGTGACTTTCTTTATCCCTTGACCCGTGGCAGCACTGTTAAATTCCTCTCTGTCTCATATGTCTCAGACTGTGAAGTGTTATCGATCTGTTTGCAATCTCTGGCAACAGTAGATGTGAGTGGAATTCAAGGATTTGGGGTCTTTTATGATGGAGATTATTGCTGAGCGATAGCTTTTCTGTCCTGAGAGCTCTGCCATGTGAATTGCCAATTACTGTTCAGTCGTTTCTTCTGGACAAGTCTGGGCAGGGCTTGCCAAGGAGAACTTGAGGATGCCTGGAGCATTTTGAGGAGGTGGACAATGCCCAACGTCCTACTTCTCTTTCAACTGGCTCGGAGACTACTGTCACGTATCATTTCTTGTGGTCGAACGCCACTAACTGAACTGGCCTGACCTCAGTCCTAGGAAGTCTGGCGAGAGTAGTCAGATGCTCTGTCAAACTTCTGCATACTACTGTAAGATAGAGGATAAATGGGAAGTCTCAACCAAAAATATGGTTTAACTGGTAAATGCAGATTTGGTGTGGTAATTCAAAAATCTGCAATACAGATACAGAAGATGACTGGCAGAAACGGCAGACAGTGATGAGCTGTCTTGTGTGTCAAGAATGTGTCACTTGCCCTCAAATCCAGAAGGTGGTAGGGCAGACTTCTGGAAAGTCTCTGGAAAGCAATGATAAAAAGGAAGAGGAGCAAAAACACACCCTAGATGTGAAACCACACCAAAGTGTCTGCAGAACACTCCTCAGCTAGGCAGATTAATTGATTTGTAGGTTTTGTGGTGGTGGTTGGGTTCTGAGTTTGTGAAATCACCCAGAGCAATGTGGATTTGTGTGCAGGAGAGGGAAAGGGTTATTTCAAAAACACAGACATTTTTGGAAAGGGAAGCAAACACAGCGCAGAATGTTTGTTAAGTTCCTGGTAAGCCTGGGGACAGTCTGTCAGTATGGAAGGGGCAGAAAGGAACTTGAGGACACATTCCTGTGAGTGCAGCTTTACCCGATAAGAAGTTGGCAGTAAGAAAGTGGAAGGGCAGTGTAGGTCAGAGTCCATTAAATGAGAAGTTCCTGATGGTAAAGGAAGGGAAGGGAAGGAAAAAGTTATCAACTGTTGATCCTAAGAGGGCCAAACACTGCAGCTTTTTTGCTTCATTCATCACCAAAAAATTTGAATTTTCATGTACAGAGGAATAGAGGTGAAGAGATGCAATAAGGTTTTATTAAAATTTTTGGCACAATCTTGAATGACATTGTTATGAGCAAGCCCAGGGAACACAGGTTAGTGGAAATGCAAAGAATGGGTGCAAAGCCAGACATGAAAACATGCTCATGGGGTAGTTCGCAATGGTTATTGTTCAAACCAATTGGAGCAATGCAACTCATAAGGACCTCCAGAGTTCTGCTGTGGGCTCAGGTCTATACAGTATCATCGCTGGTGACAGTAGGGATGGGGTAGAGGATGCACATCACATTTTTATATGATGCCAAGGTCAAAATCACTGAAAACATACTGTAAGTAGAGTTCTCAGTGATTTTGACAGATGGATGTAATAAAAGAATGAAAAAAAGAATGGATGCAGTTCAATAAAGAGATATATATTACACTAAGGTAAAAATTAGCCTCTTAAATGTAGGATGAGGAACAACTGGTTGAGTTACAATTAAGGACTGCAGTGTAAACAGCAGGAGTCAACTGTGTCACGCTACAGTGATGAAAACAAACGTCACCCAAGGGAACACAGGCAGCAATGTCATGTGCAAGATATGCAGAGTGGCCTTTCCACTCTGGCACGGCCTCAGCTGGAACACCGATGACCAAATCTGTATGTGACACTTCAAAAAATATGCAAAGCATTTGGAGAGAGACCAGAGGAGAGGGAGGAGAAATGGTCAGAGATCTTGAAAATATGACCCCCTTGAAAAAGTTGAAACCATTTAGTTTGTTTATTAAAAATGAGAAAATGCTGAGGAAAGACACAGTAACCTTCTTCATGCAAGCAAAAAGAAGCTCCAAAGAAGAAAGTAATGAACTGTTCTACACATCCTATGGTGAAAACACAGGAGAACTGTACAAAAAGAGATGTTAAGAAATAGTAACACTAACTTTCTAAGAGAGTCTGAGCAATTCCAGGCTGTGGAATTTTCTTTGTTGAAAACTTTCAAGGACACATTAGACAAACATCTGCCTTGGAGCAGGGAAAAGGATCATGACCTTTTAAGATTTCTTCTCAATGTGATATATCTATAACGGTGAGTTCATGGATGCAAATGGTAACAAACCATCCTTAGTGGTCTGAGAGATCAACAGTTTTGATCAAAAGTTGCTTATTAGGGTCTTGAATGGGACCCCAGATACATGAGAGGGATCAAATAACAGTTATCTCCAAGTTTTCCTTGTCCTTGTATTAGGCCAGAATGCTGCGATCTCTTACTCTTGAATGTGAAAACCTTGATATTAGGATTACTAACTTTCTCTGATCTAGACTGGGCTACAGAAAGGTACTGTATAAAAGACTGTCCTTAGGTCATTGGGAAGCTGATGCCAATATAAATTTTCATCAGCCTACCACAGCAATAAAGTATCCCACCATGAATGTGTGCTACTGGACTTGGATCTCTATTAGCTTTCCACTTCATCCTGGGTAACATTGAGGATGTTGCCTTTGATAATTACTCTCTGTCCCTGTCACATCACTGCATTCAGAAATTACAGACACAAAATCCTTTCTTTTTCTGAAAACTGAATACTCCGTTTCCCTCCCCAAAACCGGACAAAGCTTCTGATCTTCCAGGCACGCTGCAAAACCATCTGTCCAAAAAATGTAGGAGCAGGGGGTTGATGCAGAAAGCAAGAATTAATTAGATGTCTCTTTCTCAACCCCTGCTAGATATGTATCATGGTTTCTGGGAAACCATCAGGCGTGGGGGAAATACTGGCAATCTGGTCATTATTCCTACGTGCAAGTAGCGATGTAGCAACACGTGGGTATCAGTCCCAGAAGGAGGACACACATTCGGAGTACCTCAGACTTCCCTTTGGGAGAAGGATGCCTTTAACATGACAGAAAAGCTCTTTCACCTCTGCCTCTGATTTAATCTATAAAAATTCTCACTGGTGCATTTCCTAGGGAGCAAGACACATGGCAAACTGTGTGGCTCGATACAATGGAGGAAGCAGCAGTACAGAAAAGCCTGTAAAATATTCAAAAACTGATCTGGATTAAAAAAATATGTTTTCTTGTGCTTTCTGGCACTTCCAACTTGCATCATTTGGGAAGATCCCATAGATCACTGCATGGATATAGCCTGGCATCCAGCGCCATACAATTACTCAGTTATTGCCTCCTGGAAAGAAGAATTAGTTTATCAGAATCTTATTTCTGCAGAAAATCCTTAATCAAGGCACAAGAGGAAGTTGGCGGCAGCATGCCTGCAACATTGCAATACTGCAAAGTTGGTGACAGCCCTCTAAATTTTTGCCTCAAAACGTTTTCACCGTTTTCTCTGTAAGCCTTATCTTAACTAGTAGCAGTGTTAGAGGCTTACCTTGCTCCACACACAGGACAGCAGCCAGCAACGTGACAAGAGTAGTCTTCATCTCCACCAGATCCTCTCAGCCAGACTGGGAAGATGTTTGGAGGGCAGGTTATATACCTTTTGAACGACAGCAGTTTTACAGGTTCCAGATGGCTCGCGTGTGGACATGAAATCAACCCAAGGGTGTGTAATGTGCATGTGGGAGTTTTCCATGCTGGAACCCATGGAACAGGCTGGCACCTTGGGGAAAAGTCCTTTTAGCAACATATTTCTTGCTCTTCAGGTCGTATGAATGATGGGAAATGAGGATCTGCTCTGTTCTCCTCCAAGTTTCTTCTTTTCCTTCCTCCCAGCAGGAGCTGCAGCTGCACTGATGAAATAGCGGAGCCTGGAGGCATGGGGAGATAGTCCTGGCAATGCATTTTTCTAATCCCTTTGGATAGTCAGCAGGTGATCTACCAGGGTTCATACGGTTCACTTTCTTTAATCATTCCACTGTGTGAGAAGCTCAGACTCTCAACTGGCCAATGCTGGTTTACCGCCAGTAAAACCAGTGTATTTTACACTAAATGAAATTAGCTAATGGTTAGTTAAACAGAAGATTTTCCTCAAATTTTCATGTCAGCCTTAATTTCTTTTTCAGTTTTCCATTACCTGTATTTAATCCCTCTGCTTGCTCTTCTCTTTGTTGTAATTCTCAAATACTTTATTTAATGAATTTTTGCTTCTATTTCAGGGTTCCTTTAGAAGGTCTGCTTTTCTCTGTGCCCAACAGTTTCTGGAAATCGGACCTCCATTTATGATACCACAAATTGGCATCGTGGAATTGCTGTTATACTTTGAAAAAAGCCATCTCTCAAACTGTCTCTTTTTCAGTATCTCCTCTTAAATCAGTCCCTTTTCTTCTGTCCCTCTGTGTTGCTCTCCTTTGAATTTCTTAAAATCTGTTTCTGACATTCTGGGAAATAGACCCTAATATAAGATGCATCTTGTAAGAGCTTGAGCTGCTATCTCAGTGGAGCTTCTTCCAAGTGAGCTTAGTCCTGGAGAGCAAGTAGCAGAATGTGCAAAAGAAAAAATTGCCAAACACCCCCTTTTTCTGGAAATTATGAAATAACTTAACAGGCAGTTCCCTGGAAGTAGCCACCAGTAGAATATTTTTGTCCATTTCTAATATTAATCATTCCAACACTGGATGATTTCCTTATCCATGTGAGTTTCTGATACTTTTTCAGGCCTTCCTAAACTGCTCCTAGGATGACATCATCAGGTGGTGAATTCCAAAGTTGTTCAAGCCCAATGTCAAAATAGAAATCCCCGCTCTTCTTTCTGGAGGTTAGTGAGGTCAGCTGGGGATATGCTGGTGATGATCAAATCAAACCTTTTGCTTTGCAGAGGGCAATTCGGTTTACTGACCAAGTGTCTTATGAACAGGTTGTTCATCATAATTAGTGGGTGTGTCTTCTTGCTGGTATTTTGCAATGAGGATAAAAGGAAGCAAACATTTTTTTTCCTTTTTTTTGGTCCTATTAATTATCCCATAGATTTCTGTTACATAGATTCCTTTTCCCTTCCTTCATGAACAAAAGAGTGCTCTAATTCTTGCCATATGCCCCATCATGTTGACTTTGCCAACATCCATTTGTTCCTACATGAACCTTCATGCAATAGGATGTTGGTTCAGTGCAAGTCAGCTTTGAAAGAGAGTGGTGAAGCTAAGACATGTCTAGCACTGTGTCCTGGTTTTAGGTAAATAGAACCAACTTTCTCTTCAGTAATTTTACTTCTTAGCTACGCCTCTTCTAACTCTCTGAAATTAACAGCATATTGTGCCGAAAACTGTTCGTTCTCAGAGTGATAAGACCAATGTTTACAGTTAGTGCCAAGGAACGGTATGCAGAGAGGATCTTACTTACACTTGCTACTATAACTACCAAGGTCAGCTAATTTTGTTATTTGCCCCATTGGAGGGTCAGAAACGGAAAAGCACAGAGGAATCCCACCTGCAGGGAGGAGCGGACAGGACAGGTGACCCAAAATTGACCAGCAAGGGTAGTCCAACCCATCTGCACCATGCTCAGTATAAAAGCTGAGGGTCAGTCTCTCTTTCTTCAATGGCCAACATCTGAGGAGGACTCTGCCTTTGATCCTGATCCATGTGTTCCTGACTCCAGCTCTGGAATCCAGTTCCCATCTGTCACTGAGTCCAGTCTGGGACTTCCCCAGTGCCTGCTGGTGACGTCATCCTGGGACCTTAATACATTTTTGTGTATACTGTATCCATTTTATTATTTTCCTTTTTATTTTATTATTATTGTTTTATTAAAGTAGTTTAGTTTCTTCTAAACTCGTAAATCTCTTTATCTCTCCTCCTTCTCTCCGAGTATGAGGTAGGGGGAGAACACCTGTCGCCGGCCATTAGCCAATTTGGCAAAAACTACGACGCACTGCCAACAAACATGTGCTAAGGAGAGAAACTTGAGTAGGAAACAAGATCTTCTATGTCAAGCAGTTATCTGGGAGCTGTCCCCAGGACATTAACGTCTTTGTTAGTACCTGGACATCCTGCAATGCTGTAGCATGCCTTCTTCTCAGCGTATGGAGAGAAGTAATTTTGCAGCACAGTGACCGGGTCACAGTGATTCCTTCTTTCTCAAGAGGACAGATTATGAAACTCAATGCAGTCAGAGGCAAGACTTAAGCAGCCAATGTGGGGAGGGTGTCTCCTGCTGCCTGGCGTCACAGCCTTTAGCCTGGAGGAGGGCCTGGAGCAGGTCAGGTAGTGACACCAACTGAGAAGTAAGATGGAGGAAGCCTGCAAAAAATGCAAGGAAGCTGAGTCACCTCTGCAGAGTAATCTCATCACTACCCATCCAGAAAAACTAAAGTGCACCTCAAAAGGGAGCCATGAGTTGGCTATATAAGACAGCAGCAGTTAATTTTGGGCAATGGATGCTTTTGTCACTTTCCATGGATTCCAGAAGCATTTTAGACCCAGTGAAGATCTTGCTTTGATCTTTTGCATCCATCTTGTCTCTTGCTTTGTCGTTGATTCACTGGGTGTTAATCAGATCTCGGCAAATAAGCAGAGAGAAAGAGAAGAAATTTCATGTTGTGAGAAAAAAGACAGTGAAATTATTTGAGGACAGCAGAAGGCAGCATAGGTCCTTCAGAATCAGTGGTGATAGAGACCTGAGTGAGGGAAAAGAAAGGCCAAAGTTAAACCACCTCCTCCAGGTGCCTAATTTAGGCAGGACAAGGCCCCCTTGGCTGATTCAGGTCCTGGTGCAGTGACTCAGAGCATGGAAAACTGTGCTATTAGATAATCCACACAGAGAGCCAGCTGCCTCCCAGGAGCAATCCCAACTATTTGAGTAAGACACCAGTCTTCTTCCTGAGAGCCCTCAAGGCATCCCTGATGTCTCTGCAGGGCAGCTCACCACACTCATTTAAGAAGTATGCAACCATGGGAGCCAATAAATAAGAAACCCTGGGTGGAGAGATGTGGAATTAGGCAGCAGTACCTGCGTGGGAGATGTCACACCAGGATTTCTCAGGAAGGCTGGCAGAGAGGAGTCTCCTCTTACACAACACCCATTTCCAAGGGAGGGCTCACTAAGGGAGCTTTCATGGTTTTAGGACCTCCTGTGCCTCAGGGTGATTGCTGGTCCCACCTCTGGATAAGGACTCTTTTATGTAACTTGAGAGGTGGGTCAATCTTTGGACCGAAACCATGGGTTGTGTTGCTGGGCAGGAGGGAATGCAAAACCTATGGGGTCAGGTAGAAACCAGGTGAGAAGGAAGCAGGCTGGGGCCCATGGATGTAGCTGCTCCCTTAGGGACAGGACTCCTGGCTTCTCAGCGCTTTTCATGACTTCTCCATGCAACAGCCGTAAGCAGATCATGAAACCCTCAGTTGCAGAAGCAGGCTTTACCATGTGCCTTCACACCCAGGTTCCCTCCCAGCCCAAAATGAAGGAACCTGCCAAGTTCAGGTAGCACAAGACATGACATTATTTTAACCCTGCATGCCAAGAGCAGGTTCTGTATTCACAAGCTCAGCAGGCCAAGACCTGGGGCAGTACTAGCCCCATCTTAGCCTTGTCCTGTGCAAACCAGCATTGTTCTTAAAAATTCTAAATCTGTGGATAGAAAAGGCTGGAGACTGCTTCAAATAGTTCGGTTGTTACCACCTTATCATCTGGGTGTGGGGAGGAGTATAGCCATCGAAGGCCACAGATCAGTTCTTGGCTTGTTCAAGACGTTCTGATTTGTGTGCCACTTGAATATCTCTAAATCTGTCACGACGGGAAGAAAGGTGAAGAGATTAGATTGGACAGAAGACGACTGGAGCCAGATCAGCTGGGTGTTGACAGAACAATAGAAACCATGGGGACAACCAAGAGTCTCATGGCTAAAGATGGAGTGTCATTACCAACCTTGCATTTGTACCGAGGAGAAAAAAGAGCTGAGGCTTTAGCAAGAAAATAGAGGTTGGAGGTAAAGCCCAGACTGAGACTGGATGAAGAAGCCAATGAGGAAGACTGGGAGAGAAAACAGCCAGGGAGTGCGTAGCTGGGGATCGAATGTGGACGGGAGGAAGGGTGGACAAGGATAGGAGCAGGGTGGGGTGAGATGGAGCCAGGAGGCCACATTTGCTTTGCAAACCTGTTATAGAGATCTGGCTGTTTCTGAGTGTTGTTGTTTCTCTGCTTTCAGCAAATACCCAGCAGAGTGAGCAAAGTGCATAGCTGCTCTCCCTGTGCAATGAGTCTACAGAGAGAAAACCGGCTGGGTGAGTTGCACCCAACTAATTGCCCTGGGAGATCTTGTTGGGGTAATCCTAGTGGAGAACTTCTTCAGCTCAGGAGAAAGCGTTTCAGCCTCCTGTGACTCACTTTGGAAGGGTTTGAGTGAGCAAATCTCTCATTCCTAGCTAAGATTATCCACAAGGAAGGTCAGTGCAGGGGAATGAGTTCCTTCAATTTTAACTCCAACAGGAAACTTGACTAGCAAACATAAAAGATTTATTTTCAAAGTTAATATTTCCTTATAGATGAAGATGAAATTTCCAGACTCCAGCAGACACACAGTAGAAACCGTCTGTCTTTTCTGATGATTTTCCTTTAAGCACCATGCAAGATACTTTTCTCCCCTTTCAAAATAATCCGTAATGCTTATAAAGCAATTTCCACTGGAAGATCTTGAATCAGTTTAAAGAAAACTTAACGCTCAAGATTCCTTCATGTTGAGTCCCGCCTTGTCCCATCTCTTTGCCTGCTGGAGACCTCAACAGCCATTTCCTTTCAGGCAGCTGACCCAGAAGAGAAATTGAAAGCAAGTTAAATAGAATAGAGTTTACTCTGAAATGAAGTCACAAAATGACACTTCTGCCAATGCAGAAAAAAAAAAAAAAAGAGAAAATCTGGGGAGGGACTTCCTGAAGTGAATGCAAAGCAATTGCAATATATTTCAGCACTGTTTCAATTTGACTTGCAGACCAACGCCTCCACTTTTGTTGCTGCTAACATGGATGCATCCAGCCTCTACGCCCAATGTACCACACCACGCAGTCACACAATAGAATAAAATGACACTTTATTGTGCCCAGCTTCTGTTTAACAACTATAATATTAAAGGCTTCCTCAGAGCCAAATGATACCGGGCAGAAAATGGTATGAAGGGAAAAATGGCACAAGAGAATAGCAGGGACAAAATGAAAGGGGAAAAAATGCATGGAGTTATAAAGGGCAACAGTAGGAGAGATGGTGGCTATATGGTTCTCTTCCACGTATGCAGGGCTCCATGTCATGCCTTTCTCTTCCAAACACCATTTTGAGAGAGGGTTGTGCTCTTACGCATTGTCATCATAGCATGGAAAGGGTAAAAATATTTGCTAATGGGCTGTGACCTGCCAGGTAGGAGAAACCTATCCTACGAAGACAGGCTGAGAGAGTTGGGGTTGTTCAGCCTGGAGAAGAGAAGACTCCAGGGAGACCTTATAGTGGCCTTCCAGTATCTGAAGGGGGCCTACAGGAAAGCTGGGGAGGGGCTTTTTACAAGGATATGTAGTGATAGGATGAAGGGTAATGGCTTCAAACTGGAAGAGGGGAGATTTAGATTAGATATCAGGAAGCAATTTTTCATTATGAGGGCAGTAAGATACTGGCCCAGGTTGCCCAGAGAAGTTGAGTCCCCATCTCTGGAGGTGTTCAAGGACAGGCTGGATGGGGCTTTGAGCAACCTGGTCTAGTGGAAGGTGTCCCTGCCCATGGCAGGGGTGTTGGAACTAGATGATCTTTAAGGTCCTTTCCCATCTAAACCATGCTATGATTCTATAATTCTATGAAACAGGGCAGCATTCATGCTGTACAGATGAGAGTTTGATCCCTTGCAATGCAAGGCCAAGCAGCTCCTTTGTCCTCCAACCCCTTCAAAAACCCAGACGGAGGATGCAAGCGAGACTGGCCAAGACACCCAGAGCTATGATAGTGTAGCTGGTTTTCACACTGCTGGCACCGCTGATGTTGCACAAGGAAGTCTCGCAGCAGCTGGTAGCAACGCCAGCTATGCCGATATTCAGGTCAATTGTTGGGCAGAATGCAGAACATTTCTTGGTAATGCGCTGGTTACGGTCGTTGCCTGAAGTGGGAGAGGGGGAAAACAGGAAGAAAAGTCAGTTTTTTATCTTGTGTATTTTTTACAAACTTCAGTAATAGACTGGCTGTGCAATATCCAGTGGGGAATACATTGGTTTGTACTGAATGGTGTCGGTTTTTCCTTGGGCTTTGGCACACTGCGTCATTATTTGTGTATATGTGACCTATGGAGACCACCTCTTAAGACTCCTCTACTGTTTTCAGGGCCAGGTGAGTGTAATCTAGGGCAGGAATTTGGAGATCTAATACATTTGTACAGTACAAGATTGCAAGACATCATTGTCACCACGTCTTGATATTGCCCCTTCCAGAGTACCAGCCCTTTCCAATTCCACCACCTCATGAGCATATATATGAGCTTGGAGATGAGACAAGGGGTTTGTGCAGAGAAAGTTTCTCTCTTCCAAAGTCTTCCTCTCCTGGGTGTGTTTAATCAGCAGTGTGGTATTGTTATGATATATTGCAACAGGGATGGTCTATGCTGAGTTCCTACGTGCGGCAAGATTTACTCTCCGTGTGCTGCGATCCTCATTAATTCTTTCTCTACACCCCGTGGTGGGAGGAGGCTCTGCAGTCGGCCTAACCTGAACACCCTCTTGTCATCAGAGCCTTAGAAAAGCTTCATGCTTACCTAATCCCGTGGTAGAATAGGTTGTGAGACAGTACTTCTCATGGTCGGAGCATGTGGTTGTACCGAGGCAATGTATGTTGGAAGGTGCATCTTTGCATGTGAAACATGTCAAGGAGAAAGCTGCAAAAGAAGCACACAACACCCATCACTCACCTCTAGAAATATCCGTAGAAGCACATAACTGGTGGTGCTGGTCCAGATGGAGGATCTGTCAAGCCCAGCGGCCACAGGCAGACACCCTCCTGGGTGCATGAAACTTGGCTCCAGAAACTCTCCTGGACCTAAATTACTTTAAGCTCAGATTCCTTGGTGTGGTTTGCTTATTGAGTAACTCTCAAAGGATCTTTCTTCTGGATACTTAAATCCATATAAACATCTGCCATCCAAAGTGTGCTTTTGGAAAGAGCTCCCCAGTCTACTACCACCTGCAGCATGAAGCTCTTGTGGTTTCTTTCCAACTGGGCTACTCCAAACCCCGGCTGCTGTCCACTAGTTCTTGTATGGAAAGAGATCAGCTGATTCCTGTCCACACTCATCCTCTTCAAGTCATCTGAAGAGTCCTGGCCTACACATCCTTTCTCAGACCACACACCCCAACAGTGAATTATTTTAAAAATCTTTTCAAATATAAAAAGGGAGAGACACACCTGAGAGTAACCTCCCTGGCCATAGTGAGCATGACTTTTTCTGCTGCATGCCCCCACAACATATCTCAAATTAGGGACAAGTGACCTAGATCTGCATCTCAGTGTTTGCGGGGAATATGGATGCTTGCGTTTGGCTGGTTCATTTTCAGACTTCTCCTGTGCTGGGCAATCCTGGACCTGTAGAAGACAGGGCTCAGCAAACCATCCCCTTGGTTGCAGCAGATTCCTTTTTACAGCCATCCATGGGAGATGACTGCCTAGCGCTACAAAATGTGCACATCTGTAACACCGTGCACAGCAAAGCGCTGTGCTAATGTGAATGAATGAAAACAGCTTGCACTCAAGTAAGCTAAAGCAGTCATTCAGAGCAAAGAGATCCTCGGGGAAGGTTTCTTTGCATGATAAGGGGAATTTCCTACTCATCTGTTTATCTGGAACAAACACTCCCGCAGTAATGTCACCCACTGGGGATTAGGCTCATTCTTCTCACTTCCAGACTATCCCTATCTATGGCCGGTTAATACTCATTTTCGTACCAACACTGTCCTTTGCCTTCCTTGCTCTTTGTCTCCCTCACTCTTCTTCTCCCTTGCCCAAGCTTCTTTGCCCTTGTTGGTGCCTTTGCCAGCGATATCCCAACCTCATTGCACCCCTTGTCTGACCTTAGACAAGCTCATCTGGTCCAAATAGGCTCTCTGCTTCCTATTGTCCTACTAACCCAGACCTGGCTCCAGCTCAGACCATGACCCAAGGTGACCAGGGTCATTGTATTTCATAGGAAGCCACAAAAATATCTTTTAGGGAATTATTCATTCTTCTTTGTCTATGTGGAAACTGTCTTCTCTCTCCACGCCAACCCCTTTGCCCTTTTGCCCTTTCCATGGCCCTCCAACACAATATTTTCCTTCTCTCCCCACCCCAGCCCCTTTGACCCTTTGCCCTTCCCACGGCCACCCAGCACTGACTATCAATTTCCTCTCATAGTCTGTAGTTTTCTCAGATCCTACTCTCCCTCTGTTGTCTCTCACTGAGGAGCCACTAGCAGAGGACACATAAGCCAGGCAGCTGGGCTTACAGGGGCTCAAAACATGTCTACCATCTTCCCATGCTCAACAACCTTATGATCTGAAAAGCCTCGGACCTGGCACCCGGCTCACTCTGACTCGATACCAAAACTGTTGCAATTGGCTTCCAACCTTGGTCATAGTCATTTCGATCTCCAGGCACAAGGGCACATTCCTGCTCCACCCCACTGGGAACCACCCTTTCCTCCCAAAATAACCGTACGCTAGAGCAGAGTCCCCAAACTGGGTTTTCCAGACATGTAACCCATTTTGTTCCTTAATTGACGCAACTGGGTTTTCCAGAAATGTAACTCATTTTATTCCTTAATTAATGCAGCTCCTTTAATCCAGCCCAGTTCAAGAAAAACTTCCTGAATCTACACAGGGAGCAGTGGAGCTTGTTGGAGTCCTATTTCAACGCAACCTCCCAAAGCTGCTAATTTAAGAGTAAAGTTGTCCTGAGACCCTTCTAGCCAGGGGAGGAGGAGGCACCTTCAGGGGTGATTTTGCCAGCATCTCTGTGTTCAGGAGGTTTCTCCCTCACTCACCATTTACTATAGAGGACTCTGGAGGAATGTGGGCTCCTAACTTGGTGGGGAACAATATTTCTTTCGAAGTGTGCCCCACTCAGGATGCAAACCTGGGATTAAACCAGGCTGCTTTTGGAGGTCTCCTGCCTGCATCCAGCAAGACCTCTGCTCTAACTGAAAAAGAATATTCCTCAAGGAAGATTTTTGCGTGAATAATTCAAGCCACTCAGATAAACAACTTACACGTGTAAAGCATTAGCAAGTGCAAGTGCTGGCAGATGCAGGATTTACACCGTTAAAATCAGTCAGGTTCAGGATTAATTGGAGCAGCAACCAGCCTTCTGGCTAGATTGCACAACGAAGTGGTGTTGTATATGTGTTAATTTTCACTGACTTCTTTGGTAAGTTTACTGTCTCGTTATGTGATCTTTTCAAAAAATGTGATTACAGTTGATAAGCTGCAAGAAAGAATCCTTTTATTGCCTTCAACTTTCTCAAACCCGTTGAGCACAATGATTTAGCACATGCCAAATTTAAAGTCTGTGAAGTCTCAAGTAAGAACATTTACAGCCTCAAATTAAGTGTGAGCCTAAGTTCTCTGCTGGTCCAGAATGGTCAGTAATTTGCAGGTGAAACCCTACAGCAGAGCCTGAGAAAAAATCAGTTTGCAATAAGGCAAAAGCCTCCCAAGCTGAGGAAATCAATTATTCGCCTGGAGTAGTCAGAGGGATATTCAGGGCTGCACCTTCTGTTCCTTGCCTGACCCACAGCCCACCCCTGTGCAAACGGGGCATCTTCCAGAGGCACAGGCAGTAGTTCTTGGCAGACCCCAGCAAGACAGAGTTAAAGTGCAGATTCCCAGTGCACACTTCCCCCAAAAAAACCCAAAACAGCCAGTTATCAGAATGAGAATGGGACTCTGCATCTCCACCCCAGACCTGGGATCAACATCGGCAAAGTTACTGCAAAGCAACAAGCTGCAAGAAAGAGATAGGAGCCAGAATTGCATCTTCTTGTGGCATACCCATCTCTACCAATTTAGGTAATGGTGGTTTGAAATTACAACTAATAAACAAGCAAGTGAAAAAGATAATAATCAGACTGTAGATAGTTATATGTCAAATTTGCAGCTTTATTGCAAATATTGCCCTCTCCCTATCCATCTCTGTATATCCCTCAACTAACCCTTCTTCTCAAAGAACTGCACCAAGGACTCTCAGCTGCCTACACTGAGACACTCCAAGGGCTGGACTGGGACTGCACGAGTCAGGGGAGGTGGGTATCTCATCCCCCACTTCAGCTCCTCAACATTCTTCCAACTTCTGGTGGGGATATGTCCCCTGGCTTTTTCTCCCAAGGAGTGGAATATTCTCTAGAGACCAACAACCCTTCAGATTCACCATTCGTGCTGCAAAATCCCCTTGGCATCCCGCAATACCAAAGACATACCCTGACTCTGGGGGTCTTGCTAATGCAAAGCAATCCTTGGAGACTCACCACTCTCTGTGCACAGGGCTATGAGGAGCACGACAAGAAGAGAAGTCTTCATCCTTTATAGGTCTTGCAGCTTCCAAAACAAGCAGGACTCACCCAGGGCAGGTTTTATACCTCTGCAGTGTTTGCTGTGATGCTAGGATAATAACTATAGGGTTGCTTTGTCAGATGATGGATAATTGGGAGTAACGTGTCAGTGCTTGTATGTGAAAGTATGCTTTGTTGGAAATCTAAATAGGCTTATATTCTACCCTCGCTTCTTCTTTTCCTAGTTGTTTCACAATGCAGCTTGTTCATCTAATTTTAAGTATGCAACAGTTTCTAATTCTGGATAAGTGGAGGAAAAGCAAAACACGAAAACAAAACAGTGTTCACGTGAGGAGAGGAATGTTTTCCTTTACAGGCCAGCTTGGGTCTCAGAGCAGGCTGCATCCTTGAGGATCCTGTCCTCCTCACACACTGTTTTAGTGCATATGGAAATTGATTGAATTTGAAATTGAAATTGGGATTGAAACGTCTTCAAAATGTCTCCCAGGATTGTCAATACAGCTAGATCAGAAGAGCAGTATCCTTCCACTGCATTTCACGGGGGACCAAGCATCACTTTTTGTGGGCTTTTTTAAAACTGCAGTTCAAAATCATAAATGTTTCTGTTCTAAAATTGGATATTTTATATGAGGGAAAATGTTTTCTTATTAGAAATAAATTCCACTGGGCAATGAAAATGACCACTTAAATTAAAAAATAGAAATAACGCCCACCCCTATCACATTGATCAAGCTGTGATTTTTTTTCACAAATTACAAAAAATAAATGTCAGGGAGAAAAAATCAAACCAGTTAAAGCACGGAGAATGAGGGACTGCCTGCTCAAGGATCTCAACTCATTAAGTCTTCAGAAAAAAAATATATAGCCAGCCAAAAATTATGTGAAATGCCAAACAGGAATACTCCACTGGGTTTCCATACGGTGCTCTTTATTCCTCCTTTTTTATCATGTTTCATCCTATCTCCCTGTATAAAATCAGAATCTTTCCTGTCTTCTGATTGCTGTTGCTTTTTCCTCCCACTGTTGTCTTTCTGCCATCTAGTTGTGAGGATGGAGGCACAATCCCAGAAATGGTCCAGCTGGATCCCTTTCACATGACACTCAGAGCTGCAGGAGTAACCTGCCTGCCCCAAACCTCTGCCAATGACTCTGCCCCTTGCTGCTCTCCATCTGTTTTAGTTCCCTTTTTCTTAGCCTCAAAGTTGCTCAGATTTCCATCACCCATGGAAAATATTTGGCCTTCCAATATGACCCACCTACAGTCATTATCTCACTGAAAAGGCATGCCCAGTTCTTGAAGTGATGTAACTCTTTCCAACACCTTTAAATTGGATGTATAAATATTGTTAGTATGGAGACCTGCGTGACTAAGGTGAGGAAATGTCTGCTTTCTCAATAGGTAGAGCACGAAACTCAGTTGGAACAGAGGTGGCAATTAACCAAGAAAGCTCAAAGGAGGGGCGTTGTTTAGCTTCATAAGACCAATGCCTTTGTAAGGCACCAGGCAGAAAGAAAACAGAAGCTGGCACCCTCCATGCCAGGCACTGCAACCCTCTCTTCCTTGTACAATATTTTCTTTTCCTCAATGCAGAAGGGATTTCGTGAGCCTTTATTGGTAAATCAACTTTTATAGCTGCCTATTTGAGGTAATAGCAGAAAAGGGGGCTCTAGGCACAAGACGATGCCATTCTGCAGCCCGTTCGTTGCACTGCAGAGGCAGCCCACATTCAGATTTATTTCAGCCAACAGCATCCATTAACAGGTACAGAAATAGCATCTCAGCCAGGCACTTTTTTTTCCCCCCCTCCCTTGTAGTCTTATCCAAGCAAAAACTAAAATATCTCTTGTCTCCTGCAAGCTGCTGAGATTTTGAGATGGCAAGGCTGTACTTCTCAAAGGAGTTATTGCAGGATTTCTGACAGTTGAGATTTTCCATTAGATGATCCTGCACTTTACCAACTGGTCCCATATGTCCCCCTGATATTGATGTTATCTTCATCCCACAGCAGTGCCAGGTAAGAGAGATTGAAAAGAACCCATGGGGGTAGAAAGAACACGGATGATTAGGACACCAGAGGGACCAAGGCAAAGTTTACAAGTATTGGGAAACTATGAACTTCAAGAGTATTTTGGAAAGAGTATCAGGGGATTTAACTGGGGGTGGAGGATGGGGTGGAAAGACTTATTTCCCTTGACACGGTTGCTGAGTGGAGACGGAATGAGAGTGTTTTCCTCATCTTGTTCTAAACCCGGTTGAAATTGTCATGTGAGAAAGGCATACAATTTCTTTATTTTGGTGAAAACATGTAGCTTTCATGAAACAAAAGCTGAAATTTAAAAGTAACTGTGAAATTCAGATGTTTTTACTAAATGTGGATTTTCAAGTTGGCCAAAAGTTTTGAGAGGCATTTCAGAAATTATGATGATTAGCGTATAGGAAAGTGATGGGAAAAGTGGTTGAAAAGAAGTGCAAAACCCCAAGTTTCTGTTGTCCCACAGCACAGAAATGCTACAACACTTACCATTCTTCAGTTAGCCCGTCTTCTGTTTAAATGAATACCAGAACACCCTCCTTTCCCAGAAATTAAGTCTTTATAGGATGACAAAACCTAATCCCATCTTCACAGCCTACAGCCAGAGCTGCGGTTTTTCCCCGTTGCACAGAAACACGTACGCTTGGCAGCCTGTCTTGAGTGCTGGAGGAGCAGTACCCTCCTCAGATCCAGCTGGGCTGCAAACATGAGGACTTTTTTCCAGGTGCCACTTCTCTACAAACCCTCTTGAAAAGCAGCACTGCACTTACAAACTGCTCAGCTGGGAATTACGTACCCTCCAGCTCCAAAAGTGCCTGTATTTTGCCTAGCTTAGACATAGCTCTGCTCCTCCAAGAGCTGCAGGTATCTCCACCCCATCTCCTCCATCCCCAAGCCTGTAAATGCAGCAGTGACAGAGGAAAGGGAAGGAGCAGAGATGTCCCCACCAGATCAGACACCCATTGGCTCTACCAGGCTCTTTCTGCCCATTTCCCTGCAAGGAAGTCATGAGCCATCACCCAGCAGCATCTTCTCAAAGCAGGCATGGAGGTCACCTTTCCATGAGGACAGATTCTGGCACCACCGTCCTCATCTTGGACATCTCCAGCGTGTTGGTGTGGGCACTTTACCTATTTTAAAAGATGAAACCATCCACCCTCCAGAGATGACATGAGAACTTTGCAGCCCAGCCAGGAGCACAACCAATACCTGGCAAGCCTCCAGTCCTGCGTGTTAGCATTTACAAAACAATTCTCGATGTTGCTCACAATGGGAACACAAACATCTTTGTCCTTTCCAGGTGGATACCTTCATTCGTTAGCGCTGAGTGATCAGGCAGAACATCTGGCTTTGTGGAGTGTCTGTCTTGAGTTGCTGGATGCAAGTGATTCAATTGAGAAAGGGAGCCAGGGGAATACTCCCAGGTGCTAAAAAGAGGAATTCAATGTGAAGTAGAGATTCAGGCAACAGCCCTTTCTGGCAGAGCTGTTTTCTCAGGCTGATCTTAGTGTGGATATAGCAAACACAGTCTAGAATAACATAAATCTTTATTTTTTTCTGGCAATTGTCATACACATGCTATCAAAAGAGCTTTCCCAGGGAAAATTAGTACAAAACAACAAATGATACAGGGGAAAAAATAGGAGCTATACTGTCATGCCATTTTGTGGATGGGATCTGAAGCAATGTCTTGGAAAAAACAGGGTAGCATAGACCCTGTTGGGGACACTTGACAGAGGACGTTCGTTTCTCAGCTGGGGAATACCTTGTAGGTTCTTGGGTTGTCACATCTTCTCCCACCCCTCATCACAATCCTGCCCTGATGACACAGATCATACTGGCGACAATTCCCAGGAGCATCACGGCGTAGCTGATTTTTATGCTGTTGGCGCCACTGAAATTGCACAGGGAGGTTTTACAGCATTTGGTGGAATAAGCTGCCACACCGAAGTTCACGTTCGTCTCAGGACAGTCTACAGAACATTTCTTGGTGATGCGGTATCCCATGTCCTTGCCTGGGTGGGGAATAGACAAGAAAGGAGAGCTGTGATTTAAAATTCTTCTGCAAGAGCTGACCAGAGGACAATAGGAGGAGGTATAATGCACTATGCTTAATTTACAATGCAGCAATAACAGCTATCAGCAGATTTGATGAATGCTGAGTGAGTATCCACACAACCTGCATCAAATGCATGACACCAGAAAGTCCTTGATAGAAATCCAGACCATGCTCCCTGTAGGACAGCAAAAAATCAACAAATCATAGAATATCCTACGTTGGAAGGGACCTTTCAGATCATCGAGTCCAACCATCAACCTAACACTGACAAAAACCATCACTACACCATATTGCTAGGCACTATGTCTACCCGTCTTTTAAATACCTCCAGGGATGGTGCCTCAACTGCGTCCCTGGGCAGCCTGTTCCAATGCTTAATAGCACTTTCAATGTAAAAAAGTTTCCTAATATCCAACCTAAACTTCCCCTGGTGCAACTTGAGGCCATTTCCTCTTGTCCTATCACCTGTTACCTGGGAGAAGAGACCGACCCCCACCTCTCTACACCCTCCTTTCAGGGAGTTGTAGAGAGCGAGAAGGTCTCCCCTCAGCCTCCTTTTCTCCAGGCTGCCAATCACTGCCATCACTGCCATCACTGCCAGTGCATTTTCGTTTTCTAAAACTGCATTACTTACATCCAACCCCTTTCCATCCTCCGTCACAAAGCATGGGTGTGAGCTCTCAGATCAAGCAACAGGGTCTGCTCATGAAAATCTGTGTGCTTCAACCAGCCCTGCCACAAGGTGGTGAGGAACATATCGCAGGTGGTGGATCACAGAGCGCTGCCGAGGGATTCACACAGGTTATGTGTTGTGATCCGTAAACCTCCATGATCAATTCTTTCCAACAAGACCAACTACTGCCCTAAAAAAAACTATTGCCCATCAATTTCTCTGGAAGAAAAAAATGAAAACAAACACCTTGAGGTGTTGCTGGTACTCACCTAACCCAGCAGTGCTGTATGTGGTTGTACAGTATTTCTCATGGTCTTCACACTTGTAGGTTTTAAGACAGTTCCAGTTGGAGTGCTCATTGTCACATGTGTAGCAAAACAGTGAGGAAGCTGGAAAGAGTGCACATGCCACATATTAGTGGTTTCAAGCAATACCCTCCTGGGAAGAAAGTGTCAAAAGCCATATCCCTTCTTGGAAAATACAAAGTGAAAAGCATGTTACAAACACGTTTTCATGACAAGTGAAATAAGAAGTTCATTTTGATTAACGAAGCTGAAAAAGCAAACAAATAGAACAAAGCAAGTTTTCTTTCTTTACTTCAGATTTTCGGTGATTAAACCTAAAAACACATTTTTTTTTCAGCCTGAGCAGCACTCTCAGGTGACCTTTCTTTCTTCCCCTGGCTTCGCATTGGCCTGGTTGACAGCCAACCCTCAAAAGCAGAGCTCACAACCTGCCCAGCTGGGTCCAGGATAGCTCTGGCAAGGAGAGGAGGAACTGGCACTGTTCTCAGGTGAGAGGTCAGTTGTTAGTATTTTCAGACTACATCTGCAAAACACTGTACAGACATGAACTAATTAAAGCCTATGACACCCCTGTGAGCTAAATTACTGAGCACAGAGCCACATTAAAGGGAGTTCCCTGGGAGAGGTTGCTCTGGACAATAGAGAGATTATTTCTACCAGCGCCTGGAACAACATGTTCTCAGTGATATTATTAGCATGGCTATTACAAAGCTAGAAGTAGGTAGGATGTGTATTTCTGAACAAACCTGAAGCAAATTGAGTCAAATTTCCAGGCTGGCCAGCTGGCCATGCTGGAAAACAGGCACGTGCGATCTCGTTCCCTAGAGGTGGATTCACAACTAGTGAAAACTGTTTCCTTCCTGTTCAGAGTCCCATGGAATGCTCCTCCTTTCTGAGCTGCTGTGACAGAGACATTTCAGCTGCTCTCAGGACAGCCTGCTCCATTGTCACCAGTGGCGGAGAGCCCTTGGTTGAAGGTGACCAAATTGCAAACTGGGGAGGGTCCTTCATTAGGCTGAAATTTACCTGCTTTTCTCAACCCAGGAAGGCTCTTACTTCTGCACAGAAGAGCCCCTTTCAATTGAATTTGAACCTATTTTTAACAAGGAAACTTCTCCCAGGGACTCTGCAAAGCCCAGCTGCTGTGGATTCAAATTCATCTCTGAAGTTAAACCTGCCCATGACACTTGGTTAGACAATTCCAGAAGCAGTTTTAAAAGAGAATAAAAAGCCATTTTAGGCCCTAACTACCCCAGGTAGGAGAAGAAAAGGCCCCCCTTCTGTGATGTGGGGAGCTGAGGTGCCTTAGGTACAGCTCAAGTCAGCATACAACTGACTGTCTTGCTCTGAAACCTACCCAGATGCTCTTTTCTAGTGCCAGGTGTTGCGAGCGCAGGTGTTCTCCATAACAGCAGATAAAATCATCCTTGTTGCAGCCTGGTTTTAACTTCTCTTTAACTGACTATTCGGCACTCGCTGTTTCCCCATCACTTGGAGTTAAGCCTCTCGCCTCTCCTCTGGAGGTCCCCCAACCTGAGCTGTGTGCTCCATTTGCAGACCGTGCCAGAGCAAGCCCAGGCATGCTGCCTAGCAAGTGTTATTGCATTTTCCAGTCCCTGTAGCTCTCTCTGATCTGCTTTTCTGCCAAATCTCACGAAGTTGTTCAAACTACTTCCTGCTGCAGATGTAGCCGAGACCCCCGCATGTACATGAAGGCAACTGAAATGCACTCGTCTTGACTGACTGATGCAAGGAAAATCCCTCCCAGTCAGGAAACAATAACAGCTTAAATCATTATAGCTGTTATAAAGCCTTGCCTGCGTCTGACCTCCACCCTCCATTAGCTCTAGTTTTGCAAATGCAGCCAGAAATAGCCTTAACGGTGCAAAAAGGCTTGTAGTACTCCTGCAAATACACTCACAGAGCCGATGTTTCTCAACTGGATATTTCTACACAATTATCCAGTTTTATCTGCACCTCCTTTTGAATAAGGACAAGTACAGAGCATTGTGGATCCCATTACAAACACACTCACTCCTAGACACTTCAAAAACCTCTTCAAACCTATGAGCAAAGAGCTGTTAGGCTTTCAAATATCTGCCAACAACCTACTTTCTTAATTGTAATGTCTTTGTGGGAAATAAAGTGAAACTCTGGCAGAAGATGAGGTGTCAATACCAGCCATATTACCTTTATCAAGAGCTCCTCAAGTTTCATTCAGGAACAAAAATAAAACCAAAGGCAAAACTGTGAGCCCAGCTTCATTCCTATTAGCATTTCTCAGTCCACATGTCTATCTTCAGATGTGAGTGGTCGGAGCTTGATACTTGAGGGTGTGAGAAACCAGAGTGGTGAGCTCATCTTCTTTGGGTTACGGGTACCTCAGCAGAACTCACCCAGAAGCTAAGACTCAACCACACTAAATATTGCTTGACGCAGCTGACGCCAAAGAAAAACTGCACTACCAAGACCTCAACAATTCCAAGAAAACCTGTCAAACCTTCTTGTCCCTGCGTTATCCCTAATTTCTCTTCTGGTATTTTCATCCTCTCCATCGGGCTCTCCCAGCCTCCAAAGCTCCTTACCTTGCTTGGCACACAGGACTGCCGCCAGCAGGGCAATCAGAAAAGCCTTCATGGTCGTTGTGCCCTCAGAGCCTGAACAATGTGGGATGGTGCACCACGGTAAGGTTTTATACTGGGACTGCATTTACTTTGACTTCCTTTGATTACAGTAATTTGAGGTTTGGGGAGTGACAGCACAGAAGATGCGATCAGTGGTGGGTGTGTTTGTGCGTAGGAACCTATTATGAGTCTCCAGGTAGTAATTTTTTTAACATCTCATTCAGATCCAATCTTTTTTTCCAAGGCCTACTCCTGCTGACCACGTCTGCGTTGCTAATTTGGGGGACAATTTATCTGATTCAAACATGGAAGTCCCTTCTTACTCCGTTGGGCTGAACCATGAAACCTGGAGCAAAGCAGAGGCAGCTGCGCCAGTCTGGGGTGGCTCATCGCTTGCAAGATAGTAGGCGTCACCTGGCATCCTCCATCCTTTCTCTCTGCCATGATATGAGAGCTTCTGTCCTGTTTTGAGCAACACAGGACTAGTTTCTCTTTTAATGCTTGGGAAAACTGCACTTTTAGAAGACTCTAGTGTCTGAATTTGTGAAAATATTTACTTTATAGCCAGCTATGTTATATGGGTTTCAAGGTCTTAGTGTTTTCAAGCTCGCCTCGTGCAGGGATGAGGAAGAGCAAGACCTGGGCACTTGACCCAAGCTGCCAACGGGATTATTTCATACCATGAACATCACACTCAATAGAAATTAGAAAGTTTGCTGTGAAGTTGTCTCTCACCCTTGATGGCTGTGATACAGACAACTTCTTGCCCCATTGCTGGACCCCTGAGCCCTTCCCTTCCTCCTGAAACCGCAGTGCTCGCAGTGTCTGACATTTTATGTCCACTGCTGGGAGTGCACATCTTCCTAAGGATAGAATGGGCTGAGTATAATCCTTGTATATTTTGTATTGGTATGAAGATCAATACTGGTTCTTTAGTATTATTCATGTTAATTATTTAGGCTTATCCTACTAACTCTATTTATATTTCAGTCCTCGTGTTTCCTTGTTTTTCACCGATTCCCCTTCCCTGGTGGGGAGGGGTCATTGGGTGATAGAATAATTGTCTCAACGACAATACATTGTCATGGGATTCTCAAATCTTAACAGCTTCATATCTGTGGGAAGTGGGAGAGGAGGGAAAAAAAGAAGGTTTTTCACTGGATTGTATGCAGTCATTCACAATCATCTCACTTGTACTAAGGAAAGTGCTTTAAGCAGAAAACCAGTATGTATCGTTCATGCAATGACACTGTTTGTGCCTGGAGACTGTCACTCAGAGGCTTCTGTGGTCCAGGCAGGGGTGGGGTTCAATGTTTTTGTTTTGCTCTGCTTCTCTGTCCTCCAGAAGCATCCAGGGTTTCCAAGCAACGATGTTTGTTGCTACCTGTAGACCAATTTTGGACTCTGTCAGGTTTTTCCAGTCCCTCATGACCTTTCCAGTACTTCTGGGCTCCCTCTCTCTGCTCCCACAACCACTTCAACACCTCTTGCCAAACGATTCAGGATGCAGCAGAGGCACAAAATGCATGGAAACAGCTGCAAGAGTTAAACTACGAATGGGAGTGACAATGACTGAGAAATAAAGCAAGTCCTGGTCAAGAAGACATCTCAGCAGACCAGGACCCTTTGTCTTTAGAGAAGAAATGATTAAGGGGAGCTCAGAGTCAAGATATGTAAGGTCAGAAATGGTGTGGAAACAGACTAAAGGACATTCGGTTGCTCTTTGTTTTCCCCAAATTACCCCCCAAGGAGTAATCTTGATCACCTCTTTGCAAGATCCTGAGCAGATGATCCCGAGCAGATGATCCCGTGCCCAACCCCTGTGATGGGTTACAGTCATTCTTCCTTTGCCTAGTTTCTCCTTTTCTGCAGCAGCTTCAACCCCCGATGATTTCTGTCTCTACCTATGCCCAGAGCAAGATGGAAGGGGATAAACATCTGGTTTTCAAAGTCTTCCACTTTGTTCTCTGGATTTGCCTTGACCTTGAGCATAAATCTTTAATTATCTCCTCTTTTAGCAAGACCCACGTGACAGCTAACGTAGGAACTATACATCGGAAATAAACTCTGAAAAAGCCATACTCTCCGAATGAGACTTTGTATAAATACATGCATAAACAATGTCAGGCAGGAAACATGATCTGATAGAGCACAGAGAGAAATAGTAGGTATTAGTCTACATGTTTGTTTTACATACAATAGCCAGGCTTCTCTCAGCCAGCTGGAGAAATGGAAAACAAAACTTCTTTCCCTTCCATCCGCATTGAAAATCCAGAAATGAAACTGAATTATAGCACTGAATTCAGCTCATCTTGGAGCCAACCGAGCAGAAAAATGCAGCTCCTCAGCAGGAGGAAGGGAGCAATGCGTGAACACAGCCCACAATAAGAAAGAAGAAAGGCTTTGAAATTAAAACAAATAAATGAACAGTAAATAAATGACACTGTTAAAGCGAAGTGCAGCTGAATAGAAAATCTGCAAGTGAGAAATGAGCTGTAGGAAGTGGAAATGTGAGAAAGCATTTAAATAGATTAGAGAGAGGGAAGGTTAATAATAATAAACAAGATTAATATTTCACCCAGAACTGGAAAGAGAGAAGGAGGGAGCTGAGAAATATTAGTGCAAAGCAAAATAAATCAAAGCAAACACACAAAACTTGGGGGGAGATAATTAAAGACAGGCAAAGTGAAGGTAAGCTAAGTAAGACGGGACGGGAGGGATATATCAATGTTTCACCGTTTCTCCTATGGTGGCATTACTTAGCGTGTGCAAAATGTACATGTTGTTATGTGCAGACACTGTTCAGGTATTAACCATAGCCCTTCAGGGGCTGAAGAACATTTTCTACAGCTCCCCATATCCCAGTTTAACCAGCCACTGGAGTTAAACTGCGGGGTCTCCTGTGGGTAGAGAATGCATCTGGGGCATCACCTGGCTCCTGTCCCTGTGTCCCTGAAGGAGAAGACTGCAAAAGCTTTGGGACCCAGACTGGGGTCTGGCCAGGTCCCAAAAACACACTGTTCTTGTGCGCTGTTGATATTGCAATCACGCCCAGGGGCACTGCAAGGGCTTTGAGCTCCAACCAGCACCATGGCAGTGGGGCGGGTGACAGAGAGCAGCCCACTTTTTCAAGCGAGGGGACAAGACAGTTGGAAGAAAAGCCAGGGCAAAGACAACTGGGGTAGTGGGAAGTGCAGATGGTGTCAGGAGAACACAGTGTGGAAGTGTTAAAACTACTTTCCCAGGGACATAAAAAAAAAAAAAAAAAGAGAGAGAGGGGAGGGCAGGAGGCTGAATCTTGCTGCAGAAACTGGGCTAGGTGGGTGTTAATGCAATGGTGTCACAAAGGACATTAAACAGTTAACAGAGCCTGGGAATTTTAAAGAAGAAACCTTAACCCACTTTGCACTTGGCAGCCGACAGTGCATGTTTGTGCCAGACCTTGGGAGTGCGTTGTGCAAGGCCTGTCCCTTTTGTGTAACTGGAGCCAGACAAAGCGTGTTTTCAACCCGTGATGAAGTGGCAAGGTCCAAACTGCCAGGTCCAGGGACGTCTTAATGTCAACTGTCCCCACTTTCTACCTTTTTCTTTCTGGAGGGTGGCTCCAATCGCAGCTCTCCTCCATGGTACAGAGAGGAAACTCTGTGATTCAGCTCAGGGTTGCAAATTGCAGCCTCAGTGAAAAAAGGAGATGCCATGGGAGAAGGTGGGAAGAAGCAGCCATGGGTAGTGCTCCTGGTGTGCCTGAGTCACACAGGTGCATGCAGGGCAAAAGGTCCAGCCCAGCCCTGGACAGCATCAAGCTAATCTGGTCGTGTCCTCTCCTCCTTCCTTGGCAGGTCAGGGAAGGGTAGGTTGCTCCATCTGGCCATGCAATGGCAACAGGGTTAGGTGAAGGACTGGATAGGGGGAGATCATGGGATCCAGAAACGCCAGGAAGAAAGGAAGATCTGAGTGTGATATTTTGCCTTTATGCCCTAAGGCCTGACTGTTGCAGGCAGCCTGTTCTATTCTTCCCTTTCCCAAAGCACATCTGGGTCTGTAGCTGACCTGGTAGGCTCTAAACAACAGGACAGAGCTCCTCAAGTCAGCCTCATGGCAGATGACAGGCTACTAAACATCCATCTAGGAAGGACAGAAGTAGCCCAGATCCACCATGTCTGGTTGAAATACAAGGTGATCCAGGTAGACTTCCATCTCAGCATGACAGCTGTGACAGTCACGAGTAGCCTTGTGTGGTCACATGGGTGAGGATCATGAGTCCTTTGGGGTCGAAGCTACCAGCGAATGGGGGACCAAAGCCATTTGGTCACATTCCCTTAACCTCCAAGGTCCTAAGAGCTAATTCAGCCCATCAGCTTGGAGGCTTATGGGGAGATATCAAAAGGCACCATCATGTATGGAGTCAACCACCGTGATTCACATCCCTGCCAATGCCCTGGCTGAAGGGCCAGATCCAGACTAGCTTACCAAACAGGGCACAAGCCCAGCCCCAATGCCAACCATGCCATTGGACCATCAAAATGGCTTGGGCACACCCCAGCCAGCATTGTCTTAAACAGTGCCCTGACATGGGGCTGCTCCTTGCAATTTGGCTGTAACCACCCTGTTTGGAGAGGAAAGAGATTAGAGTTATCGATGTGAATCATCCTTCTTGGATCCAGGGCCAAGGTTTATTATTCTGTGGTGGCACCTCTGCAGCCAGGAGGGGAGTTATTGGAGACCTGCAGGGTCTGAAGGAAAAAGGGCAGTGAAGAAGGATGGTTGGGAGGAGAAAGAAGAGGTGAGAGAGAAATACCCATTACTCTCTTGGAATTCCCCCAAAAGAGTTAATGCCAGTCCTCACCAAGGAGGACGCCACTGGCCACCACTGTGTTTGGGGAGAGATGATCCTCACAGGTTTATTTAAGTTTGCAACTGTAACACAGCTCAGTTGATAATTCCCCAAACCATCATTGCTTTTGCACTGAAAGTGGGAATTTCCCATTGTCTGAGGTCCAGCCCTCTCCATCTACTTTAATGACATGCACAATCAACGAGCAGGCACTAAAATGAGACTGTCCCCTCTTACATGTTCATGCTGGTCCTGACAAGCGAGGCTCTGGTCTTTCTTTGAAAATCTTGGGCTGCAATAAACATCTGACCTATGCCAGTACAAACGCTTATGAAAGGTCGATCAAAAGCTTCACCACAGAAGATTTTGGCAAGGTTCTCCAGGAGGAAAAGTAGGTAATAGCTCTCATGTTTGTCTTCACAGCTGTCTTTCTGATCACTGTGGGGTTTTTGTGTTTGTTTAATGGTTACGTGGTGGTGTAGAGAGCAGCCATTTGAACCTGCCAAGCCAGTGATATGTGAAACTCATCTAAGACACAGGTGTGGTAGCAGCTGGCCTTCTGAGAGCTTCCACAGCTATCCGCAGAGACACCAAGAAAACCTTCGTCTAGTTGTCCCTTTTACTTCTGTAAGAAATAAACTTTTCTGTGTCTACCCATTATGAAGGGCAGACATGCGCACCCCACTCCAGAATGCAGGGAAACAGTCACGGTTTTCAGAATTGCTCTTTTTTTAAAAAAAAATGTCTTTAAGTTCTTGACTCATCTTTTGCGTGATGGGCATTTCAGGCCTGGAAGTGATCCTCTGCGCTGAAAAACAATAGCTGAAATTTCCAAAGTGAAGTGAAAGCTGAGAATAAAATGAGAAAAACACATTTCTCCCTGTCTGTGGGAAAGCTGTGATGAGCTCCATAGACAACCTCTCTACTCTTAATTTGTTTTAGGGGCTCTGGGTCTGATATTTTCCACACGGATCCCAACTGGGAGTGGAAAAAGTCGTGAGTGGAAAAACTCAGCACACACGTGGGAAGATCCGGATGCTCTGGTTTCTCTCCTGACCCACTCCTGCTGACCCAGCCAGGTACGGCATCAAAACCCCAGTTGCATGATGAGAAGAAGAGCTTGGGCCGTCCCTCGTTACGTCTAGAAACTTGTCACACCTCAGGTAATAGCCATGCTGAAACCTCTGCAACTGCAGCCGAGGAGGATGAGGAGAGCAGGGCTGTCCCTGGAGGAGGAGAGCCCACAGCAGGCGGACGTGCTGGAGATCAAGGAAATATCCTGGCTGAAACCATCCCAGCCTGTCGGGTGTGTTCAGCAGGGCAGAGAAACAAACAGGATGATATCTGGGAACAAAATCATATTCCTCTCTGGGCGAGCAGAAGGGTATTTTCCCAGGAGCGTTAGCCAAAAGTTCAAGGTTGTGTTTTCTTTGGTTGGTTTTTTGCTTGTTTTTTGTTTTTTGTTTTTTTTTTTAATTATTATTATTTTGGAAAAGCAGGGCAATGTTTTGCTGGGATGTGTGTGTTTGCGCTGGTGGAGGGAAGGGCATCAGTCCACCTCAAGAGCATCCCTGCACACTGTATCTGGGGCTTTGGGTCCTCTCACCCTATCCCCACCGCTCATGAGGCATGGTGAGAGCAGCTCATGTGCCGTGATCGATCCCATCCCCAGTCGGAGCGGCCCCTCCAAACCCATCTTGCCAGCCACTCAGCACAAACAAGGGCTTGTAAACCTCATGGATGACAGCCTGGGAGGGACATGGGAACCAAAAGCCACCCACACTGATCTAGGGAGCAATACCTAGGTGGAAAAGTCACCCTGGGTTTGCCGGCACCCTCGTGCTTGGCAAGGAAAGGGCATGGTAGGAACAACTTGCCCCATCTTGATTGCATACACTATGTACCAGGCTTTCACCCACTCCCAACTTGTTAAAATGTCAGGAAAAAGACAACCATGCCTTGAAGGGACTTTACAGTGTTTCAGTAAAGGCTTCCAGAGCCTCAAAATTGAGTCTGGGTGAGGAGAGGCATGTCCAAAGTCGCAGGGGTGGGAAAGCAGTGGCTTTTGCTCCTCAGCCTGCGGCAGCTGCTGCTGCGGGGTTGCTCCTCCTGCCAGCTTTGCTTTGCAACCTGATCACTGCTGCAGGAGCAGGGCCGGGGGAAGGAAACAAGATGTCCGATGGGAAAAGAAGCCTACGAAGCTTTCCTTCCTCTGAAAGCAAAGCCCTGGGACACGCCATCCCATTTCTGGGCTGTAAACACAGTGCTTGGCATCAGACCCCAGTTTTGCTCACAGCTGCTCTCTCTTGCCTCCCCACGTGGAGGAAAACCTACTTTTGTTCAAGCTGAAAGGGAGATGGGATGAAGGAAGCACCTACGGAGATTGCTCTGGGGCGGGCTTAGCACCGTGAGACCCATTCTACAGCCAAAACCTCACCCCCTGTTCTCTGGGCATGGGTTTCACAGCAGACATACAGGGTATCTCCTCTCCTCTGACACATCCACAGCACCAAGCAATGCATCTGGTGTCACTTCCACAGCCAGAACCAGGCTGTGACATCTCCAATGCACTCACTGCCACCTGGTCCTGATGGTGGGATGGGTCCTGCCCACCCACTCTGATCCTATCTCATTTACCCAAGGAAGGGTGACCAGGAAGGTGAGGATGCAACATGTCATCCTGAGCAAGCAATCCTTGCTCATGCTGGAGCCAGGCATTGCTTCCTTCGGGCTTCTTACACCATTTGTACAGCATGGTGGACCTGGCTGGACCCACAAAGTGCTCTGATAACAAAAAAGAGCTGTGAACCTACTTCTACACCAGTAAATAAGTCAAGGACAGGGCACAGGTTCACACATTTGCCCACTATCAGCACTCACCCATGCCAAGAAACACCTCCCAGACCATGCCCAGGGGAAAACCCCAGGCAAATTGCCATATGGATGTGGCCACCCCATTTCTGGGAATGGAAACGGTGCCACAAGCATGCCATATCGTGTGGCCTCAGGGCTGGAGGATGGACCCTGCCCTGAGCTGTTTACCTGTCTGGATGGAACCTCTCCCTTTAGCATTTAATCTCAGGAGCTTGGTTTCACCCGTTTGCTTCTTCACACTCCTGCCAACGTGTGCGGTGCAGCATTTAGCGTGGAGGGTCTGGAGTGGGAGATGAGATTATCTGTGGGGATGCTGCTGTGACAGCCTCTGACCCAGCTCCCTCTTGCTCCAAATAAGAGGAAGGGACCGTGCAGGCAGGACCATTTCAGTAATGCCTAGGAGATGCTGAGCACCACTGCTGACGGTTTCCTTGGAAGCAGGACAGTATCTCGGGCAGCGCTGGTTTTCTGCCACGATGCCTTGGTGACGGTGGGTATTTTGGGAAATGAAATACGGTCAGACCTAGAAATTCATCAAGCTCTACTTTCCTCAAATCCTTCAGCCCCACAACAAGCAGCAAACCTTGGGGAGACCATCTGTCTCCGGATACATCCCCCCCCAGCAGCAAGGTCCACATGCCCAGGGAAAGCTTTGCACTGCTCTAAGCAGGGGTTGCGTGCTCTGGCAGGGGGGTTGGACTAGGTGATCTCCAGAGGTCCCTTCCAACCCTGTGATTCTGTGATTCTGTGAAAGGAGACACAGAGCAGTCTGGGGAGGTTCTTCTGATGTGGGGAGGGGGTAAAGTGCCACCTTCCCTTCTCACCACTGCTGACATCCAGCTGGGAGCTGGGTGATGAGCAGACAAGCCAGTCCCCCAGCTTTTGCAGGGTGGAGCACATCCCCAAGCCTCCTCCTCGCTCTCCTGTCTTCTGTAGCATGGGCTGTACCGGACTCAGCCCTCCTTCTCACCCACGCCAGTGCTGGCAAGCAGGGCAGCCTGCCTGCTGAAGGGAACTGAAAGTCAAGAGCAGCACGTAATCCTCCTGCTGCCTTTCAAGGTTTTCTGAGGACATGGGGCTCCATCAGAGGGCCACGAAGATGATCAGAGGGCTGGAGCACCTCTGCTATGAGGACAGGCTGAGAGAGTTGGGGGTGTTCAGCTTGGAGAAGAGAAGGCTCCAGGGAGTCCTTATAGCAGCCTTCCAGTACCTAAAGGGGGCCTACAGGAAAGCTGGGGAGGGACTCTGGATCAGGGAGGGGAGCCATAGGACACGGAGTATCGGTTTTAAACTGAAAGAGTGGAGATTTAGATTAGATATTAGGAAGACATTATTTACTGTGAGGGTGGTGAGACACTGGAACAGGTTGCCCAGAGAAGCTGTGGCTGCCCCATCCCTGGAGGTGTTCAAGGTCAGGTTGGACGGGGCTCTGAGCAACCTGGTCTAGTGGGAGGTGTCCCTGCCCAGGGCAGGGGGTTGGAACTAGGTGATCTTTAAGGTTCCTTCCAACCCAAACCATTCCATGATTCTGTGATTCTATGATCTCATCCTGGCATTGGGTTCACTCCAGGGACCAAGTCTGTTTGCACTGTCAAGAGCCTTGGAGCTGAACGTGCAATGAGGCCAAGGGGTCCTGGACCCCTTCAGATCTACTGAGTAGCCTCAGCCCATGGCTCCAGCTGTGAGACCTGTCACCCTGCTGACAACAAATCAGGCAGTGGCCAAACAACCAATGCACCCTGCAATTCCCACACCCTTTCCTTCCCCTCTGTGTCTACAACCATCCACTGTAAAAGCTCCTGTGTGATGGGGAAGTCGGGGAGAGATGCTCTTTCTGTGCTGTTTACATGCCCAGCTCCTAAGACAGCTTCTAACAAAAGCTCCTCGGCACCACAGTGAGTCAAAGAACAGCATTCTGGAGGAGTGAGCGATGCGGGAGCAGCACCAGCTTTGCTGTGACAGGTTTCTGCATCATGTCATGGAGACGATGAGTGTTCACACCAGTTATAGCAGCACAGTGCTGCAGGGGCCTGGGAGAGGCAAGCTCCAGACAGATCCCAGAAGATGTCTGTGCATAGACATCTTCAGTGGGTGGGCAGGCTGACCCTTCCTGGTCTGGGAGTAAGGACATCCCTGGACCAGCTGGGTGAAGCATCACCAAGATCCTGAGTGCCGAGATGCAAAGAGCCCTCCAGGTCAGGGTGAGAACCCCTGTGTTGTTATCTGCATCTTAACTATATGAATCAGGGACACCAAATGGCTCTTCTGAGGTTAGAAATGGGGAAGGAATGGTAGAGCTTAGTTTGAAGTCTCACCTAGACCACCCTCTCCCCAAAGACCTTTGTAGACTTCTTCCCTTCTCTGCTTTCATACAGTTGCTGACGGCACCAGGCAGTGGGTTATAAACAAGGTGAAAACCCACACATGAGGAGGAAAAAGGTGGAATTTCCATTATTTGTTTGCATGGTGGGTTGCAGGTGCCAGTCTTGTTTTTTGGCTGTGACCATTTATGGGAGGAATGGAGGGAATTAGGAGAGTTTAGTATTAGAGGGGTGGGAAGATGTTCAAGGGGACATTGCAAACAGGGAATGTGTAGGAAAATCAGAAAGAGAGGACAGAGGCACCCATAATGGGACAGAAAGGTGCAGCCCCACCCAATTTGATCCCTTCTTTTCTCCCCAGGACCTCAGAGGTGCCAAGAAAATAAGGTTCCCTCAAGGTTGCCCAGGCCCAGACCAACATCAGCCGAACAATTCTGGGGACTCCCAGCTGTGGGTGAGGGAGGGATAGAGGGTCTCACCTCACTTCCACTGGGTGTCCAGTTCTGGGCTCCTGGTTCAAGAAAGACAAGGAACTACTGAAGAGAGTCCAGCAGAGGGCTATGAAGATGACGAAGGGACTGGACCATGTCTCTGCTGAGGAAAGGCTGAGGGACCTGGGTCTGTTCAGCCTGGAGAAGAGAAGACTGAGAGGGGGTCTCATCAATGCTGATCAGTATCTAAAGGGCGGGTGGCAAAATTATGGGGCCAGACTCTTCTCAGTGGTGCCCAGCAACAGGACAAGGGACAACAGGCACAAACTGGAACACGGGAAATCCCATCTCAACATGCGGAAAAACTACTTTGGGGGTGCCAGAGCCCTGGCACAGGTTGCCCAGTGAGTTTGTGGAGTCTCCTTCTCTGAAGATATTCAAAACCCACCTGGATGTGTTCCTGTCCAACCTGCTCTAGGTGCCCCTGCTTTGGCAGATGATCTCTGAAGGTCCCTTCCAACCCCCACCATTCTGTGGTTCTGTGATTCTATGATTCCAAGCAGCCCATGGCCACAGGCTCTGGATTGAAACCTTGCAGGGCTCGGTACCAGCTTTTGAGGTTCAGATGCAAATGCCCCCTCTTCTACTACATGCACCCCAGGAACTGATATTAGATGCACCAGAATTATCCCACGCAGCCAAACCAAGGCACATCCCCGGCTGCTGCTGGCGTGGGAGCAAGCAGACACTGGAGGCTGGCCAGGGCCCATCGTCAGTGAGCTGGCATCGGCAGCTCAGTCCTGCAGACATACTTCCCTGGGCTGCTTCCAGCCAAGCCATCTCATCCCTTGCACGGCTGCTGATTTTCCCCCTGGAAATTGTTCCAGGCGCATAGGTTTTCTGCGGGCAGACAGAGTTTTGTGGCCAGTCCGGCACCATGCAGAGACACCAGCTCC
This sequence comes from Dromas ardeola, assembly GCA_013398915.1. Taxonomy (NCBI): domain Eukaryota; kingdom Metazoa; phylum Chordata; class Aves; order Charadriiformes; family Dromadidae; genus Dromas; species Dromas ardeola. Next base: position 25,078 of record VYZM01006422.1, on the reverse strand, counting down.
CTCTCGTGGGCTCAGTTTGGTTCTCCGTGCTGGAAACCACCCAGGATTTCACAGGAAAGTGGTTTTTTGGTTCTCCCTCTCCCTGCATAATTCAGAATATTCATTAGTGCACCAGACATGGAAGTTTTATGGAAATGTGCCAACTTCTATCAAGTTTCCTCTCGTAGGCGGGTTTTTTTTGGTAGTTTTGCCACCCCTTCTTTTTTTCTTTTTTCTTTTTCTCACTGAAGCTGGGATTCAAAACAACTAATTTAGGCATTGCCACGGCTTAACCCCAACCGGCAGCAATGAGGACCTCTCCCCCCACCCCACAGTAGGATAAGGAGAAGAGGGAGAAAAAGGAAAAACAAGCCCGCAACTCGTGGGTTGAGATAGTTTAATAGAACAGTAACAGAAGAGAGAATAATAATAATAACAGTAAAAGAATATACAAAATTGCGATGCAATACGATTGCTCACCACCAGATGATCGATTGCCCAGCCCGTCCTGAAAAGCAATCACAGATTCCTGCCCCCGGTCAACCCCCATTTATATACTGAGCATATGGTTTGGAATATTCCTCTGGCCAGCTTGTCGTGTCTGTGCTCCCTCTCAGCTTCTACAGCAAGCTGAAAAAGTCCTTGACTTAATATAAACATAACTTAGCAACAACTAAAAGACTATGAGTTATCAACATTATTCTCACAGAATTTATTCTCATAAATCCAAAACACAGCAGCTACTGGGAAGAAAGTTAACTATCCCAGCTGAAACCAGGACAGGCATGTAAATGGTAGGTCTCTGATTCACTTGCCTTGAGCCTCTGGAAAGAGTTGGGGGTCTCCGTTGAGCCCTTCAAGCACTGTCTTCGATGCCTGTCCTAGGAGGGGGGATTCACCCCAGAAGTGCCGAGCTCTCTACAACTTGGGGGGCAGGCACAGACTGAGGCATCCAGCATTTAGATATGTCAATGAAGGCCATGGCATGAGTCCCCGAAGGCGATTTCAGTTAGCAATGCTTGAAATCAAGTATGATTTATGGAGCCAAAAGTCAAGAATGAAAAGGAGAATAAAAATTAAAAAAAAAAATAACAAACAAACCAAAAACCAACAAAAAACAACCTCCTCTGATTTGTACCACAAACAAAAACATGGCTTGACCCCAAACAGTGCCTGGGAAATGCTGTAATTTCAGCTTCTAGCTTTGGTTTGAAAAACTCCTGGTTTCCCCAAAGAGCAGGAATTACCCCCAGAGCTGAATTTCCTGCAACGGTTCTGCCCAAGCCCCCAGCAGGGAGGTGTCATGAGCCCAGAGAGGTGTTTGTCCATCCTGCAGCACACCCTGGTACCTGCTGGGGACAGCCAGGTCACTTCCCCCCTCTCCCTTTTCCCTGGCTTGTGTGACCCAGCAGGTCTCACCAGCATCCTGATGATGCTGGCCACCCCACAAACCAAACGAGGACCTCACCTCCTGCTCTGAGCCCTGCGGAGAATTAGTCAACACATCAGGGGGCTGCTGTACTTCAGAAACATGCTTTGGTGTTTTCCTGCCTGACGTGATACTCATCTCAGTGGCGTGGGTGGCTGTGGGACAGGTGGGGTTGTTGCTGACCACAGGAAGTCTTGGCTGTCCTCATCTGCCATCCCCACCCCTGGGGACCCCTGCCCAGGGCACTGCTGCTCCCCCATTTGCAAGGATTGATGGCTCCATCCCACTTCCAGCCTCCCTCCCAGCACTTTTCCAGCCTTGCCCACACACACAGCTTGACGCAGGGCTAAATTTATCGCGTGGGTTTGGCTGTTTGAGGCTGTAAGCTGGTAGCTCTGATAGCGGAGGAGAAGGGTGACAACCACACACAGTGAGTCCAGCTGTCCTACAGCCTGGACCCAAAGGAGCCACGTGACAACTCCCCCTGACGTCCATCCGACAAGTCCCTTAGGTATTTAAACTGCTAGTTATTTCTGCAACCAGGCGTTTATTATGCTGTTTGTAATTGTTTGTTTCTTCATCCCCATGCTGCGTTTGTCTGCCAGCTCCAGCCGCCGAAAGGACTCTGCGCTTTCTGCTGCATCTTCTAAATGCTATGCTTGGACACTTCTTTCTCCGTGGACCTTTCTCCATGCCCTCCACCAGGGTCTGTGAGCTTCTTTGGAGGACAATAGCCCTCTCTCCCCTCTTTCCCTATGTCTGGCTGGTTGGGTATCCCCTCCCCAAATGCCTTCAGTAACACTGTGCTGAGTCTCTGTAGCATCTTTCTCCCACACCCTGGACCATCTCCAGCTGAGTCATCTCTTTTGCACTCTGCAGTGCCCCGAACCCCTCGGGTGTTGTTCCAGGGAGAGCAAAAGGGTTTCTTCATCTCTCTCCCACCTCCCCCATCACCCATCACCATCACGTCTTTGTATGGGGTCAGAGAAGCTCAGTGCAGTCTGTAGTGATGATAACAAGTAGTTTTCCTTTCCACCCTATGCAAAACCCCTTTATGTTTAGGGTCCTCCAAGCACCTTTCAAACCCAAGGGGTGAATGCTGTCTTGCACAACATCACAGCAAGTGACACAGGCTCGGGATAATTTTCTGGACAGCCTCATCCACGTGCTAATGACTGCCATCTCCCTGTGGTCCCGATCGGCCCTAATTCCAGGTCAAAATTAGTGGTTAGGAATCACACCTCCCTCTTCTTCCCCACTGCACAGCTTGAGCATATTGGAGAGGAGTAATTGCCACCAAGGTCACTTTGCATTGCAGGAGGAGGGCAGATTTTAAAGTCCTTGAGCTGCAGTGCCCTTTGGGCAAGGGAAATAACCCTTTGCTCTTCAATTATGCCCAGGATGGTTTATTTCCCCTTATATTAGCCATGGGATACAAGAATGCTTTTCTGCAGCAAAGGCAGACCAAACCAAGCAAAAAAACTAGCCAGTTTTGCTTTAAAGCAGCAAAAAAATACCCGACTGTGTTTTTCTGCAGGCTGTGGGGGACTCTGTCTCCGCTACCGCAGGATGTGTAAATCCAACACAATGAAATATTAATTATTAGAATCTGTCCAACTGGGATTCCTCAGTGCTTTCAGAGAGCTGAGTAATTTTGGCATACAGGAAAAAGAAAAACAAAACACACACAAGTTCCTTTTTTTTTATGAGAAAATATTATGTGAGGAGTAAATTAGAGCTTTTGAGCATTTGGGCTGAGGGACAGGAGGGGGCTCAGGTTGCTTCAGGATGAAAAATGCAAATTCCTAAATAGGGTATGAAAGAGATCACGGTCTAATGAAGAGGTAAAGGAAGGTGCATCACCCAGCATGGCTCCTTCGGCATGGAGATCTGCCCTCGCAGCATGGCGTAACTGTGAGAAGGAGGGGGCAAAGGAAAGTAGAAGTCGATTAATAAAAGAGAGCACACATCTCTGAAGGCTCCCATTATGCAGCACTTCAGAAGAAGGCATTCATCCAGAGCAACCACGGGCACAAGCCCAAAGCAGACGTGCTCAGCAAGGCTCAAAGTCCCTTTTGTCCCTCTTATTTACCAGGGATGGGTTTGAAGCACAACACAGAGCGTCATCCCTGGGCTCAGCAATGTTTTGCAGATTTGGGAGCCCAGGCTGACCCAAGTTTAAGCATTTCCATACTTTTTCCAGAGCAAAACTCCAAGAAGTGTTGCTTGGGAGGAGGGAGGGGTATTCAGCAGCACCATTGGCAATGAAAAACCTCTGAGCTCTCATCATTGTTCATTTTTTCAGCTTCCTTTTACCCTAATTTCTCTGCAGCCTCTGGAAACATCTACATGAAATATTTTGCCTCTCTGAAATCTGTATTCTTCTCTTATAAATCCCTCCACTGTTCCTCAGCAGCTCGACCCAAATGCGGCAAATACTTTTCATTACCCTGCGGTTGCTCTGGGGGATGTTGGAGGGAGGGGTAAATGAACAGCTTGCTGGAGGGCACAATGCCAAGTGGTAGGTCCAGGGCAGTGCTGGCCCTGGATAAGGTCACTTGGCTCAAACAACAGCCACAAACAAGTGAAGCAATATGAAGCAGACCTTAGGTCTCTCTACAACTCCCTGAAAGGAGGTTGTAGAGAGATGGCGATCAGTCTCTTCTCCCAAGTAACAGGCAATAGGACAAGAGGAAACGGCCTCAAGTTGCACCAGGGGAGGTTTACACTGGATATTAGGAAAAATTTTTACACCAAAAAGGTTATCAAGCATTGGAACAGACTGCCCAGGGAAGTGACTGAGTCACCATCCCTGCAGGTATTTAAAAGATGGGTAGACATAGTGCTTAGCGATATAGTTAGATTAGTGATGGTTTTTGTCAGAGTTAGGTTGATGGTTGGACTAGATATTCTGAAAGGTCCCTTCCAACCCAGGCAATTCTATGATTCTATGACCGAGGACAGCTGCTGGAAGTGGAGATGGGGACAAAGACTGCAGATAAGCAGATGTGCGCAGATGTGCACAGATAAGCATCGTTTTGATAAAAAAGGTGGCAGCGCAGGCAGAGCCAACAGGAAGAGGTATGTGGATGGTGTGTCTGACTGTTAGTGGGGCACAGGGCCATGTCATTGTCCCCCGCTGGGAGTGAGAGGCTTGATGGAGTGGGTGAGGGGTGCAAGGAAGAACAACTGCAGTTAGCACCCATCGCAGGCTCCGGCTTTTATACACAGGACTGCCTTTTTCCCTTCCCCAGCAGCAACCCTGGGAGTTTGCACAGTTTCCCTTCTGAGTTGGTGCAGAGGGGTCGTTATTTTTGCCCACTCTGCTCCCTGAGTCTGAATGTTGCCACTGCATGGCTCCCAGCTGCACCTGAGATAAGGTAAGATTGCAGAAGAAACACCTCTAGAGACTTGCAGGACATGCAGAAGCAGCATCTCCCTCCCCCACGCTGCAGGATATAACATGGCCACTTCTCCATCAAGCTGCCAGGGTGACAGAGCTCAGGCATGAGAAGCACATGAGAAGCAACACCTTGGGAGGCAACACAGAGCAGAAGGTGGTGACCATAATACTTTATCTATTCTGCAGCACGTTCGATGTCCATACCCTCCTGGGGGAATCTGACCATGCTCTTCAGGCCTTCAGGAGCTCCTTTCTCCCACCACCGCTGAGCAGGTGAAGAAGGACACTGGCATGGGACTCCGTGCCATCTCACTGCCTAGCTAGCCTGGGTCCCGGGCACGCGCTCAGGTTGCACAAGAAGGTTTGGCAGCAATATGAGGTGTAGGAAGCCAGGCCCAGGCTGAAGTTGTGATGTGGGCAGGTCTCGGAGCACTTCTTGGTGATCCTCTTCCACAAAGACAAAAAGCCTTGCTCAAAGAAGAGAAAACGGCATTATCAATGAGAGTTTGTTGAGTGCTCCTCGTTCTTGTACAAGAGGGAGATGGGCTACTCGATCCTGCTGTTCTGCACAGCCCCAAGGATCAGCATAGTCAATGAGACCCACCCCAATCCCACCACAACCTAATAATTGCTGGCGACCAGCTACACAAGGCATTCAATATCCCTGCTGGGCATCTGGCACCCGTCAGCATGGACCCTCGTGTCAAGGCTTTCTTAGGTGTATGATGGGACCCATGAGACAATGTTCATGCCTGGATTGAAAGCACATTTCCAGGCTTCTCAGATTGAAGGAAAGAATTTTATTCCTCTCTGTACCTCTCTAGACCTTCTCATCCACCCTGGCTACCTGCTTCTTTTCATCTCCTTGCCTAATCATGGCTCAAAGTTTATTCTTCCTCTGAAGGATCCTCTCTTTGTCCTTCTTGTTCTCTCTGTGTCCCCCGCCTTTTCCACACAGGCGTAAAGCAAAGACTAAAGGGGAAGATCTCAATGTGTGATGGGGAGGAGGATTTCAAACCATGCAAACTTCAGCACTGTATGGCTGGGCTAGTAAGGGCTCCGCCTTCCACACGTGCTTCCCTGTGACTCCTCAGCTTATCCATCCACAAAGGGCAACCATAAAAACTCCAGGCAAAACCCCATATCCCATTCCTGAATCCCCGTCAGAGGATACACAGCAATTGCACATACCAATTCCTACAGAGGCAACATTGGTCACACAGTACTCATCCTTGTCCGAGCACTTCTTGGCCTTCAGACAGCTCCAGTTGCTTTGTTCCCAGTCACAGGTGTAGCAATATAAGGAATTAGCTGCAGGAGGAGACAGAGGATATGGAAGATGGACACAAAATGGATATGGAAGATGGAGACAGAATGCTGCTAAGTCCCATCAGCAAAAATTACCACCTGCTTTCCATTGACTCTCAAATGCACAAGGTGTGGGTCTGCTGAAAGTGATGGGGCTGCAAGACGCAGATCAAACCCACTCTGCCATCCACCCGCTTGCACTCAGGCACACACATCTGTGCTTACACGCACCAATGGTGTAAGTCTACCCTTCCTGCCCTGCACTCAAAATAATAGCACAATGGGCCAAGGCTATTGGGTTTGATGGGATGCAGGGAGCTGGGTAGGACAAGGTTTCTCTGTAAGAGTCTGCAGGGATGTCCCAAGGCTTGGGGTCACCCATTCTAGTTGCTGGAGACACTATAATGTACTGGAGCCTAATTGGGCAGTAAGCACTGACAGTTGAATAGGGTTAATTGGGACCTCCATAGCCTAAAGAAGTCCATCTCCCACACCTGTGTCTTTGGGTGGGACTTCAATGCTCTCAAACATATATCCATTACGTGGGTTAAAAATAAAGGGGAGGAGAAGGGCTTTTAACTCTTTGCTATGTGAATTGAGCCCTAAGACACATGCAGGCTAACACTTCATTTTTACTGCCTGGGTTATCTAACACGGATTAGGGCAGTCTTGGTTCTGGCACTGAAGACAATCTCTCTGTCCCCCAGGCCTTGTTAACACTTGGAAATTTGTCAGAATCGCTATTCTGGTGAGTGAACAAAGCTAAATAGCAGAAAGGTATTCTTAGGCCACAATGAGACAGAAATAACTATTCCAAGAAATTATTTTTCTGCACCAGACAATGTGGCAAATTTCCAAGTGCTGGCAAACCCCCTTCCTCTTTACAAAATGAGTATAACATTTATCCTTTCTGGTTGCTTAACTCTCTTGTCTATAGAGGCCATAACATCACATACTTTAAGAGGGCTCTGATTTCATTTGCAGTCTCTCTGTGAAATAAAATATATAATCTATAATGCAAATAATATGCAAATATACATCTCCACCCAATATCCCAGCATAAGGCTGCTTAACCCATTTAGTCCACAACCCAACTTCTCCCTCATTGCACAACTTGGTCCCAAAATCTCTGAAATCAGCAAGCTTGTTGGGTCTCTGAGATGGGCAGAAACCAGGGGCATTCAGCAGGCAGCTGCACAAGGCCAGATGTAGGTCTGGCCTTGTCATAGAATGGTTTGGGTTGGAAGGGACCTTAAAGAGCATTTAGTTTTCCAACCCCCCCTGCCATGGGCAGGGACACCTCCCACTAGACCAGGTTGCTCCAAGCCCCGTCCAGCCTGGCCTTGAACACTGTCTCACTGCTGCTGCTAGAAACAGCGTCACTGACAGCAGTAGGAACCAGGTGGACAGAGTTGCTGGTGCATTGTGCTATCGTAGGTTGAAGCACTTCTTCATGGAGATTTAGAAGTAACCACAGTCTTGCATCATCTCAACAAACTCACTGGAAAGTCTCTTAACAAAGGCAGAGCAGTGGCAAGTGCTTCCTTTTTACTGTCCTGCTTTCATAAAAATCCAGCAGTGCATGAGTCTCTAGGGAAATTTCGCTGCAGAAAATAAACCTTTCACACATCTAGCCTGAGACTACGGATAAGAAATTCACCGTGTCCTTCAGCTGCACCACTGCAAGAGCTAAGGCATCCTCTCACATGATTTCTTTCCCTGGCTACGAGGCCTCCCTGACTTCAAAACACGCAACAGTTCTTTGTTTAGTAGCAAACCGTGATATCTCACCTTGATCTGCACATAGGATCAAAACCAGCACGGCAAGGAGGGAGGCCTTCATCTTCTCTCAGTCGTCTCCGCAGCCCAGGAAAAGCACCCTCACCTGGGGACAGGATATATATCTTCCCTGCGTTTGGACCGAGTGATGATGAAGACAACAATTTTGAAAGAGTGGGCAGGGATCATGCATTATTTGACAGGCTAGGAATGCACGTGGGTTGTTTTCTCACCTCGGCATTGCCTTCAGGCTGGTCTGATGGGTCCGGAGGGGAGTGAAAGCACTGAGGCAATTCATTCCATTTATTGCTTTTAATACTTTAATTTATCTATGGTCAGGGCTAGCAGTGCTATTGATGTCTGAGTGGGGGTTTTGTACTGTTTAGCTCCAATCTGATCATCTTATCTGTGGGCAGATAGTTCAGTGAAGGCAGCTACCCAAAGCAAAATGGTAATAAGTGGCATAAATTAATGGTTTCATCTGGGTGAATTATTGCCAAGTGCATTTCCAGGGTTAGACCTGGAGAACTCCCAATATCTACAGTCTGGGTAGACCTAGCTGTATATTCATGGTTGGCAATATAAACAGGAAATGTCTTATAAATCCCTCTTTGCCTATAAAAGCTTCTGGTTACCTACAAAGTCCTAAACGATCTGCATCCTTATTTTGAGAGCAGCTGCTGCAAGAGAGGAATGGCTTTGGCGTTCAAAGGCAGAGGTAGGGACACTGGAGATTGGTTTCCAGCTTTGCAACAGCTCTCCTTATCTGAGTAAAGGATAAAAATATCTTTGCCCCCCTTCTACATGGAGCCTTCAATTGAAAGTCTTGCTAGATACCAGTCAGATATAAGGTTCTCAACCTTTACAATTTCTCTGCATGCTTACAATTTTAGTGGAACTGATAATTTTGGCCCTCTGGGGCTTCCATTTGACTGACAGTCTCACTTCTGCTTCCAAAGAAAGAGTTACCAGGAAGTTTGGTGCTGAATATCAGCAGACATCTCCATGAGTCACCACGCACCTGGCCACCAAAGACCAGAGAGGACAAAGCAGGAGCAGCCCCTCTGAATAAAGCTGCTTGGGCAATCGGCTGTCTGCTCGCCCCTTCCTTCTCCACCCTGCAAGACTTGGTCTGCAGGGAAGAGAACGGGGATCCAGCTGTAGCTACACAGCCTGGGGATTAGAAGATGGAGATGCAGAAGGAGAAGAGGTGGAGGTTTAGAAAACCTGTGGAAGAAAGAGCTTAGGTGGACAAGGGGAGGGCTAAAATGATTGGGGGCCAACATTCATGTCTGGGCAGGAGATCAGTCAGATGAGCAAGCGTCCCTGAAGCAGGGGTTATGCTCATCAGAGAGATTTAGAGCATCTGATGGACTAATCATTGCTCATCACAGTGAAGGCATGGCCAGAGGAAGTTCAAAGGGACACCGAAACCCATAGCATCTTCCTTTTTAAGAAAAAAAAAAAAAAGCGGAGGGGGGAATTATTGGTGTGGGCTTTTTTGGTTGATTTGCAGATATTTTTGAGGTTTCTGACACCAGTGTTAAACCACTGGGTCTGCCAATACAGCTGACATAAAGCAGGATCAACAGGATGGTGAAGTCAGCCCTGATAACCCCATGAGCACTAACCATTCCTCTCCGATGGACATACACCTTCTGGGCGTGGAGAGGATAAGCCACATTGCTTGCCCAACAGATGAAGTTCTGCCAGACTCAGGGACTGCATGCCACCGTGGATGCCGGAGAAGGTGTGTCAGTCCTTTCAGATGTCACGAGGCAACAACTGAAGAGCGAGGTCTGTTCCAGGGAATAAGGGTTGCCCAGCATGATTCACAGCATGGTGTCCTCCTGCAGGGGTGACCCTTTGTAGGAGTCTGGACATTAGCCTGGGAAGTCAAGGTTCAGTGTCCTGCAGCAGCAGGAGCACCCTGGCAAAGGTCTGCACTGATAAAGCAGTTCGCTTTAACCAAATTTTACCGGGTTTTTATTGAGGAAGAAGGGAAAAATAATGTGTTACTCATCAGTGTGATTAACAAAGTGCATTCTTGATTTTTTTTTAACAAAGAAATGTCTCTGACTCAGTTTATTCCCTCACTTCCAAGGACTGATGGCGTGAATGTCTCCTCTCTGACACAGAGGCAGAGAATCATGGACTCATAGAATTGTCTAGGTTGGAAGGGATCGTTAAGATCATCGAGTCCAACTATTAACCTAATACTGACAAAACCACTACTAAACCATGTCCCTCAGCACCACATCTACCCGTCTTTTAAATACCTCCAGGGATGGTGAATCCACCACTTCCCTTGGCAGTCTGTTCCAATGTTTAATAACCCTTTCTGTGAAGAAATTTTTCCTAAGATCCATCCTAAACCTCCCCTGGTGCAACTTGAGGACATTTCCTCTTGTCCTATTGCCTGTTACTTGGGAGAAGAGACCGACCCCCACCTCTCTACACCCTCCTTTCAGGTAGTTGTAGAGAGCAGTAAGGTCTCCCCTCAGCCTCCTTTTCTCCAGGCTGGACAAGCCCAGCTCCCTCAGCTGCTCCTCATGAGACTTGTTCTCCAGACCCCTCACCAGCTTTGTTGCCCTTCTCTGGACACGCTCCAGAATCTCAATGTCTTTCCTGTAGTGACGGACCCAAAACTGAGAGCCATCTGGTCCAGGGATTGAAATCTGCTCCTCACTGACAGGAGGAAGATGATCTACAAGGCCACAGGAAGTGGTCCACCACTGGTCCGCTGGCAGGAGTGGTTTGACAGACAAGTGTGATGATGGACAAGGGTACACAATAAGCCGCTTGGCATTTTGAGTGTTGCTGGTGGCCCATTGAGCCAGATAGTTGTGAAGTTACCATCCTGGCCTCAGATATGTCTGATGCATATGTGTGAGGTGTGAGACTGCCATGGCTGGCATTTCCTCAGAGGCACATGGGAGACTGAGGTTGGTGGTGGCCAACTCATGGAAGCAGCATGACTGCAGCATGGAAGGCAGTGCTTGTCTGGGTCAGGGCAGAGAGCTGCAAAAAGCGTGTCCCAGTATCCAGCATCACAGAGCAGAAATGAGACTACAGATATAGCAGTAAATTAAATGTGTCCAGTACCATCTCCAGCATGGAGGCCAAGAGGTGGACATCAACAGGGCCTCTTGTGAATAGTCATTCCCTTGTGCTGTCTCCTCTGTTTTTTTCCAGACATTGCACAGGGCAGTGGTGGTTGGTCCCTGTTAAAACCTTGCTAGGGAACGTGCTAACAATTAAAATGTTTAATTAAATGTTGCGGATGATGGCGTTCCAGACTAGTGATGTTCCTAGTAACTGTTTATTTCCCTAGCTTATGTTCAGCCTTGGAGATCAGACTCTTGCAGGCATGCGAATCACATCCTTCAGGATGAGAGTTTGGTCCCTGATTTTACTCTTGGCCGTGCCACACTGCACTACACAACTGTGTTAGAGCTGGCTAGTAAACACAGCTTTATTTGGCTGCCCCCTTCTATGTTCTGCCCGTTGAGTCTTCCTGGATGTAGAAGAGAGATTAGAAGTCAATGAACAGAAGGCAGCTCATCTTCTGGGAACCTCATACTGGGTTCTTCTGACAAAAGGCCTCGGGACAAGTGTCCCCATATAGAACCACAGCGACAAGGAGAGACAGAAACACCATGGCTTGGTCTCATCAAATCCCTTCCTTTTATTTGCCCTGAAGTTTTTAACTGTTCAACTTCCCTGTGGTCAGAGCATGATGTCTCCCTCATCACTTCTTAGGTAGCATCTCAGAAGGCTCCCAAATATTTCCGTCTATCCCAGCATCATCCCAATATGTATGTATTTCCATTTCCCACCCAGTTGCTAGTACCTCAGGGGCTGCCAGGAGTTGTAGGACTGAAGAGGTTCTCAGCACCAGGAATAATTGCACCGCCAGGGATTTTCCAACCGTAAATAAAACCCATTGCAGCAATTGCAGAATCCACCCCGTCTTGTTCCCCATCCTTCATTTTGGGTAGGGTTGTGAGGGAGGAAGAGGCCATGTCAACATGGGACCACTTGTTTTTGGCAGGGAAGACAACAGTTTAAAGCACACCCTAGGAGGACAAGAGGCAGTTGTGTGTGTTGAGCACCTCCTGGGTGAGGGCAGGTTCCAGCTCTTCCCATCCTTGAGTTCAATGACAGTGGCCAAATAGTGATTTTCCCTTCTGGCTCTTTGCCTCCATCTTTCTCCTCCTACCGGATTTACTTGTACTTGGTCCTGCAAAGGCTCATTTTTTGTATCCTTCTTGGTCATGACTTCCCCAAAATCAGGAGAGCAAGGTGGGTTGTCACCATCATTCCCCTGACACAGACCTGGCCCCACCTCAGACCTTCACAGATGTTTCAGCGCTTAACTTCCAGGGAAGCCAAAGGGAGCTTAGACCTAATTCCACCCATAGGTTTACTGCAAACTAACATGGGCTTCAACCCTTTTCATGCCAAATTGTTGAAGGACTCTGACACTGTGGCTGCTCCTACCCCACCTCCCATGCACTCCCCATTCCTGGGTGCTGTGACAGTGGCCAGTGGGAGTCCTGCTGTGGGGCAGAGATACTCAAGTTCAAGAACACAGCATGGACAGCCTGGGGCCAGGTTACACCAAGGTGTTTAAATCCTCCTGAGAACCTGCCCTTGGGCTTCCTTTCTTTCAAGCAGGGCAGGGAAACGGTGCCCTAGGGGCATCTCAAATCTCTGTTTACCAGTATTACCTAATTTTATGGTGTGTCTAGGACACCTGTATTGCCCAAATCCCAGCTGAGCCTGGATGAAGTTACATACAGGATCGTACCTGTACTTGGGAGCATTAATAGGCATATCCAGCAGTGGTGTCCAGGTGTCACAAGCTCCAGAGGAGGCCACCAGCCTTCCAGCTGCCCTGGGGCTGGAACCACGCTGCAGAAGAGCTGTCATGGAGGCAGTTAAGTCTATACCAATAATACGTGGAGACCCCATGCACAGTTTCAAGGGCTGTCCTACAGTTGTCCACACTGTTTAATTGTTAGCACGTTCCTTGGCATGATTTTGGCCTGACTAACTAGGATCATCCCTGACAATTCCAGATCTACTTTCCAGTTGGTATTTTGGATTCAACCACCTTATTTTGGAAGGAGAGAGCTTGGCTTTACAGATGGGCACCAGCCAACCCCAGGACCAGGAACAGTCAGAGGGCATTTCATTTGCTAATATGCCTTCCCCATGCTGTTCTAGACCTTGTCAAGACCAGAGTCTTGCCAGCATACTATAACAATACCACTGGAGATGCAAATTCACTATTTTTCCAGACCTTTTTCTACAAGCCTTCAGAAATTTCTGCCTGGCTGAAACAGTAAGAGACACACTCTGATCTGGGGCTGTGCTGATCGGGATTGTATCCTACTCTTACTCATCTCCATTTGTTTAGCTCTCTGCATACTTCCATGAAAAACATGGCCATGCTGCTTGCAAAATCCCAGCCCTGCTGTGAGTCAGCACTCAATAAAAAAAAAGAGAATAAATAATAAACACCTTGGAAATGTCTTTTTTATTTTTTTGGGCTGTAACCCAGAACTATTTAAGTTCTTCCAAAGCCTCATGGAAGGGGAATGTTTTAGACCCGAGTGCACTAGAGGAGAAAGGGGGGAAGGGCACAGACCCACTGAGAGTAGGGCTGGGGCAGGGACACTCAAGAGTGTTGGGCAGCAGGGCTGGGAAATCACAGCCCAGGCAGTTCACGGCAGTGGGACTCACCAGCATTTATCTTCTCAACTATAGTCACACAGGGTGTCTCATTTTTGGTACATGGGTAAGTCGTCAGGCACTGATCATTGCCGCTCTAGTTGGTGCAGGTGTAGCACATCAGTGAGTTGGCTACAGGAGGGGAACATAAGTGATTTGCCCGAGGTCAAAGCAAGAAATTCCTTCCCAGCTGGACCTGTTCCCATCCTCATGCAGGCCACAGAGTAAGAAATAGAAGATCTGGCTGAGCCAGTTCTACTGTTTCTACTATCCCACACCCAAAACTGCTAAACACATACTTCCCTGTAGAAAAACCCTCCTTCCAAGTGAGTGGGCAGCAGAGGTTTTCTGCAGACGTTGATATTCAACTATCCTGTTACAGCATTTAGCAAATGGTCACAGGGTCACAAGAGCAGTGAAGGTCACGCTCAGTTTTTAGCTCAAAGCTCAATTACACCCCCATCCAACAAGTGTAGCATTAGCTGCAGATCTCAAGATGTGATTAGGTTTCCAGGGAAAACCCAAAGGACTCTTTCTGGTTGTGCATCATGAGAATAGGGGAAGGTGACAGATTTTGGTTTGCTCTGTGGGCAGCCCAAGGCTGCAGGGTGTCTACAGCACGAGTCCTTTGGCAGCAGGGCTCTGCTGTGACAGCACAAAGGAGAGGCAAATCTGACCATGCTGACCAGCTCTTTATCTGTCCCTATCTACCAATTTCTTAAAGACCACTGAACTATTTTTCCAGACCTTTTTCTACAAGCCTTCAGAAATTTCTGCCTGGCTGAAACAGTAAGAGACACACTCTGAATAGAAGTTATGGTTGCCAGTTCTCCCCAGAAAATGCCAGCTCTCTCCATCCAGTGGTGCAGTTGACGCATGTGGGGGATGGGATGCCATCCAGAGGGACCTGCACAAGCTTGAGGAGTGGGCCCATATGAGCCTCATGACGTTCAACAAGGCCAAGTGCAGGGTCCTGCACCTGGCTTGGAGCAACATCAGGTATCAGTACAGTCTGGGGATGAAAGGATGGAGGCCAGCCCTGCCAAGTAGGACTTGGGGGTACTGGTTGATGAAAAACTGGACATGAGCTGACAATGTGCGTTTGCAGTCCAGAAAGCCAACCATATCCTAGGCTGCATCACCAGCAGTGTGGCCAGCAGGGCGAGGGGGGTAATTCTGCCCCTCTGCTCCACTCTGGGGAGACCCCACCTGCAGTGCTGTCCCCAGGTTTGGGGCCCCCAACATCAGAAGGACATGGACCTGTTGGAGCGGGTCCAGAGGAGTCCACAAAGATGATCAAAGGGCTGGAGCCCCTCTCCTATGAGGACAGGTGAAGAGAGTTGGGGTTGTTCAGCCTGGAGAAGAGAATGCTCCAGGGAGACCTTAGAGCAGTACCTAAGGGGGCTACAAGGAAGATGGTGAGGGTCTCTTTATCAGGCAGTGAAGCGATAGGACAAGAGGGAAAGGTTTTAAACTGGAAGAGGGGAGATTTAGATTAGATATTAGGAAGAAATTCTTTACCCTGAGGGTTGTGAGACACTGGCCCATGTTGCCCAGAGAGGTGGTCAATGCCCCATCCCTGCAAAAATTCCAGGACAGGTTGGATGGGGCCAATACCTGCACTCCTGTGCACCACATCCCATATCTCCACTTCTCAAGACCTTTGCTGTTGTACCAAGCCTGCATTTCTCTGCACTACGTCCTTGAGTCAGAGTCATAAATACCTCATTCTACACAGAATAATGACTTGTTACTGCTGTCTGTGTAAACCTGCAACCGCATTATATAAAGAGAGACAAAAAGCAAAACAAATTAGCCATAGCCACTTGGTCAATTAGAAAAATTGCTCTTACCACTCAGCCAAGTTAAATAAAAGCCTCAGGCAGGTCAAGACAAGCTCAGTCACAGCAAACATAACAAGCCTCAATCCTGAGGTCTCACAAACTCAGTGCAAAGCTTACAGCCCGCTACTAGTGATGGTAATACCAAATTAAAGTGCTAAGGGATAAAAACCCACCTTGTCTTAGACTCTTAAAGGGGAAAACTGGTCTGAGCTATGGGTTTTTTTATTTATAAAATTGTAAGTCCTGTGGGTCTTTTTGTTTTTGTTTTTTCTTTTTTTTGTTTGTTTGGTTTTTTTACCTTTTCCAGCACACAGAAAGGCACTGTGAGGACAATCCAGCACAGGGACGTCTTTCAAAGATGACAATATAAAAGAGGAAGGGAAAAAATAAAAAAAAAAAAAAAAAGAAGAGGAGAGAAAAAAAAAGACACAGGGGAGAGGGGAGAAAAAAAAAATGCTGTTAAAGCTGTTTGCTCAGCAAGGGAGTCAGGGGTTGTGCAGTCACAGTCCAGGTATGCTGCTTGCTAAAGGGGCCACGCTGCAAAGCCTATATAACTGGCTGTAGGGTAGATGAAACTAAATCAATCATAACCAAGAGCAATAACGGAGGACATCACAGAAGGAGTCATGACTGAACCATAGGCTGTTACAGCACAGACTACACACCAAGTTGCGAAGATGCTCAGCTCGTCACAAGTGTTGCCAAGGCCCCACTGCATGCTCACATGGTGCACATCACCATGTCAGGACACAGCTAGGGTTGATGACCCCCCTATGAAAGACACGGGGATGAAGCAGAGAGATGGATGAAGCATGAGGACCCAATACAGAGTCCTAAGGGAGAAGGAAGAGAAGCCTAATACAAAAAAATGGGATTGGGCCATGTACCGGGCTAGAAAGAGAGGCCAGACCTGCTGGGTCATCTCCCCTCACTGCCTTCAAATCTCACCGCCCCTGGAAAGGCAGCCAACAGAATTTCCTTTTGCAGACACTGAAAGTCATCCTGTGCCTGGTTTTGTGGGGAAGCCTTCTGCATGCAGAAATGGGGACAGTGTGAGTCTGAGGATGCACAGGAGAGGGGGTGTTGGAGATTTAACACCCCTTCACAGATCCTGTTTTCAACAGAATTGGGATTTGCAACACCAGGAATGAACTATGGGAAGTCAGGAACTCTTTCTGCCTGGGGAACTACCAAGAATTAAAGCTAGTTGCGTTAATTATCACCCCTTTCTCTTCCACTTTGGCAAACTAAGTCTTCAGGAGTTTGAAGAGTCCAGCTATAGCTTGAGAAACAGATGGAAAAGATTACATGGAACAACTTTAAAAAAAAAGAAACAAACACAAAATAGCTCATTTGTGTATAGGTGACCTGGTGGGAAAGGATTAGAGACTTCCTCATCTGACCCACCTTGGCAGACAAATAATCTTCCCTGTTTACAAGAGAAGGGTTGTTCTGGACGCAATCCACCAAGCTAGAAACACAGCATTTTTTCTGAAAGGCATCAGTGATCTGCCCCACTATCCCTCCTGCAATACGGGGCAACCCCACAGAACCGCTGGAAGCTACCTCAGTTTGCAAGAGACCTCGCATCACGCTCTTCTCTGGCTCATGGCAGCAGAAGGAATTTATAAGCCCTCCTGCAGCTGTGAGAGCAGTTATTCAAAGGCTTATTTCTGAGTCAACCCAATAACTCATAATTGCATCTTAATCCAGACTTGGATTAAAAATATTAATTAAGTAATTTATTGGAATTCCTCATGCCTCATTTCACAGTGGCTCAGGATTGAGGCCTAGAGAAGTCATTCTCAGAGGTTAGGACAAGCTTGGATGCGCTGAGATCTTCCTGATTCTTTTATTTTCTTTCAAACAACACATGTGCCCAGCTGGCCAAAAATCTCACTACTATGGCTAAAAAGAAGCCATCGGAAGACCCAGCCTATGTGTCATCTACTCATTCCCCGTGGGACACCCACAACGGGCAGCCATCTCCCTTCCACAGCTGCATGGAGCAAATGCCAGGGGTTCTCCTTCACAAGGCACAAACCTGCTATCCTGGAGTTTTATCCTTGCCTTGGAAGCCCTTCCTCTGCCCCTCATTAGGCCATCCTTCATTTTACTGCAGGGATCCAATTTCTCATAGGTTAATCTTTTGCTTTCGTTCACACTCTCCTTGGCATCAGCAGTGCCCCATTCACAAACATATGGCAAGGGCCATTGTCTGTCCAATTTAAGCTTATTTTACAGCAGTCTGATCTTGGCTGACCATTAATGGACACAGAGTACAACTGTGTAAACCCAGGAAGCTCCTTAAGCACATGTTTTATTTATACCAAACCACCGAGGTGATCTTCTCTCCTGCTAAACCGCATTGGAAAAGGAAATGCCTCCATTCATGGTGTTCAGAGACAGAGGGTCTGACGCACAGCAGTGATGATCTCAACTTAAACGTTGTTCTACCCCTTTCCTCTCATACTGATAAAAGCATTCCCCTTTAAAGTTTCTGTTCTATTTTTCCTTTTTTTTTTTTTTGTTTTTGCAACATCAGACCTCAAGGGAAGAAGGGAGGCGAGGAAAAACCCTCTGGAAACCTTTCACATTTCTCTTCCTCACGTCCCCACAGGAGTTTCCCACCTCTCACATGTCTGCCAGACTACAGCTGTTTTGTTTTCCCCTTAATCTGATCACTCACCAGGGAGCAGATGCAGAATATAAGCAGCAGTTCAACAGCAAATGCTCCTCACTGAGGAGTTTTCATCACACCCACTTCCCTCTCTGCACCAATTAAGATGAATCAGCCAAAAGCCCATCTCTCCAAACCACCTACAGGCAAGCAAAGGCCCTGTCATTAAGCAGATGAAAGAGCAGCTAAGCAGCTTTGATGATTACCCTTCATCAGATCCCCCACCAGGACCCCTTCTCCACTCCACGCAGCCCTGATGGGCAGCAGAGCAATGCTGCCAACCCCACTGCCAGCCCGCACCACGATGGAAAGCGGCTCTGGGAAACAGTAGTCTGCTGCGCTTTTTTTTCCATCAACGGGGATCAATAATCTGTTGGCTGCGCATCAAGAGCTTGACTCATCCCCAGGAGAAAGCACGACGTGGGAAGGTTTCTGATGAGCGCAACTCAGTCCAAGGGCTTGAGTGTCTGCACAAGATGCCAGCGTGCAGGCTTTATGTTCCCATCTCTCCAGGATGTTGATGCAGAAGAAACAGGCAGGGACAGAGCCCCATCGGAGCCTCCAGCTGCTCAAACAACTTCTTATGGAGGAACAGGTATTGCTCATACACACCCCAAAGCTATAGACTGAGATGGCCCTACATTCTTCAGCCACGAGCTCCTACCACATCCCTGTGAGGCTGAGCAGGTTGGTGTTTGGTGGAAGGTGAAGTTCAGAGAAGCTCATGAAGTTCAGCGAAGTCCCAGATGTGGGGCTGAATGACCCCATGCAACACAGCAGGCTGGAGGGGAACAGGTTAAGGGGGATCAAGTTGCTGCCTTCAGCTATTTAATGGGGTGTGGCTATAGAGAGATCAGATCCAGACTCTCCTCAGACATGCATAGAGAAAGGACAAACATCCGGTTACAAGATGCAACAAGGGAAATTCCAACCAAATAAAAGGAGAAAAAAAATAATTTTGCTGGGACAGTGAGTAATTGCCAAAACAGGGACTCTGAGATATGGTGGAGGAATCTCCCTCCCTAGAGATATTGAAATTTGGCCAGAAAAGGCCCTGAGCAACCCAAAGTTGGCTCTCCTTTGAGCAGGAGGTTGAACTCGAGCCCTCCAGAGACCCTCCCAAACTCAACATTTCTAGGAAGAGGCTGGGCATGGACAGCAGATGCCAAAGACAAGAGGAACTTCTCACTACCTCCTATCACCAGAAGTTTATCTTACCAAACAGCCACAGTATCGGAGCTGTCCTTGTGCCATCACACAGCACAGGACATCCTCAGCCTGCAGGCAGGGAGACAAACTCTCCAGCCACCAGAAGATTTTTTTAAGCATCATTATGTATCTGGAGCAGCCCTAAGCCCGCCCCGGCATCAGCATGAGCAGTTCAGCTTTGTTCCTGGTAAATTTGCCTTGAGGTCTCCTCCCAACCAATATGAACAACAGGCTTTTACGAAAAGCACATTAGTAACCCAAGAAGTTACGGGAGAAGGTACCACTTCTACTTTTGCCTGAAACCAGATCTTCCCTTTTTTGCAATTTTTTTTTTTCTTTAAAATTAAAAAAAAAAGGATGTAATTGCAAAGGGAAAATGCTAAACTTTTGGCTTTGTGTTTCACTAGACAAATACTGGCAAAAATGCTAATATCTTGACCTTGGGCTACCTAGTGCCTTAGGCATCAAAGCACAGGCTTTTATGTGCCTGCAGAAAAAGCATTTCATTGGAGAACCTGAGTTGAAAACATCCCTGTAAGCTCCAAGGCAAGTCAAATTCATTCGAGTGTGCCAGTACTGCTTGGAGTCACCAAATAACCCCAACGGTTGGGCTAGAAGAGGGATCCTGCTCTCATAGGTGTCTGTGACAAGCCATGATCCTGCTCCACGGGGTCCTGAACAGTGGAAAATCCCTGTCAGACTGAGCATTAGGCCAGATTTCTGCTTCGTGCTACTGTGATGTCAACGGCGAGTAGCTCAGCTTCTCCAACCTGCTTATGGCTAAGGGCCAGGGGGACACTCCCCAAACTTATCAGCCTCTCCTTAAAGCTTAGCTGTTTCAAACACATTGTGTACTCATCCCAGTATGGGTTATTTGATACCTGGCAACGTACATGAACTCTCCACCTTGCTTTTGCTTCATACCTCCCATGCACTTGGATTTCCAATCTTGGTTTCACTAAGCTTTTTGATAGAAATGCTCAAGCCCCAGAGAACTGGTTTACAGGGCAACACAAATGAGGGTAACACCCTTTGGGGAAAGGACACCTCATTTAAGCTCCTACGGAACAGCCAATAATTACTATTTAGCTGACGCTGGCAGGTCTTTGCAGCCCTGCCATTCAGAGCATCTGAGCATGGCCAACAAGTCCTTCAGTATCACACAGAGTCCATCTGCTAGCCTGGTCCTCCTCATCTGCTACAGCACAAGAGGCAAACACAAGTCCTCAATCTTCATTAGCCAAGCTCTCCCTGGAGTTGAACCACCTCAATTTTGCTCCAAGCATGGCCTTTTGGAGAGAAGTAGGATGCTTTGATAGAGAGAGGGGAGCTGTTGAGGGAAGCACAGCCCTGTAAGCGTGAAATATTGCCAGCACCCAGTTTGTGGATCCACCACCCCTACAAAAACAGGGTTAGGATGGACGGGACCATATGGGACAGCCTTTCCACCCCATTAACCCAGCAGAGGATCACAGCACTGATGGGAACCTGCTGGAAGAGAGGCCATGGGCCAACTTACTCATTTCCCCCCCAAAGCGGCCAGTAGGATTTGCTTTCTGGGGTGATTTTTCCACTGCTTCCCCGGGAGCTGTTCAAACTGCTGCAGCTGCTCTTACTAATGCAGCTCCTTTCTCTCACATGGTACTTAAGAGAGACTTTTACCTCTAGGAAATACTTAAAAAAAAAAAATATCTATTGGTTCAATGGAAACACCCACAGTGCTCATCAAATTGCATCTCGCTCCTTTTTTTCTGGAAAACAGGAGCACTGTTTCACTAGGGGTTAGGCTAGAATTACTCCCTTATTTGGGATGGAACAAATTTTCATCACAGTCAGTGGAAAAATATTCACTTTAACCTCTTTTGAAAGCCAGAAAGCATTTAGCAGAGTGGGCAGGA